>CM071925.1:40628517-41036817 GCA_016081115.2 Rehmannia glutinosa | reverse complement strand
CAGTATGCTTCGTTCGGTTACGTATTGCTCAAATAAAATCTCTTTGGCTGATCGAACTTTAGCTAGACATTCTTATTACTTGAGTTTTGTTCCTTAACAACTTCTCCATTCTATTGTAGAGTCTCTGCCGTGATAACTCATGAGAAATACCATTTTCAACACAATACTGAGTTATTAGATGTTCATAAAGAGAGGTTCCTTATGTCTCGGGGCCATGACCTTCATTTCTCATTCACTGATAGTTGCTCTTGATCTTATTTTGCTCTTCTCGAAAGTGCTCTTTCCAAGAGTCAAAGCTCATTTGTTATCTCCAGAATCGCATCCAAGCTCGATCCAGGACTTTCAATTAAAACATTTTAAAATTTCAACTTTTGAACAAGAACAGTTAATTTATTTTCCTTAATCCAGTTCGATCATTCTAAATCAGGAGTTTAGCTTATCTTATATTTCTTTGCATTTGATTTGCGATTTGGCTTTGTTGAACATAGCTTTTCCAATGTCTTATAAGAATATATCGTTGGCCACATTGTCCAGGTTATATCTATTTTTATCTTCATTAGTCCATTCAAGTGCAAAGGTTTTCAACTATTGTTGGTCAACCTGCCAGCCTTTCTCCTTTAGTCGTAGTGCTTCTTTGCAGATTAACTTTGGATTTCCATGGCCCATCTCTATCACTAGACACATTTCATCGTGCAAAGCGGATAGATGAGCCCGCATACGAATCTTCCAAATCAAACTCTTCCACCTTTGGAACATTGAGTCACGATTTAGATTTGCTTCCATGATAATAACTTTGCTTTTAAAGATGAAAGACTTTTGAAAGACTAGTGTTATACTTTTTTCAAAATCGATTGAGATCTAGTTAAGTAACCAAGTCACGGGTATGCTCAATAAACTAACCGCTTTGATACCACTTGTAGGTCCCAAGTGATGTGGTTTAAGGTTTGGAAGGAGGGAGGGGTTGAATAAACCTTGCAAATTTTCACTTTAGTCTTTTTAAGAATTTCAGCAGTTGACTTTCAATCCATTGTCCTTTGTGACTGACTAGGTTGTTATCTTCAAATAAGTTACCCATGCAACATACTGACCAGTTGTTGATAGTATAACTTCGGCCTGAAACTTAACTTTAGTTGATTTGGTTTTTAACGGTGAAGACTTAACACCCTTGTTTCATTAAAGCTCATTTTTAACACTTGTTTTTTTGTTATTTAATCGGTTGGATAGCAAATTAATTTAACAAAGATGTGAAAAATATAAAACAAGAAAGTAAATGTCGAAAGTAAATGACACAAGTAATTTTATAGTAGTTCGGATGAGGTAATTCCTCTAATTCACTCTTCTCCATCTCCTCGAGGAGAATCCACTAGTAACATATCAAGTTACAAAGTAGTTCTCATCAGTAGAGACAGCCTTGATCACAGTTGGCTTCTCTCCGACTAGACTTTCTTCACAAGACAATTTGCACTTTCTTTAGCTCACTTCAAAGTCTTTGGATTTGATCACCACCTTCCAACAAAATTAAATCTCATGGTTCGTCTTTTGAACCTTACTACAACTCCTTCAACTCGAGAGTAGACACCTATTTGTTCTTTAAATATTTCCTCTTCAACCGGTTGAAGTAATATTTCCTTCATAGCGTGTGTTGGATTGTGTTCATTCGATTTTTAAGGCAGAAATTATTTGATGCTTTAGGAATATTGGCAGGTTTGCTTGCTTGATAATTGCTTGATTTGATCGTCTTAGTTGAGTTAACGCTTTTCTCAAATGATTCCTCGGCCTTTATAACTCATTTGAAAGTGTCATTTGAAAATTGCCTATCTTCTATGGACAAATTTTCAAATGACACTTCTTGTTTATCGCTTGTCTTTTCTTGGTCCTGACTCTTTGTGATGTTGACCTTCCGTATTGAATGGCTCTACACTTTCTGACTCGACCTGAAGCCAATTATTTCCCATTGGCTTATTCCTTTTGCATGTTTAAGGCCTAAATACTTTAAGACCTAAGCGGCTTGACATATTACTATTTTGAGTAATATTCTTGACTTCCAAATGGATCAATGTAAGTTGTCGACTTGATGCGCTTACTCCTCATGCGACTTGAGTCCCGCTCGATCATGAGAATGACTAACCATCACTTCAACTCGTGGACTTGGCTCATTTCATCGATCAATGACACTTCCTCACATTTTCATACGCTTGTTCTCAGTGGTTCTCCTTCAAGTCATTGTCTTCTTCTTGGTCATACTCATCCTGACACACAAAGTAGTCTTCACTCTAATCTGTAAACTTGACTTCTGTGCGTTCTTTGACTTAGGCGATTTCACTCGACTCTTTCCGCCCTATATATTTCAACATAGAATTCTGAAAAATGGGGTGTTTTGACTTCCTAGTCTAAGTTTTACATGGTATCATCAAAATCTAACAAATAAATTTTCTAACAGTTGGGATATTATTTATCTCGTATAAATCGAGGAAAAAATTTATCCACCAAAGTTTATAAGAATCAATGCCAAAAAACAGAGTTACCCCAATCGGCCTCAAATCAAGTACTGAGCTCCAGAATACCATTGTTTAAAAACCTATGGATACTTTTATCATTAGCCCAAACATCATATTTTTTTGGGTAATGTCCTCGAGCTTAATCAAAAGAGCGAGAAGGTCATATATAATCTGATATATAGTCTCAACTGCAAATATCATATAATTATATACTAAAAGAAACTAAGTCTCTCTGACAAATATTTAAATCATACCAAGATATCAAGGTTTACAAATTAGGACTTAATAAATTCAGCAAGTGGGAAGCAATACTTTCATAAATCAGTCACATGAAGTTGGTGAAAGATAACAACTAGAAACACTAGAGTCTTTGAGTTTTCAACATCCTCAAACCCCATTTTCTCATCTCTAGCCATCAATATCGGAGATAACTAAGCCTCATTAAGAGTAGTTGGGATTCTTGAAATGTCTTGAGAGTTAGGTTAAAATGATTATTGTTAGCAAAGTTAGATATTTTGTATTCACTCACTATATAAAGAGCGTGTATGCGCATACAATTGAAAATTATGAAATAATATGTCACAATCTTTTATCTCTATATGTTTGTTTTCACAACATACCACCGTGATACCAGGTACCAATCGCCTACACCTCAAATCCAATCTCTTTGTTTGCCTTTCGGTTACAACATCTTGTAGGAGAAATACCGAAGGAAAAAAACACCGACCATTGGAATTGTTGAGTTATGTGGCTCAAATATTAATATGGCCCATTATAAATTATATGATCCGGCCCCACTTATGAGTCTCCAGAGCTCCAAATTGATGTTAGCTCCCATTGTGACTCACTTTTGATGTTAATTTGGGCCTGGGTCGGGACCCAAATTTGCTATCCGGATCTGTGAGCCTATCTCTACCATCCATTTCTTAGGGAAAATGGAGCCCTTGATTTGCTCTATATGATGTGTATTCTCTCAAACCTTAAAACACTCTCTAGATCTCATTAATAGTCTTGGGTTTCTCTCTAAAGCTCTCTACTCTCTCTCTCTCTCTCTCTCTCTCTCTCTCTCTCTCTCTCTCTCTCTCTCTCTCTCTCTCTCTCTCTCTCTCTCTCTCTAAAAATCGCTCTGCTTTGTGTTTTCTAAGTGATAAATGAAGGTTTTGTGTGGTTTTCTTCGTTCACGATCTTGGTGTATGGTTCAAAGTGTGTTTGTGTGAGATCTAGTCCAGTTTAGGTTGTCTAGGTTCAAGTTTTTGTGGGCTTTGGTGACAATCTATCTAGCTAAGTCTCCTTGCATGGATCTTGTGTCTCAAGTGACGTTTTGGGATATTGCTTGGGAAAATCGGTGCCACCGAGCCTCCATTATCTCAAATCTTTGAGATTGCAGTTTTTGCTCTAATTGGTGTTATTGTTTGCATTCAGTTTATATTTTTCTTTTTGTTTTTCATTTGTGTTTTTGTACTTTAATCTTTGTGATTACGCTATTATTTGTTTCTATCTTGGCAAATAGATACCCAAACAAATAGTATCAGGCATCTCCTTGCTAATTTGGTGGGTAGGTGCTTTGGTTTTGTCGCTCTTTGTTCTTCGGTGATTTAGTTTTGGAAGAAAAAATTTACCAAAACTTTACTTCCGAAGTGAGATTTTTTTAAACCCTAACTTTATACGTGTTTGTTATTGTTAGTCTCTGCTCTTTCCATTACTTTCTTGGAATAGAAACCCTAAGCACTCAAACCCCTTGACCTTGACCGTGAATGTAGTGCGATCCACGAGGGCAAAAGGAAATCTTTACCAATATTTCTTGTGCCCTTTTATTTTTTAGTGTTGTTGTACTGTCCTGATCTTCATACTTGCTTTGTGTTGTGTGATACTGTGGCCTATCGGTCGATTATGCTTCCTAGTGATTATCTTGATTTGTGTGCTATTTTTCTCGACTATTCTCGTCTGTCTTTTAAATGGCTGGATTTTCTAGATATCATATGGAACCCTTGATGGAAAATCGATTTCTCCATTTGGCAACAAAAAAAATGAGCGGTTTATTCAACAAAAAGTTTTTAAAAAGCTATTGAAGGAATTTTAACGATAAAGATTCCTGAGGAAACTAAAACCTGAACTTGATGAATATGTTTATTCCTCTATTATAATGAACTTATTTGATGTTGTCTTGAGGAAAGTTGGTAAACAATCAAACACCAAAGCTTCATGGGATAAACTAAAAGAATTTTATCTGAAACCTCTTTGCCTTCTAAGTTATTTCTTCTTGAAAATTTTTTTAGATTTAAACTGGATTTGTCTAATGACATGAATGAAAAACTTGGATGTCTTTACCAAACTGATTCAAGACATTAAACACTAGTGACAAAAGCATAGATGATTATTCTCTATTGTGCTTTTTTGAATGCTATTCATGATCCCTACGGTGATGTCAAATCGCTTATTAGGTATGTCGGATATAATATTACCCGTGATATCTGTTATTATCAGGATTAAGAGCAAAGAACTTTTGATTTAAAGTTGGTAAGTGAAATAAGAATAACAATGGTGAAGTCATATACATGTTATGCTGTTAGGTCTCAAAACAAAGAAAAATGGAATAACTCTAACAAGGATAAAATCTCGATAGAAAGGGGACAAAAGGACATGTCTAAATCCAAATCAAAACATAGGAAATTCTATAATTGTAGGTGAACAAGGCCATTATATCAAAGAGTGTCTAACAAGAAAAATAGAATCAAAATAACAAGAACCAATCCCATGATTATATTAACTTGACTCTTTAATAAACACTTTCTGGGTGATGTCTTTTTATGGTTTCGATGTGCATGATTATTGTGAATTATGTGCCTTCACAATCTTTTCTCTGAATCTAAATGGCTTATAGATTCTGCATGTACCTTCCATATGTCCCCTTTCGGAAATTTATTTCAAAGTACTGCGAAGTTAAACATGGTACTATTTCTATGGCAAATGAGAAAAATTGCCAAGTGTTTGGAATTGGTGATGTGTGTTTAAAGTATGATTACTGTTATGTGATCACTCGAAAGATGTAAGGCGTGTTCAGTTGAGTAATAATTTGGTGTCATGTGTCTGCACTTGAATCGATGGTTTAGAGGGTAGGTGGGCAAGGGTGTCATGAAAATGTTAAAGGTTCTCTTGTTGTTATAAAAGCTGAAAAAAAAGGAGGAACTTATATGTTTGTTATCTTTAGTCGTGATTGATGTAAAACTCCTGTGAATTATGTGAACTCGTTAAATAAGATAAAACTGAACTTTGGCATAGAAGGCTATGTCACATAATTTATAAGGGGCTTGAAAATTTACATAAAGATGGCTATTTTGGAAATGATAAATTGTCATGTGTGCCATTCGTGACTCTATGTGTTTGGAAAATCGCAAAGGCTCAATTTCCCACCTCATCTATCCTAAACAATATGCATGTTACGATATTTTAGAATACTTGCATCTTGATGTTTGGGTCCTTCTAGTATTCCCACCCATGTGGAAAAATATATTTTCTATCAATGATTGATGATTTCTCTAGAAAGGTTTTTATATTTCTTTTTGAAAAACAAATCGATGTTTTTAAGAAGTTTTGAAAATTGGAAGATCTTAATAGAAATTCAAATTGGTAAAAGGTTAAGTACCTTAGAGCGGCAATGGATTAGAATTTTGTTTCCAAAATTTGGATAGACTACGTGAAGAGTCTTGCATTGTAAGACACAAGATTGTGCCTTACACCCCTCGGCGAATGGTGTATTTGAGAGGAAGAACATGACTATTTTGGAAAGAGTAAGAGTGTGGTTACTTCCTCGAGGCCTTTCAAAAATTTAAGGGGTGAAGCGGCCCATACAATCTTCTTTATAAATAGATTACCATTTGTACCTTTAAGGGGAAAATATCTAAATCGTGTGGTCTGAAAACCTGTTGACTTTTCAAACTTGAAAATTGTGGATGTTCAACTTTTGTACACAAAAATGACAAACTTGAGCTACAATCACTAAAATGTGTTTTTGGGATACCCCGATTGGGTTAAAGTGCGAGTGTGGTCTAGTGGTGAAAATGGTTTCAAAGTTCTAATAAGTAGGGATGTGGTGTTCAATGAAACGAAATGCCTGTTTGCAAAAATCCCCTGCGATATTTTACGAAACCCCGCCACTTCAAATGAGATGGAGCCTCAAAAAGAAACTCCTATTATTCCTATACATGTTTAAATACGAGAATGTGCATGATCTACCTAAAAATGCTAATTTGCCATCGATTTTGAAAATGTACTTGATATTCATGATCAACTTGATGTACATGATGTTGTGAATGATAATGTGCATGATGTTGTTAATGAAACTGAACATGATAATAAGTTGAATGATTATCTGTTAACTAGGGATAGAAATAGGAGAAACATTAGAGCACCTACCAAATTTGTTGATTATCACATGGCCTCATATGTATTTTTGTGTATGATTCTATTGATAACACCGAGCCTAAAACCTGATGAAGCTTTAAAACCGAGCATACAAATGAGTGGTTAAATGCTATGATTTGATGAGATGAACTCCTTGCATGTTAATAAAATTGGATTCTTGTACAAAACCTGATTCTTTGTTAACATTTGTGGATTGTAAGTGGTTGTTTAAAGTCAATAATGAAAATGATTCTATTAGATATAAAGAAAGACTTGTGGCAAGGTTTTACTCAAAAAGAAGGAGTAGATTAAACATAAATTTTTTGCACCGTTGTTAAATTTACCACTATCAATTATGCTTGCATTATTGCTCAATTTGACCGGGAACTTAAACAACTTGATATGAAAAACCGCTTTTATATGGTGACTTAGATGAAAAGATTTATATGAGACGACTGAGGATTTTGTTGATAAATCTAAGTTTGATTATGTATATGTTTGCTCAAAAATCTTTGTATGACTTAAAATAATCACCAAGACAATGGGATAAGAAATTTGATGAATGTATTTTGTCTTTAAAATTTAAAAGGAGTAATTTTGATCACTTTGCTTGTATTTTAAAGAAAATACCGAGTCACATGTTTTCTTATTAATCTATGTGGATGATATGTTACTTGTCGATCCTTGTATCAAATATGTGAATTATGTGAGATCATGTCTAAATGATAAATTTGATATAAAGTACTTGGTGATGCCAAAATATTTTGGGCATAAATATTTTAGGGATATGAAACTTTCTATGTCTAATGCTAAACTAGTGAATGTACCCACTTCTTTGCTCATTTTGTGTTAAGCAAGGAACAATCACCTAAAACTGGTGCTAATTTTCAAACTATGAAAAATGTTCCCTATGCTAATGCCATAGGATCATTACGTACCTTATGGTAAGCACCGGACTGATATAACTTATGTTGTGAGTTGTTTGAGTAGGTATATGGCTAATCTCACCGGAATGTTGTAAAGTGGTTGTTGAGGAACTTTGTTCATTTGTCAATTATGGTTTAAAATTTTCTAAATGTAAAGATGACATTGTTTTAAAGATGGTTCATTCAAAAAAATCTACTATCTTTTACATTTTTACTTTTGTGGACGTTCCATTAGTTGGAAGTCTCAACGCAACATATTGTGGCTCTATCAACTATCGAAAGGTTAGAATATGTTGCGGTGAATGAAGCCTTAAAAAGGCTCCATGATCGTACTAAACATATTGATGTAAGGTTTCATTATATAAGAGGCATTGTTTCAAAAGGTTTAATAAGTCTTGAAAAAAATTGCATCTGAATACAATCCTGCAGATATGGGTACTAAGTGTCAACCTATATCTAAGTTTCAAACTTGTTTAAAAATTCGAGTTTTGACACTGGTGATTAGTTTGTCCATGGTGATTACCCCGGATGACTGGATTACTCGTGTTTTATTGGTTAGTCCAAACCTATTAGATAAACACGTGCTTGTGCTTGTGTTAGTCCAACATTAAAAATCCGACACTTTGTGTCTTTGGTACCATAATTTGCTATGTGCTTATTATTATGAAAGTCTTACTATGTTATGTGCTAAGTAGGCAATTGCCGATGATGAAATATGTTTTTTTTCTTATAAAATCTTTGTGCTCCCTATTATTCCTTCATCGTCTTTGGGCCAAGGTGGAGATTGTTGAGATATGTTGCCCAAATATTTATATGGCCCATTATCAATTATATGATCCGATCCACTTATGAGTCTCAGAGCCCAATTGATGCCAACACACATTGGACTCATCCGGATGTTACTTGGGTGGGGTGTGGGAGCCGAATTTGCTATCCGGCAGATCTCTTTGAGCCCATCTCTACCATCCATTTCTTAGGGCAAATATGAGCCCTTGATTTTCTCTATATGTTTGTGTATTCTCAGAAATCCTAAAGCACTCTCTAGATCTCTTATTCTCTCTAAGTCTTGGGTTTCTCTCTCCAAGCTCTCTACTTTTCTCTGCTGTCTCTAAAACTGCTCTATCTCAATATTTTTGAGTGATACACGAGGGTTTATGAGTGGTTGTGAGGTTTTTCTTCGTTAACGATCTTTGTGTACGGTTCGGAGTGTGTTTGTGTGAGATCTAGTCCATATCCGGGATGTTTGGGTTCGAGTTCTTTGTGGGCTTTGGTGACAATCTGTGGCTTAAGGCTCCTTGTGTGGATCTTGTGTCATTAATGTTTGGGATATTGCTTAGGGGAAAATCAGCGCCACGAGCCTCCATTATCTCAAATCTTGAGATTAGGGTTTTGCCTAATTGATGTTATTGTTCGATTTATCATTTTTTTATTTTTTATTTGTTGTTTTGTAGTTTAATCTTTTTGATTAACTGATATTCTTTGTTTCTATCTTCGGCAGATAGATATCCAACAGGAATAAATAAATTTGGCTTAATTGCAAAATTGATCCGCAACTATAGAGGTGAGCAATTTTGGTCATGTAAATATTTTAGTAGCAATTTTGATCCCAGGTAAAACTTTGATCGTGCGCAATTTTTAGGTAGCAAGTTTGATCCTCTATATTTTGATCATGTTAATGTTTAATTTATTCCTACAATACTTTTTCCTTTAGCCAAAAAATCCCAAAATACATATGACCGTAGTAAAAGGATTTGTAATACTATTTTGACTAAAGGTAAAATCATTAAGGACCTAAACGCCATATCAAGAGTCGTGAGACTAAGATTGCCAATCCAGAAGTTAATCTTTGAGAATTAATCTTTCGTTTCCTTTTAAGTTAGATGTAGTCATCGATGTCATGCCCTTTTTGTCAGTTGTAACGATAATATTTAGTGGATTGAGCCCATTGGGTTGGCTCTCATCTCCTAGGAGGCTTTATTATTCCTTGCCTTTTGGTCATAGCCAACACTTTGGATATTAATGCGTTCAATGGAGTGTATTGAGGCTCATATTCTTTTTGTTGGGGTCTCTTATTTTTGTCCTTTTGGAGTTTGACCTCTCTTCTTCTCTTGTTTTCCTCTTGTGGCCTCCTTTGGGGTTAGCAATTTTTTTCCACACGACGTGCTTTTTTGCCGTCTAGCAACTCTTCCAATGAGGTGGGAGGCTTGATCACTATAAACTCCTTAAATCTCCCTTGGTGGAGGTTATGGCGCAGGATTCCGCTAGGTCTCGTCTTTGCACATCGCACATAAAGCTGCATACTTCATTCATGTAGTCTCTCAAGAGCTCCCCTTCCGTCCGATGGAGAATATATGGGAGATAGTCTTAGGCCCTTTTGATTTATGGATAACTCATGTATGGAGCTATGTTTAAGCTTGTCTATCCTATTAGGATCGACTGGCAATTTGTTGAACCATGATCGGGCTCACTTGGTTAATATGGTCCTCAAGACAATGAAGAGACATCGGTCATATCATATAGATCCACCATAGCATAGAAATTGTCTAGGTGTTCTTGGGGATCTCATGTCCCATCATACTTCGGGAGGTTAGAAGTCTTCACTCTCCGAAAGTAGTTCAACTAGGATGGTAAGGAGTGAAGGAATCATTCTCACCAAGTGCAAGGGCTCAATATTTAGCTTGGTAATGTGGTGGGTTCTTGAATCCACGGTTAGGGGAGAATATATGTCTCGCGAGTGTCCTTATCCTACGCTCATCGTTATTTCCTCCTCCAACTGCCTCTTGTTCTCTTGAATTCCCGTTTTCTCTTACTTCTCCCGGCAAGGTTAGGTTATTTTTTGCGGGCGAGCTTGCGGGAGCACCCCAATGCTTCACAGATGGTGCCTCAAAGCATTTTCACAATTTTTTCCAATAAGGCATACATGCATCTCTTATCACGTGTACCTACTACTTTGGGAGAACCTTTGGAAGAAAGGGGTTATCGTTGGTCTTCAAGAAAGCATCTCCTCCCTTCCTACATTGTTGGCTCTTGAGGTGTTGGTCCGGAGTTAGCCCCCCCCTATCCCGGCCTTTATTTGCATTGAGGCGGACAAACATACACTATGAGGGTGCCTCCTCCCAACATTTTGCACTTTTTACTTTTTTCTAATATGTAACTTTGGGTAACTTTGTTTTGTGGAGAAAAAATGTCAATTTTGGACCTCAAGTCCTTTTGGCCTCCATTTTGCTAGTAAAAATTATAAATGAGCCTAGATTTTTAGTTTTAAAATTTTTGGTCCTATAGTCTGTTAGATAAATATTTTTATCGTAATTTTAATGATTTTATTTAACTGAGTTTTTCACCAAAACAATCTTCCTAAATATTATTCAAATACTCCGAATCGATTTAAAATATTTTACTATTTTTTCTAATATTTCTTGAAGTTTATTTTTGACAAAAATTGGACAACACTTCTTTCATGGTCAATCAACTGTGAGTCGTCTAGAGGGCAACCCATTATGCCTGAAGATGATTTTGGAATACATAAACAAAAAAGGTCCATGTCGACCAGGTCCAACCTGGTCTACCGATTGTGTGGTGTGGTCGACCGGTGCCTAGAACCTTCATGTCTTCTTTTTGTATCACAATTTTGGGATATTTTACCAGGGTCACCATGGGGGTGGACCGGTCGAACATGAGGTCGACCAGGTCCAACAGCAAATTTTGCTATATTATTCGAATTTTCTCATTTGTGGTCAACCGGTCGACCTAAGGTTTAATCAGCAAACTATATGTTGCGCAACAAATAACTTTTCATGATTTTAAGGGATTGATTTCTAACAGCTATAATCTCCATTTGATTTGCAATTTTTCTGATTTCAATCTCCAAGGAGGAGCCTATAAATAGATGAAGGATTGAAGCAACAAGAGATAACAACACAAGCTATTCAAACACAAGCCAACTTCTTGTTCTTCACTTTCATATTCTTGTTGTGTTTAGCCTATGTCTTTCACTTGCACGTCTTGAGTAATAGGCTTGATTCTTGATTACACTTGAACTTCAAAGTTGTATACTTCAGTCGAGTTGTAATCTTGTTAAGTGTTCTTGAGGTAAGAGCACACTCGGGTGATTTTAGGTATTGAAGAGCGTGGTACTCTTTATTGGTGTAAGAAGATTGTGATAATCTTCATAGGTGAAATCTTGTAAGAAGAGTGAGTTGCTCTTGAGTGAAGGTATAATAGTTTGGTATCTATTAATAAAATTCCTTTTTTTTTTCGAAATCCACTTTGATATACCTAGGTGCTTTAGAGGATTAGGCCCTAGGTGGGTTGAACCTCAATAAATCATCGAGTGTTGTTTACTTTCCCGCACTTTCATTTGTGTTATCATTTCTACATTCGAAAAGAATGCAAAAAATGGAAAATCGGCATAATCTATTCACCCCCCTCTAGATTATCGTAGCCACTTGGACTAACATAGTCTTGCACATTATGTGTAAATTAATACTTCAACTATTGGAGAAACGTTATATGTTTCCCTTCTAGATGATGTTTATGTTATGCAAGAGAACCATTCTAATTTTAATATGTTAGGATTATAATTATGTATCTTCAGATGATTAATGATGAATATTGACATTATATTTGCTGAAACAATATAATGTATTCTCGAATTTTATTATGTGTAAATAGGTCTTTTTAGTCATTTAGTTTTTCAAAGGATGAAAAGTAATAATATTTTTAGCCATTTTGACCAAAAAAATGACAGTCATAATCTCCTTGTATTTTTGGTAAATTAATCAGCTAATTTGCAAAACATCGATGTGATACATTTTTGGGTGCGAAAAATATTTTCTCATAATTATTTTCGTATAGAGAAATGAATGAAATGGAAAAATAGACAATTAAACTTAAAAATGATCGAAAACGAGTTTTTGAAAAATATGGCTTTTTCCTATTATGGACAAATGACCAAAAATCGTGAACTCTTTTATTATTATATTAAAAAATAATTTAATCTTCGAACTCTTGCCCCCCTAACTATTAAATCCTGGTTCCCTTTGTTTAAATTCTCGGTTTCTTGGTTGCGTTCCCACATACAACACCAAAATGGTGTTGCTAAAAGATAAGCACCTCATTCCAAGTTAGGTACTATGAGTTAGGATGTCATTAAAGTACAAAGTCTAATCCACGTGTAATTAAAGAATCGATCCGCAACACGCAAACAATGCTAGAATATCTCCTGAGGTTGTTTCCGATAAGTCCTTCGATACTTAAGTTAGTAATATGTAGAAATCTAGAGTGTTGGGGACTTGAGTACATAAAATGTATTTAATAAACAATAATTAGGTGGGGGTTTATATAATATATCTTGGATTGTGGACTGTGTAGGTCTGGTGTAATAAACTATCTTGTAAGCCTTTTTGATGATTTAACCCAATTAATATAATTTTTGACTAATAAATAAGTAAAATAAATTAAAAAAATTATTAAATATAAAAAGTGAAAATACGATTTCATCACTTAAAATTTTGATGGCTTAAATTACAAGAGACGTATCTAAAATATATTATAACATGATAAAATAAACCGAAATAAACAACTACACTATGAAGAGAGAAACAAACATAAAGAGAACCTAAAATAGATAATTTAACACAAATTTTAAGAGTGATCAAAGTCATTCTATGGAATAAACATAAACATTTGGAATTGACATCCCCGTTCATTCAGCTCAAATCTCCTATTTTTTTTTTTTTTTTGGTGATTCATATGGTGTTTTAATACACTCGATGAATTCAAATTGTATAATAATATAAAATTATACATGTAATATTCATCTCATAAATTAAAACACCAGATGATGAATGGAAAATTAGAGATCCCATATGTCTCTTTATTACATGTTACTAGCATCTTCATGGATATAAATTAATCCACCAAAATAAACATACAGTCATAATTTTATTAGAGCAACACCAACACTTTCAGACTGAATACTCTATTCACAATCAAACCCATTATTCCTCAAAAGATGACACTTCCTTCCTAACAAAGAACAGTCCAGAAGGCCCATCATCAGGCAACAATGCTAGCCTCACTGGACTTTCAGCACCTTCTTCTACAGTCAGTACACCAGTGTTATAGGTGATATCGGTTTTAACGTATCCAGGGCAAACGCAATTGATCCGAAAACCTGGGTATTTTTGGCTAGAAACCTTGTGTATGCATTCATGGATGCTTTAGAGACTACATATGCACTAACGTGTAGAGGCCAACCTTTTGCTTCTAGAGACCCCTCCTTAAAGTGTTTAAGGAACACATTCAACACCTCATCAATTCTCTCTTCTGTAAGGTTTTCAGCATCATTGAGTATCTCTTTAGCCCATTCACTTGGTATATTCTGAAGAAAGGAAAAAAGAGAGGAAGTTTACACATCAATGTTCTATTGAATCACAACTTCAGTATTTTAAAAAAATGGATAATTATAGACACTATTCCTGATGTTTAGCCAAATTACACAAAAAAAAGTTCAATTATTTTCCATGATTAAAAGTATGCCCTTAAGGTATTACAAACATCCGCTTGAGGTTTATATTTACCTAACAAATTAAATACTCACTCTTGAAACTTGAAAAGGTATAATTTGGAAAAAAGAAAAAAAGAACAAATTTCAAGGAAAGACTTGTAATTTTGAAAGATAACTGGGACTTTTTTTTAATTACAGTAAACATCAGAGATAGTTTTATAATTAACCCAAAAATATATATAAGCTTCATAGTCGAATAAGTATAGGTAGTATTATTACTACTACTACTACCTTTACACATCAATACTTGTCGTCAAGTAAAGGCCACATTTTTGTTTTACCTTGATGAAGCTTGTTCTAAGTTTTCCTAAGAAAATAACCTCATATCGATGTGTGAAATTTTAAAAAAAAAAAATACAAGTAACGACTCTAAAAAATCTTGTACCTTAAGCTTCCCCAAAAGGAGGATACATTAACAATTCTTGGTGAATCAGACAGTTGGAGAAGAGGAAACAACGCTTCAGTAGTTCTTTTGGCACCATAATAGTTCGTTTGAATACACTCTACTGCTAAGTCATAGGTCTGACTCATTATCTCATTCCAGTTTATTTTTGCTTCTCCAGTCTGCATTCATACAGTAAGACGAAGAAGAATTAAGAAATCAATCCATGTTATCTATTTCAAGCACCATAGCTGTATACAAAACAGAGTAGGGTGGACAGTTGACAGCCAAGCTGAGAAGTTAAATTAGCGATTGGGTACCAAAAAAATCTTATTTTTGTTAGGCTAGAGTATTTGTTTTACCCTAAAAATGTGATTGTTTATGAAAACTTTCAAGATTCACTATTCAATTATTTTCACTTTTTTTTTAATTTCTCCAATCACTTCAACTCATTTTTCAGAAAAAAAAATCATCATCATATAATCATTCATTATTACACATTTTCCCACAAATTATACTATTTACTCATTTAAATATTTCTAACTATCAACCATTATTTTACTATCATTATATCAAATCAACTTACACTGTTACATTTCCATCTCAACTCTAATCACACTATTAAAATCCATTCTTATTCTTTCAATTTTTTTTCATCACCCATCCTAAGAGAAGTGCCCTCTTTAGAATGCGAAGCAATTACACACATTTTCACATGAATCTTACTTGGAAGTATTATTACTCTTATTGGTGTATTAATTTTGCTGGAATATTATTTATCCGTATAACTATTAACTAAAGCGAAAAACTTATCCACCGGTGAACAAAAAATCTAAAACAAAAGTTACCCCAGCTGAGGCTTTCAGAGCATCCGTGTCGGCCACAGAACCAGCAACCGCTGCATTGTTTATCTGCAAGGTAGCCTCAAATTAGCCATTTATGTACGTTGCAAGAAAAACATTAGAAATGAAAAGCCATTCTAATTTCTAATAGTTAATTATTAATTTATAATGTCTTATGTAGCAAGAAAATCCAACAAATAGCTTGATGCATCGAACGATGAAAATTCAATCCAGAGGAAAATAATAATGAGATTGAAAGATCCAAATTATACTGGTTATTTAAAAGTTAATTCTTCAGTTCTTGATAATAAGAGCATTACAAGGAAATCCGGACAGATTAATTATTATGCAATGCACAATCATCTAATAATACAATTGAACTCTGATTTTTAAAAAATAATCTAAAAAGCAGAATTCATATTGTGCTGTTGAAGGAGAACTTAATAATCATGATCAAATTGGCTATTTAGTCATATCTGAACCTACAAATAACACACATAATTACTAGGTAAAATTGTAACATGTAACTATCGGAAAATAGAAAAAAGGTTTTGTCAAAATCACGTTTTACAGAAAAAGTTCTATAGCTACATAAGCATGTCAATTTTGATAGTGCTAAATGCATGGTTTGCAAAATATTTATATAGCTGTCTAAAAATCTCAATTCTCACGTAATTGAACTCAGGCGAAAATAGTACCCAAATTGATATTTTTGTAGTTACAGGCTATCTTACAAACTGTGCATTTTGCATGACAAATCGAGTTTTGATAGTTGCATGACTTTTTTGAAAAACGTGATTTTTACAAACTATTTTCGCTGCCGCCCTATAGTTACTTGGACCGATTTTTCTATAATTACTAAAAAATAGGAAATAACAAAAATCCGATTAAGAAAAAAAAAATCCAATCATACCAAGATATCAAGCTTTCCAAACTGAGACTTAATAAATTCAGCAAGGAAGCAATACTTGCTAAATCAGTCACTTGAAGCTGATGAAAGATAACAGAGTCAGAAGCACCAGAGCAGCCTTTGAGTTTATCAACAGCTTCAAGTCCCCTTTCTCATCTCTTGCAGTTAACACCACTGTGATACCCTGAGATGCCAACTGCTTACAAATCTCAAGTCCAATCCCTTTGTTTGCCCCTGTAACAACAGCATACCTGCACGAGAAAATTTTATTTAAGAAAAAACGCAATAGAAATAAATAAATAAAAACAGATCATGGAGATAATCACTCAAAAATAACGACGAGCAAAAGCTTTAGAAATTAAGCAAGAGGCAGAAATTGGTTACCTCTTTGTTAGGTCAGCCATGGATGAAGCTCAAGCTGAATTTCTTTTCTTTTTTTGTGATTTTCTGTGGCGGATTAAATAGAAGTCTTGGGAGGAGAACCCACGACAATCATGCGTGATGCATGGACTAATTAAACAAATAGAATAATATGCTGTATCTGACTAAACAAGTACAATGCTTCTTTGGATGTTGCCAAATGTTGACTTGATTTAATTGAAAATCACATCAGTATTAAAATAATATAATTTTTTTTCATTATAATATAAACACCACTTCATTTTTTATTTGCTATTTCTAAATGCCAACTGTCAAATTTGGTTTCCCAATCTTATCTGTATTAATTTAATATAAACAATGCTATATTTGATATTATCAAATGTCATATTTGATCTGATTCTCCAAAAAAAAATGTCAGATTTGATTTGTCAATCTTATCAGTAATAACTAGCCTTTTGCCCGTGCGATGCACGGATGTATATATATGGAGCATTCGTTTTGTATTGTGACATGTATTATTTTAATAGTTCTACAAATAATATCTCATCAATTGTAATAATTTAATATGGTATCTAACAATAGACATGTTTAATGTTTTTTATTTATAAAGTCAAAAAGGGAAAAATATTACATCTCAAAATCATAAAAAAATTACATTTAAGTCTATGTACTTGTGTGAAAAAAACACACAAAAAATATTTTAAGATCGTTTTTTCTCCACCTCCATCATCCTTATTCACAAAAAAACCAGAAACACCCATTAAATCAAAATCTATGTACTTGTGTTTGATCATTGAAAAAATGATTTTTCGAAAAACCGCATTTGGTATGCCTTCATGGTCCATTTTATTTTAGTCATGTTTAATTTAGATTCTTAAAAGGTGTGAAAGTATGTGTTATAACTTTTTTCAAGACTGTAATAGTACATTATTGTTCATTTGTGTAGGAGACAATAAAACATAGTTTAGGCAATATTATTGATTTTATTATATTTATTTTTTGAAGATATTTTTACTTTTTCGGATTTTGTCATGTATTTTATTTATTATATTGTTAAGTCCATTTTTAAATTTCAAAAAAATTTATTGTGGGGATTCTTATTGTATTATTTAGAATTTTCAATTATCATGTTTTATTCGGGTTTTCGTATTTGGTATATTCAAACTGTTGATGCACGAACTGTATTTTAATAAAAATATTTTTTTTATTGATTGCAAGAAGTTTATAATATCAATAAATTGTTAAGTATCAAATTATGGTTCAGAATATGCCTAAAAACATACCAATTATAAAAAAAATATAAGTATTCATATCACTTTTTTATATGGTGATTCATTATCTTTAGAGATGAAAATATAAAATTATTTATTTTAAATTAGGAAAGTATGAATTGGTAAAAATCCAATTTACTAAACTAGGAAATTTTTATTTTTTTAAATTAAGAAAGTATAAAAGTTATTGTCAAATTAATTTTACATTAATAATCGAAATACCAATTATGTAGAGGGTGAAAACCCAATTTATTGAACATAAGAAATTACAATAATCAAAATACATGAATGTACACATTGTTCAATAGCCTAAATGCATAATTTTTAAAACCCACAATAAAATAAGAATTTGAGTAAATATATATTTTTTTATTTATTATATTTATTTTTTATTTTATATATGCCATATGTGTATCAAATTGAACGTTGTAAAAAGATGATTAATTTGATATATTATAGATCAAAAAGACTAATCAAAAATAAAAAGTTATAAAAAAAAATAAAAAATAAAAAGATAATTATAATAATTAATGCACTACACACACATATTAGGAAAATCAAATAATGCAATACACAGATTTGGAAACCATAAAATTACAAATATTTTTTACCATTTTCTTTTTCCAGACTTTTATTACTATTTATAGGAATGAAAAATGGGCGGGAAAAATTTTAATGTTACTATTTTGAGAATAGTCTCTCTTTATATATATATATATATATATATATATATTGTTTGATAAATGGTTTTATCTTGATTTTGATGATTTTGTTTTTATACCAAAACAATGTTTTTAAAGGATGTCCAAATACTCCTAAATGATTTAAAATGGTTTTAATACTTTCCTGAGTATTTCTTCAAGCTTGTTTTCGACTAAAATGGACAACGCTTTTAATGATTTTATGTCAAAATGTTTTTACATCAAAACTATGTCCCTGAATGTTGTCCTAATACTCCCGATCGGTTTAAAATATTTTTACTATTTTTCGGAGTATTTCTTGAAGTTTATTTTCGATATAAAATTGAACAACACTTATGTTCCAGTCGACCAGGCCGCCCTATAGGGCAACCCGTACCTGTGTTGAGTTTTAGAATAGAAAAAGGGGACGAGAACAAAACTGAGGGGGGCGACCGGTCGACCCGGAGGTCGACCGGTGAGGGCGACCGGTGCCTGGGCCGGACGCCCGTAGAAAACGAGAAACTTCGTTTCTCATTTTTGTCTCCTCGACCGGCTGAGCAATGGGGTGACCAATCGAAGCTACGTCGACCGGTCACCCTATGTATAATTGCTGCGTTATGTTTCAAACTTCTATTTGTGCTTGCGACCGTCGCCTCCCATGGTTTGACAAAAAATCGACCGTTTGACAGCAGACAACTTTCCCTTAATTTGTGGGATGGATTTCTAACATCTCTATTCTTCAATTGTCTTGCAATTTTTTACAGAATTCATGTCCCTAAGAGGAGCCTATCATGTACAAGACGTCTTCTATAAATAGAGGAAGAATTGAAGCAACACAACAAGAGAGAAAACTACAACACAACAAGATACACTCAAGAATACACTTGTTCTTACATTGTCTTATTTCTTGTTGTAATTTGCCTAGCTATTCACTTTCACATTCTTGAGGTCTAGGCTTTTCTTGATTACACTTGCACTCTATTGTATTATCAATTATTGAGTTGTAATCTTGAATTTGGGTAATCATTCAACACAAGATATCCTTGTGAGTGTTCTTGTGGTAAGAACATACATGGGTGATCTAGGTATTAGGTGTAAGAAGATTGTGGTAATCTTCTTGTTGAGATGTTGAAGAATTTGGTATTCTTCAAGGTTGAAGATTGTGGTAATCTTCACAAGGTGCCGTTGGAGATTGTGGTAATCTTCAAGTGAGATTGTGGTAATCTCAAAAGTGGTGTTGAAGAAGAGTGTGGTGCTCTTCAAGGTATTGTTGTAAGTTGGTGTTGTATTAATTTTTGGTGAATTAATAAAATCTTTTTCCTTTTTGAAATCCATCTCGGATATACTGGGGTGGTAGAGGATTAGGCCCTAGGTGGGTTGAACCTCTATAAATCGACGTGTGTTGTTTACATTCTGCACCTTTATTATCGTCTTTGAGCTTTTGGTTCGAAAAAAAGAGTAAAATATAAACGATGGAGATAATCTATTCACCCCCTCTAGATTATCGTAGCCGTTTGGACTTACAAGTGGTATCAGAGACAAACTCTTTGGCAAGCTCGTTTCACATCGCGAGTGAAGAGGAACGATCGTCGGCTACGAACGAAGCTCACCTTTCCGGCACCTCCACCACCAAGCCACCTCGGTTTGATTCCAAAAATTTTATATTTTGGAAAGAAAGAATGGAATGTTATTTACAAGGTTGCGGGTTTGATATTTGGAACACCGTCATAAATGGAGAATCCATTCCGTTGAAGGACACACCACACACCTCCAAAGGCTTCAAAGAGCTCAATGATGAAGAGAAGAAAATCATCTCCTTAAATGGTAAAACTCTTAATATTTTACATTGTTCACTTACCACTTTGAAATTTGATCATGTTATAGGTATTCGATCGGCACATGAAGTATGACAAAAATTAGAAGCCATCTATGAAGTATATGCAAATAATAGGAGCAACTCAAAAGCATCTACTTCTCAAATGGATACAACATCAAATCCAACCATATGGAATGAGCCTCTTACAACTTCCGATGATGAAGTCGAAAAATGTTTTATGGGCATCGAAGAAGAAAACGAGGTATGTCTTAAACCCTCTACTTCCTATGGTATTGTCATACAAAATGATTATAGTGATTTGCAAAATGATTATGATGAACTTCAAAATGAATTCCAAAGCTTACTTGTTAAATACAAAAATTTGAAAAAGGAATTCAATGTTTTGAAAAATGATAAGGATAGTTTATTTACTTCCTATGAATCACTATCATGTGCTCACACCACCACACTTGACAAGGTTAGAAACCTTGAAAAAGAAAATAGTACTCTTGTTGAGAATATTGATTGCATGAAAAAGGATTTATTAAAATCCAACTTGAGTACCAATAGAATGACCGATATTGTTGATTGTTGTGATAATTCAAACTAGAACTTGATCATAAGCCTAAGGGTGTCAATCACATGAAAAAGAATCAAGTCTCTAAGCACGTTGGTCATTATGCTCCTAGAATTATTACATGCTTCTATTGCGGTAAAAATGGTCATACGGCTAATACTTGTCGGGCTAGAAATAGCTCTAATCATTATTGGAGACCTAAATGTCTCAAAGCTAATCCTAAAGGACCCAAACACTTGAGGGTACCACAAAATAATGTCATATTAGGTACCCGGCGAAATAATGATCGAAGAAAATTCGTACCGCCAAAAAGGCATCAAATGACCATTTCATTTGATCAAAGAAGGAGAAACTATTTTCGACAAAGCCAATTTCCAAGAAGAGGATATAATCAAAAATGGGAAGAACACAATCCTTGGAAATGGCAAAGACATCATCAACAAGATGATTCTCAAAGAAGAAGAGACTATCAACAATGGGAAGGCAACAAACCTTGGAAATGGAGTAATCAAAGAAGCCATCATCAACAAAGTGACTTCTCCAGGGGAAGATATCATCAACAATGGGAACGACACAACCCATGGAAATGGCGTAATTGGTAACCCGTATCTCCCTAGTTAAATATGCATTTTATTTTGTTATTATGCATGCTTTTATTTGTGTCTTAATTGCAAAATGAGTTTTCAAGTATTTATTTTTTAATTAAGGTCTTCAATATATATTTGTGCTTTTAAATTTTTTTTTGAAAAAGAAGACCTTATATGATGTTTTTAAAACTCTTGTGCATTTTTGTAGACTAAAGTATGTTATCATCTCTTATGGATTTTTATGGCATGAGCTTACTTGTGATATCTCTTAGCCTATACTTTTATCATTATGATTTATGCTAGATTTGTTTTAAGAATTGCGTAGGATTTACATATTTTCACAAATGGCCATTTACGTCATTATTTGTCAAGAAAGGCATTAAGTATCGAGGTACGTTTACGTATGTCATTTTTACTCTTATAGACTCAATATATGTATTGCCATGTGCTTATGTGCTTGTTTTTCATAGTATTTCATACAAGTGTCATTAAGAGGAATTTTAGATTCTTTGAAAGGCACTATTCGATATTTGATTGCACATATTTGCTTTGTCAACTCTTGTTTAAATACTTCTTTTAAATGATGTCTCAACTATATTCTATCGGATTTTCAAAATTCAAAAGAGACCTTTTGTAGCTTTCTTAAGCTTATTTGAACTTGCATGATTTAGTAGACTCTTGATGATCTTCTAAATGCATAGTATGTGTTTCTTGCTTCATGGTCTATATATATAGTGTCTACTTCTACTATTCTCTTAAGCAAGATTATTTGTGATTAATGATTGAGGCATGTTTTTACACTTGGGCTAATTTTTTCTTGCTTATATAAACGATGTCATTAATGAGTTTATTAAGTTGTGTAGATGAGAAAGGAAGTACTCCAAATATTAGTTACCTCAAAATATTTGGATGTAAATGTTCTATTATGAACACCTTAGATCAATTGGGTGCCCCATGATGATAGTGATGAAGAAGACAAAAAGGGTATTCCGGAACAAACTCGATGACCAAGGCAACATTGGTCGAACTAAGGCGAGGTTAGTAGCTCAAAGGTATTTTCAAGAAGAAGGTAATCGATTTTGATGTAACATTTGCACTCATAGCACATTTAGTAGCTATTTGCATTTTACTTGCCCATTCTTGTTTTAAGAAAATTTCAAGCTTTACCAAATGAATGTTAAATCCAATTTTCTCAATGGTTTTATTCAAGAAGAAGTCTATGTAAAACAACCTCCGGGGTTTTAAATTTTTCTAGGCCAAAAGATTTTTATAAAAGGTCTTGTATGGTTTAAAACAAGTACCCCATGCATGGTATGATATGTAAGTCCAAGCGGCTACGATAATCTAGAGGGGGGGTGAATAGATTATCTTCATCTTTTCGATTTTACCCTCTTTTTCGAACCGAATGCTCAAAGACAATTATAAAGGTGTGGAATGTAAACAACACACGTCGATTTAAAGAGGTTCAACCCACCTAGGGCCTAATCCTCTACCACCCCAGTATATCCGGGATGGATTTTAAAAAGAAAAAGAATTTTATTAATTACCAAAATTAATACAAATTCAACTTACAACACCTTGAAGAGCACCACACTCTTCTTCAACACCACCTTTGAGATTACCACAATCTCTTCTTGAAGATTACCACAATCTTCAAACGGCACCTTGTGAAGATTACCACAATCTTCACCTTGAAGAGCACCACACTCTTCAACACCTCAACAAGAAGATTACCACAATCTTCTTACACCTAACACCTAGTTCACCCAAGTGTGTTCTTACCACAAGAACACTCACAAGGATATCTTGTGTTTGAATGACGACCACAAATTCAAGATTACAACTCGATAATTGAATAATACAATTGAGTGCAAGTGTAATCAAGAATAGCCTAGACCTCAAGAATGTGAAAGTGAATAGCTAGGCAAATTACAACAAGAAATAAGACAATGTAAGAACAAGTGTATTCTTGAGTGTATCTTGTTGTGTTGTAGTTTTCTCTCTCTTGTTGTGTTGCTTCAATTCTTCCTCTATTTATAGAAGATGTCTTGTACATGATAGGCTCCTCTTGGGGACATGAATTCTGTAAAAAATTGCAAGACAATTGAAAAAAAGAGTTGTTAGAAATCAATCCCACAAATTAAGGAAAAGACGTCTGATGCACAACAGTTACATTTTTGCTGTCAAACTTAAGGGCGACCGGTCGCGCACAAATAGACGTTTGAAAATGACAAAACACATTTACACAGGGCGACCGGTCGACGGGGGGTCCGACCGGTCGACCCTATGTCCCGGTCGAAAGCGTAACCAAAAACGAGTCCGAAAGTTCTCATTTTGAAAAATGCTCACAGCACGGCACGGTCACCGATCGACCGACGACCGATCGACGCCCCGGCCGACGCCTTGCCGACGCCTTGATCGACCGGTCGACCACCCCGGTCTACCACCCTGTTGACCGGTCAATCAGCCTTTTTTTAGCAAATAGCTTATTCACTGTTTTTCACAACTTTCAGGTACGGGATGCCCTATAGGGCGACCGATTGGCCTCAAAACAAAAGTGTTGTCCAATTTTATATCGAAAAAAAACTTCAAGAAATACTACGAAAAATAGTAAAAAATATTTTAGACCGATCGAGAGTATTAGGACAATATTTTAGAAACATTGTTTTTGGTGTAAAAACACATTAACACAAAATCATCAAAAGTGTTGTCCAATTTATATCGAAAATAAACTTGTAGAAATACTCCGGAAAATATTAAAACCATTTTAAATCATTTAGGAGTATTTGGACAACCTTTAAAAACATTGTTTTGGTATAAAAACAAAATCATCAAAATCATGATAAAACCATTTATCAAACAATCTCCCCCTTTTTGATGATTACAAACCAAAACAATTTTAACGAGGTCGATTTTGAAAACAAAACATTTTTACCGGTAAAAAGGAACTTTCCGTTGTGAGCGACAACATTCCATGAAATAAAAACACAAGGATGGGAGTAGAGATATTTAAACACATATAGCAAATGCTCCCCCTATCAACATGCACAACAAGAGTTATATAGAAGCAACTTAAACATAAGCTAAAAGCTTAGCTTTTCAATATTGAGCTTAAGTATCAAAACTTAAAAACTCCCCCTGTCAAAGAGACATCGTTAGAAACATATATAAGTCCATACTACAACCAATGGACCATGATTCATACATAACCAAAATGCACCAAGTGGACTAAATATGATCCACAACTTATGGCTTTATGAAGCCATAGCTTATAACTTCTTTTCGTTAAGCATATCTTAGCTTTTATGAGCTAAAGAGCTTATAACCTATTTCTCCACCTGTTTCTCCCCTTTGGAATCATCAAAAAATGTTAGCATGATAAATACATCATATATTCATATCAAAGAGCACAACTAAACCGATGTATCGAGCTATTTGAGCATTGAAGCTTATAAACCAAATAGGAGGGAAAAGTCGAATCATACGACTTGTAGAGGTTTATGAAAATTCATTTGATAAGCAAAACATGATCTCTATAAATGTATAAGACTTTTGAAATCGAGAGAATCATGTAGGTGATGAATTTTTCATTGAAACGTTTTATCGAACACTTGGCGGGCGTCAAAAATTGAGAAAGATATATATAGCCCTTGTAAATGAAATCAAGCCAAGTTTTTCATCACCAAATGCAATTTTAACAAAAGTCAATCATCAACAATCAATAAGCTCATCACAAAAATATATGAATTGCATTAAGAAAAAATACATATAAGCCACAAACTCAAGGATTCAACCCAATTGAGTTAAAGAGAGTGAAATTCTTACCATTCTATCGGTAAAGACGAGCAATGATGATGATACTCGAGCTAGATAATCCCCAAAATATATAATTCATGCATCAAAACACATTTGAAGTGAAATGTGTGTGCAAATTGCAAAGGGGACGAAAAATGAACCAAAAGAGCCAAAATGGCTAAGTCTGTGAAACATAACCATTTTTAACCAAGAAATTTTCCAGGGCGACCGGTCGACGGCTTGGGCGACCGGTCGGCCTTGCCCCAGTCAGCCCAGTGGTTCTTTTCTGTTTTGAAAATCCGAAATTTGATCCAAAAATCCGATTTTTCGCCCCTAAGTTTTAAAACGTGCAAAATGCAAACGTAGACCTCATTCAATATACATTATGTCATAATCAAGCTCGAAATGAGGTAAAATACTCGGCGGTTTAACGATCAAAAAGTCCGCGAGTTATCCTTGAGACGGAATTAAACACATCTCAGGTTTTTGTTAAAAATCACAATCCCTTAAAAAATATATCGAATCTCAATATGTTTAGTTCGATTATGACGAACCAAATTTTGAATACGAATAACCGTATAATAGATACCGAACTTGTTATCCCGAAAAAATAAGAACGTTTTAAAGCTTTGGATACAACAAGTCATAAGAAGAAGTGCTTTTCAAATATTTGAAAATTTCTTTTAATGGCACTTTAATGAGATTCGTTAGGATAGTTTTTGAAGTCGAGCATATAGACATAAGGCATATGGAATGTCGAGTCTATAGGAATAATACAAGAAAACATACCTCGAATTTATTTGTCAACCGACATGCCTTTCTCAACCTTTGTCAATCTTTAGCCATAGAGGTTGAGATAGTTCTTCTTTCTTCAATGCCTAACTCCTTCAAGAGTTCTTTTGAAATATAACCATCTTCTTGGCATTGAATAATTTGAAGTCCAAGCAATAAATTGAGCTCCCCCATCAAGCTCATCTCGAGTTCACCTAGTATCAACTTAGAAAAATATCTTGCACAAATATTCATTAGTAGTACCAAAAATATTCTCATAAATATGCACAAGTAAACAATCTTGCCCTTTTTCACAAACAAAGATAATAGTATCAACTTTACCTCTTGTAAACTCATTTAGCAAAAATAGCTAAGTCTATCATACCATACATGGGGTGCTTGTTTTAAACCATACAAGGCCTTTTATAAAAATCATTTGGCCTAGAAAAATTTAAATCCCCGGAGGTTGTTTTACATAGACTTCTTCTTGAATAAAACCATTGAAAAAATTGAATTTAACATCCATTTGGTAAAGTTTGAAATTTTCTTAAAACAAGAATGGGCAAGTAAAATGCAAATAGCTACTAAATGTGCTATGAGTGCAAATGTTACATCAAAATCAATTACATTCTTCTTGAAAATACCTTCGAGCTACTAACATCGCCTTAGTTCGACCAATGTAGCCTTGGTCATCGAGTTTGTTCCGGAATACCCTTTTTGTCTTCTTCATCACTATCATCATAGGGCATCCAATTGATCTAAGGTGTTCACAAAAGAACATTTACATCCAAATATTTTGAGGTAACTAATATTTGGAGTACATCATTTCTCATCTACACAACTTAACAAACTCATTAACGGCATCGCTTATATAAGCAAGAAAAAATAGCCCAAGTGAAAAAAACATGCCTCAATCATCAATCACAAAAATATCTTCCATAAGAGCATAGTAGAAAAAGATACTATATATATAGACCATGAAGCAAGAAACACATACTATGCATTTAGAATATCATCAATAGTCTAATAAATCATGCAAGTTCAAATAAACTTAAGAAAGCTATAAAAGGTCTCTTTTGAAATTTGAAAATCCGATAGCATATAGTTGAGACCTTATTTAAAACAAGTATTTGAACAAGAGTTGACAAAACAAATATGTGCAATCAATTATCGAATAGTGCCTTTCAAAAAAAAATCTAAAAATTCTCTTAATGGCACTTGTATGAAATATTATGAAAAACAAGCACATAGGCACATGACAATACATATATCGAGTCTATAAGAGTAAGAATAACACAAGTAAACGTACCTCGATAATTTATGCCTTTCTTGACAAATAATGATGAAAATGGCCATTTGTGAAAATATGTAAATCCTACATAATTCTTAAAACAAATCTAGCACAAATCATAATGATAAAAGTGTAGGCTAAGAGATATCACAAGTAAGCTCATGCCATAAAAATCCATAAGAGATGATAACACACTTTAGTCTACAAAAATGCACAAGAGTTTTAAAAACATCATATAAGGTCTTCTTTTTCAAAAATATTTTAAAAGCACAAATATATATTGAAGACCTTATTTAAAAAAAATAAATACTAGAAAGCTAATTTGCAATATAGGCACAAATAAAAACATGCATACTAACTAGATAAAATGCATATTTTAAATGGGGAGATACGGTTTACCAATTACGCCGTTTCCATGGGTTGTGCCGTTCCCATTGTTGATGATATCTTCCCCTTGAGAAGTCACTTTGTTGATGATGACTTCTTTGATTGCTCCATTTCCAAGGTTTGTTGCTTTCCCATTGTTGAAAGTCTCTTCTTCTTTGAAAATCATCTTGTTGATGATGTCTTTGCCATTTCCAAGGATTGTGTTCTTCCCATATTTGATTATACCCTTTTCTTGGAAATTGGCTTTGTTGAGAATAGTTTCTCCTTCTTTGATCAAATGAAACGGTCATTTGATGCCTTCTTGGCGGTATGAATTTTCTTCGATCATTATTTCGCCGGGTACCTAATATGACATTATTTTGTGGTACCCTCAAGTGTTTGGGTCCTTTAGGATTAGATTTGAGACTTTTAGGTCTCCAACAATAATTAGAGCTATTTCTAGCCCGACAAGAATTAGTCGTATGACCCTTTTTGCCACAATAAAAACAAGTAATAATTCTAGGAGCATAATGACCAATATGCATAGTGACTTGATCCTTTTTCATATGATTAACAATATTATGCTTATGATCAAGTCCTTTATCACAATTATGAATATCAACAATATTGGACATTTTATTGGTACTCAAGTTGGATTTTAATAAATCCTTTTTCATGCAATCAATATTCTCAACAAGAGTACTATTTTCTTTCTCAAGGTTTCTAACCTTATCAAGAGTGGTGGTGTGAGCACATGATAGTGATTCATAGGAAGTAAATAAACTATCCTTATCATTTTTCAAAACAATGAATTCCTTTTTCAAATTTTTGTATTTAACAAGTAAGTTTTGGAATTCATCTTGTAGCTCATTATAATCATTTTGCAAATCACTATATTCATTTTGCAATTCATTGTCATAAGAAGTAGAGGGTTTAGAACTTACCTCGTTTTCTTCTTCGATGCCCATAAGACATTTTTCGACTTCATCATCGGAATTTGTAAGAGGCTCATCCCATATTGTTGGATTTGATGTTGTATCCATTTGAGAAGTAGATGCTTTTGAGTTGTTCCTTTTATTTGCATATACTTCATAGATGGCTTCTAGTTTTTGCCATACTTCATATGCCGATCGAATACCTACAACATGATCAAATTCCAAAGTGGTAAGTGAACAATGTAAAATATTAAGAGCTTTACCATTTAAGGAGATGATTCTCTTCTCTTCATCATTGAGCTCTTTGAAGCCTTTAGAGGTGTGTGGTGTATGCTTCGTCGGAATGGATTCTCCATTGATGACGGTGTTCCAAATATCGAACCCGCAACTTTGTAAATAGCATTCCATTCTTTCTTTCCAAAATATAAAATTTTTGGAATCAAATAGTGGTGGCTTGGTGGTGGAGGTGCCGGAAAGATGAGCTTCGTTCGTAGCCGACGATAGTTTCTCTTCACTCGCGATGTGAAACGAGCTTGCCAAAGAGTTTGGCGTTGATACCACTTGTAAGTCCAAGCGGCTACGATAATCTAGAGGGGGGGTGAATAGATTATCTCCATCTTTTCGATTTTACCACACGTCGATTATCTCCATCTTTTCGAATGCTCAAAGACAATAATAAAGGTGCGGAATGTAAACAACACACGTCGATTTAAAGTGGTTCAACCCACCTAGGGCCTAATCCTCTACCACCCCAATATATCCGGGATGGATTTCAAAAAGAAAAAGAATTTTATTAATTACCAAAATTAATACAAATTCAACTTACAACACCTTGAAGAGCACCACACTCTTCTTCAACACCACCTTTGAGATTACCACAATCTCTTCTTGAAGATTACCACAATCTTCAAACGGCACCTTGTGAAGATTACCACAATCTTCACCTTGAAGAGCACCACACTCTTCAACACCTCAACAAGAAGATTACCACAATCTTCTTACACCTAACACCTAGTTAACCCAAGTGTGTTCTTATCACAAGAACACTCACAAGGATATCTTGTGTTTGAATGACGACCACAAATTCAAGATTACAACTCGATAATTGAATAATACAATTGAGTGCAAGTGTAATCAAGAATAGCCTAGACCTCAAGAATGTGAAAGTGAATAGCTAGGAAAATTACAACAAGAAATAAGACAATGTAAGAACAAGTGTATTCTTCAGTGTATATTATTGTGTTGTAGTTTTCTCTCTCTTGTTGTGTTGCTTCAATTCTTCCTCTATTTATAGAAGATGTCTTGTACATGATAGGCTCCTCTTGGGTACATGAATTAGAAAAATTGCAAGACAATTGAAGAAAAGAGCATTAGAAATCAATCCCACAAATTACGGAAAAGATGTCGATGCACAACGGTTACATTTTTTTGTCAAACTTAAGAAGCGACCGTCACAAGACAAATAGACGTTTGAAAATGAGAAAACACATTTACAGGCGGCCGGTTGATGGGGTCCGACAAGTCGACCACATGTCCAAATGGGGTCGAGCGAGAACCAAAAAACGAGTCTAGAAAGTTCTGTTTGAAAAAATGCTCCCAGTGCACGGTCACACCACGGCCGACGACCGACGATCGCACCGGCCGACGCCCCGATCGGCCGATCGACCTGCCGATCTACCACCCCGTTGACCGTCAATCAGCCTTTTTTCAAGAAATAGCTTATTCACTGTTTTTCACAACTTTCAGTGCGGGATGCCCTATAGGGCGACCGATTGGCCTCAAAACAAAAGTGTTGTCCAATTTTATATCGAAAAAAAACTTCAAGAAATACTCCGAAAAATAGTAAAAAATATTTTAGATCGATCGAGAGTATTAGGACAATATTTTAGAAACATTGTGTTTGGTGTAAAAACACATTAACACAAAATCATCAAAAGTGTTGTCCAATTTATATCGAAAATAAACTTGTAGAAATACTCCGGAAAATATTAAAACCATTTTAAATCATTTAGGAGTATTTGGACAACCTTTAAAAACATTGTTTTGGTATAAAAACAAAATCATCAAAATCATGATAAAACCATTTATCAAACATGATAGACTTAGCTATTTTTGCTAAATGATTTTACAAGAGGTAAAGTTGATACTACTCTCTTTGTTTACTTGTGCATATTTATGAGAATATTTTTGGTGCTACTAATGAATATTTGTGCAAGATATGTTTTTCTAAGTTGATACAAGGTGAGCTTGAGATGAGTATGATGGGGGAGCTCAATTTCTTGCTTAGACCAAGAAGATGGCTATATTTCAAAAGAACTCTTGAAGGAGTTAAACATTGAAGAAAGAAGAACCATCTCAACCTCTATGGCTAAAGATTGACAAAGGTTGAGAAAGGCATATCGGCCGACAAATAAATTCGAGGTATGTTTTCTTGTATTATTCCTATAGACTCGACATTCCATATGCCTTATATCTATATGCTCGACTTCAAAAACTATCCCAACGAATCTCATTAAATTGCCGTTAAAAGAAATTTTCAAATATCTGAAAGACACTTCTTCTTATGGCTTGTATATCCAAAGCTTTAAAACGTTCTTATTTTTCGGGATAACAAGTCCGGTGAAAATTATTCAATATATGGTTCGTCATAATCAAACTAAACATATTAAGATTCAATATCTTTTTTAAGGGATTGAGTTTTTAACAAAAACTTGAGATGTGTTTAATTCCGTCTCAAAGTTAACTCGCGGATTTTTTTTTAATCATTAACCGTCGAGTCTTTTCATACCTCGTTTCGAGCTTGATTATGACATAATGTATATTGAATGAGGTCTATGATTGCATTTTGCACATTTTTAAAACTTAGGGGCGAAAAATCGGATTTTTGGATCAAACTTCGAATTTTGAGACAGAACTCAAACATGGATTTGATCGGGGCAAGGCCGACCGATCGCCCATGCCGCCGACCGGCGCCCGCTGGACCGGCCGCCCTTGGCTATTGTATGGCTTAAAATGGTTCTCGTTTCCGGACTTAGCCATTATGGCTTATTTTGTCCATTTTTCGTCCCCTTCGCAAATTGCACACAAATTTCACTCCAAATTTGTTTTATTGCATACATTTTATACTTTGGGGATTATCTAGCTCGGTTATCATCATCATTGATCGTCTTTACCGATCGAATGGTAAGAATTTCACTCTCTTTAGCTCAATTGGGTTGAACCCTTGAGTTTGTGGCTTATATGTATTTCTCTTGATGCAATTCATATATTTTTGTGATGAGCTTATTGATTGTTGATGAATGATATTTGTAAAATTGCATTTGGTGATGAAAAACTTGGCTTGATTACATTTACAAGGGCTATATATATCATTTTCTAATTTTGACGCCTGCCAAGTGTTCGATAAAATGTTTCAATGAAAAATTCATCACTTACATGATTCTCTTGTTTTCAAAAGTCTTATATATTTATAGAGATCATGTTTTGCTTATCAAATGAGTTTTCATAAGCTTCTTCAAGTCGTATGATTCGACTTTTACCTCCTTATTTGGTTTATTAGCTTCAATGTTCAAATAGCTCGATACATCGGTTTTGTTGCGCACTTTGATATGAATATATAATGTATTTATCGTGCTAACATTCTTTTTGATGATTCCAAAGGGGGAGAAACAGGTTATAAGCTCTTTAGCTCAAAGAAGCTAAGATAAGCTTAACGAAAAGAAGCTATAAGCTATGGCTTCATAAAGCCATAAGTTGTGGATCATATTTAGTCCACTTGGTGTTTTATGGTTGTGTATGATTCTTGGTCCATTGGTTGTAGTATGGACTTATATACGGTTCTAAATGATGTCTCTTTGACAGGGGGAGCTTTTAGGTTTTTGATACTCAAGCTCAATATCGAAAATCTAAGATTTTAGCTTATATTGAAGTTGCTTCTATATTACTTCTGTTGTGCATGTTGATAGGGGGAGCATTTGCTATATGTGTGTGAATATCTCTACTCCCATCCTTGCGTTTATAGTGCGCGGAATATTGTCGCTCTCAACGGATATTCTTTTTTGACCGGTAAACTTGTTTTTGTTTTCAAAATCGCCTCTCAAAATTGTTTTGTTTTCAAAATCGGTCTTGTTAAATTGTTTTGGTTTGTAATCATCAAAAAGGGGGAGATTGTTTGATAAATGGTTTTATCATGATTTTGATGATTTTGTTTTTATACCAAAACAATGTTTTTAAAGGATGTCCAAATACTCCTAAATGATTTAAAATGGTTTTAATACTTTCCGGAGTATTTCTTCAAGCTTGTTTTCGACTAAAATGGACAACGCTTTTAATGATTTGATGTCAAAATGTTTTTACATCAAAACTATGTCCCTGAATGTTGTCATAATACTCCCGATCGGTTTAAAATACTTTTACTATTTTTCGGAGTATTTGTTGAAGTTTATTTTCTATATAAAATTGGACAACACTTATGTTTCAGGCTCGACCGGTCGCCCTATAGAGCAGCCCGTACCTGTGTTGAGTTTTGGAACAGAAAAGGGGACGGGAACAAAATTGAGGGTGGCGACCGGTCGACCCGGAGGTCGACCGGTGAGGGCGACCGGTCGGCCTTAGGGCGACCGGTGCCTGGGCGCCCCCTCGTAGAACAGAAACTTCTGTTTCTCATTTTTGTCTCCCTCGACCGTCTGAGCAATGGGGTGACCGGTCGAAGCCTACGTCAATCGGTCGCCCTATGTAAAATTGCTGCGTTATGTTTCAAACTTCTATTTGTGCGCGACCGGTCGCCCTATGGTTTGACAGCAAAAATCTGACCGTTTGACAGCAGACAACTTTCCCTTAATTTGTGGATGGATTTCTAACAGCTCTTTTCTTCAATTGTCTTGCAATTTTTTACAGAATTCATGTCCCTAAGAGGAGCCTATCATGTACAAGACATCTTCTATAAATAGAGGAAGAATTGAAGCAATACAACAAGAGAGAAAACTACAACACAACAAGATACACTCAAGAATACACTTGTTCTTACATTGTCTTATTCCTTGTTGTAATTTGCCTAGCTATTCACTTTCACATTCTTGAGGTCTATGCTTTTCTTGATTACACTTGCACTCTATTGTATTATCAATTATCGAGTTGTAATCTTGAATTTGGGTAATTATTCAACACAAGATATCCTTGTGAGTGTTCTTGTGGTAAGAACATACTTGGGTGATCTAGGTATTAGGTGTAAGAAGATTGTGGTAATCTTCTTGTTGAGGTGTTGAAGAATTTGGTATTCTTCAAGGTTGAAGATTGTGGTAATCTTCACAAGGTGCCGTTGGAGATTGTGGTAATCTTCAAGTGAGATTGTGGTAATCTCAAAAGTGGTGTTGAAGAAGAGTGTGGTGCTCTTCAAGGTGTTGTTGTAAGTTGGTGTTGTATTAATTTTTGGTAAATTAATAAAATCTTTTTTCTTTTTGAAATCCATCCCGGATATACTGGGGTGGTAGAGGATTAGGCCCTAGGTGGGTTGAACCTCTATAAATCGACGTGTGTTATTTACATTCTGCACCTTTATTATCATCTTTGAGCTTTAGGTTCGAAAAAGAGGGTAAAATCGAAAAGATGGAGATAATCTATTCACCCCCCTCTAGATTATCGTAGTCAGCTGACTTACATATATATATATATATATATATATATATATATATGGAAGGGTTATATGAGACCAATGCCTTAGGTAAGTACGTAAGATCAAATCTGGATCACAGATTAACAAATTTCAATGACTAATAAAAATATGCTTAAAATATATAAAAATACCTAATTAAATTAATAAAGGGGTATATTAATCCAAACTAATCAACTATATCCCATGAAATTAGAGAAGTTCCATACAACAATATAGATGTTATCCTACCATCTAAGATAATAGCAAAATTACGTAATATTTGTAAGCAACAAATATATACTGTCTAAGCAACATATTTGTCATCAATAAGCAACACGTTTTATATAAAAAACAACAAAAATACATATATATATATACAAAATATATGACCTATTTAAATCAACATGTTTGCACCATCTTAGCAACATTGTCTACTTAACTAAGCAAAATAATTGTCTGCAATAAACAACACAGTCCACATAAAAAAGTACATTACTTACTTAGCAACATTGTCTACCTAAATTAGCAACATATTTGTGCTTGATAACCAATATAGTTGACATAAAGAAGCAACAGAATTACATATATATGAAAAGACAAATGGAAGGAAATAGTTTGTGGTTGCAACATTGGTTGCCTAAATAAGCAACATATTTGTCATCAATAAGCAACATATTTCGCACAGCGTAATACGCCAATATTAATTGCAAATTTGACTATGAAAGGAAAGAGAGAATTTCAGAGATACGGTTTTAAATATATCCGAAAAAAGCAACATAATGTCTTCAATAAGCAACACCTTGGTCTTCAATAAGCAACATATTTCTTACAGCAGATAAGGCCAGAGATACAGTTTCAAACATATCCCAAAAAATCCGGACTGTGAACGGGTACTACCAAAAATAACTCCCGTTTTTTACTGATATTCAAACAAAACTACCTACTTATCCTTAACAACCATTAATTAAATATAAAATAAAATAAAAATTAATTAAATCTGACGCTCCAGATTTGGTCTCATGTACTTATTTAAAATATATGGACTCACCAGATCCAAATCCTATATATATATATATATATATATATTTAAGGTAAATATTACATAAAATATCCGGAGGATTAGGCTAATTAAAAAAACAAATTTTGAAAATTGCAATTGAGGTTGATTGTATCTTACATGTTTTCTTTTTATTATGAAAAAATATTTCAAAACTCCTGATATTTCTATAAATATTATAGTTACCCCATTAAATTTAAGGCTCAATCAAATTTAAGGGAGCTTTATGTAAGTTTGAAACATCTATACTTTTTTTTTTTGCAATTAGCTCAATCAGGTAATTGCATTACGCAACCTCAAAATAGACTCATTTGGCATTTTACACCCCAATATTGCAAAAATGGCAGATAACACGCTGAAATTGATAGTTACTTGGCAAAATGCACCTATTCCACAAAATACATATTTTAAAAAATGCTTTTGCTGAAATTGGGGGATAAAACTCTCTCTCTCAACACACCACATTTTCCCTTCTTTTTTAATTTGTTACTTTTCAAGAAACATTTATTTTATGCTAGTTAAGTTTGTAAAAAAAAAATTTCACATAGATATTGTTCTTAATTTGTTTACAAAAATTATATTTCTATATTTGGAACTTTCACTCAATTTAACAATGTAAACTTTTTTATTTCTATTTAGTAAAGGAATTAAAATTAACCATCGACAAAAAAAGGAGGAGAAAAATTAAAAATAAGAAAGTAAAAAGGGGAAAAGAAAGCAAGATCGAAAAATTCAAATAATTTTCTAAATTTATTGCTTATATTTGAAAATAAAAATGTGTAGAGGTTAAGTGAGAAAACCATAAACCATATTACAAATATTTTGTTGTTAAAAATAGAGCTAATTAAATATAAAAAAATATAATAAAATTTATGAAATTAATTTAATAAAAGTGTATATTTTTTAGTTTTCCATATGGAATTTTTTTTGTAAATAAAATATTATTTATTTTCTTATTGTTAATCCATATATTGTTTCACATATATATATGGTTATGTGGATGTTCAAAGTATCTTGTGTGATATTATATATAAGATTATTTGTGGATTTTTATTTTGATTATTTAATGATTTATTTTCCTAAGATAGATAGAAAACTTAATATTTTTATTATAAATATAAAACAAATATTCATAAACAATAATATCATTTTCACAAACAAATTAAGAACAATAGACAATAAGGTAAAATTCAAATTTATAGTACCAACTTCAATAATGTAAAATTGATTTTTTTTTAGGAAAGTAACAAATTAAAAAAGAAGGAAAAGTGTGCAGAATATATTGTCCCATAATATCAACAAAATTATTTTTTAAAGGTATATTTTGGCCAACATGGTGCATTTTGCAAAGTAAATATCAATTTGATGGTGCAATCTGCCATTTTTGTAATTTCAGGGAGTAAAGTGCCAAATATATGTAATTAGAGGGTGCAAAAAGCCAATTACCCAACCTTATAGAGTCTTTTATAATTATCCCTTAATTTAATATAGAGGCGGAGTATAACATCCTTCGGATCAACTCAAAAGCATCTACTTCTCAAATGGATACAACATCAAATCCAACCATATGGAATAAGCCTCTTACAACTTCCGATGATGAAGTCGAAAAATGTTTTATGGGCATCGAAGAAGAAAACGAGGTATGTCTTAAACCCTCTACTTCCTATGGTATTGTCATACAAAATGATTATAGTGATTTACAAAATGATTATGATGAACTTCAAAATGAATTCCAAACATGCAATTATTAAGGGAAGATATCAATCACGTTCCATACAGAAGAACCACACAAAATCAAGGTTCTTATCTCTCTCCTCTCTGCAAACAGAAGTCATCACAGAGAACTCTGCAGACAAAGAACAATTTTACGAAGATGAACACCATAGAAAATGAAGATACACACCAAACACCCGCATCAGAATTCAATGGACGCGATAGATGAAACATGCGAATATGGAGAGATCAAACCTGGATCGTAAATTGGGGTAAAAAAAATAATATTAATTCGTGTTGAATCATGATCCATAGTAGCTATGATACAATATGCTTGAGTTTTCTTCAAATCGTGAATACACCTGTTTACAATCACACCCCTTTTTTTTAAACTATATACGTTCATGGATTATAAAATGAAGTAATGCATAGTTAGTGTATATTTGATTCATAACTCAATAATAACGATGCATATTTGGCTTAATTTGCAACTCATGCCCATTAAGAATAGTGATAGATTACATTTTATAATTTTGATGCATAGTTAGTGTATATTTGATGCATAACTGAATAATAACAATACATACTTAGTTTTGATTTGTAACTTGTGCCCATCAGGAATATTACATTTGTAATTTTGATGCATAGTTAGTGTATATTTGATGCATAATTGAATAATAACGATGGACTTTGGTTTAATTTGTAACTTGTGCCATTAGAAATAATGACAGATTATATTTGTAATTTTGATGCATAGTTAGTGTTATATTTGATGCATAACTGAATAATTACAATGCATATTTAGTTTTAATTTGTAACTTGTGCACATTAGGGATAGTGACATATTACATTTGTAATTTTGATGCATAGTTAGTGTATATTTGATGCATAACTGAATAATAAAGATGCATATTTAGTTTTAATTTGTAACTTATGCCTATTAGGAATAGTGAAAAATTGCATTTGTAATTTTGAAGTATAGTTAGTGTAGTATATTTGATGCATAACTAAATGAATGATGACGATGCATGTTTAATTTTAATTTGCAACTTGTGCATATTAGGAAGAGTGTCAAATTACATTTGTATGGTGCATAATTATTTTAATACTGGTGCATATGCACATCTGATGTATGGTTTGAAAAAACTGACATTTTTGAAAATGCTAATTTTGATGGATTATAACAAAGGATGACGAATTCTTCTACGCAGTAGTAAAAACTGTACGAGAAAAAAATCGCGTGAAAGAAAAAGGATGGAGAAAATTCTTCACAATCGAAAGCTCTGAGAGAGAAAACTGGATATATATTTTCAAATGGTAATATGAAATAAAAGCGGGAATAAATCATTAATCAAATTCCTAAAAAACCAATTCCCAGAGCGGTTTCCAAAAAAAAAATGCCTATTTTAAATGACAAAACTGCCCTTATCGATAATAAAATGAAAAAGGTCTTAAATTCGAAAATATCTCAGCCTTTTGGTTTTATAAAGTAATGGCTGGGATTAGTCCACACTGTCTTACATAAAGACCCCTGTCACATTGATCCAATACACACACACACACACACATATATATATATATATATATATATATATATAAGGATTAGTACAAATGAGACATGAGTTCTAGGGTAAGACCGATAGGGACTAATCTTAGCCATTGATTAAAAATATTAGATGGATGAAATCTTTCCACTTTTTGGGGTAACTAGTTTGTTACTGCCTATTATAAAGGACAATATTGTAATTTTTTATTCCAAAGTTTTTATATGGGGTATGATTATTACTGTCTTATTTAATACCATATTTAATGGCGCAATTTTAGGGGAGATTTGTTTTTTTAACTTTTTTCGAAACAACATATTTAGTGTTTTTTGCTTCTTAGACAGCTTTTAGATAATGTATAATTAGTTATTTTCTATTGCAATGTTTTATGACATAGTGAAGAGTAAGCATAATTAGTTTTCTTTTGATACTTAGATAGATCTTAGACAAGACATAGTTATTTATTTTCCGTTGCATTGATTATGACACTTATTGTATAGTTAGATATAATGTACTACGTACATTTATTTTGTACACACTGCATATATAGTTTCTAGATAGTTCATAGTTAATTGATTTTTATTGCATAGTTGGGATATAATTTAATGCATATTTAATTTTTTTTTACAGTGCATAGATAATTTCCAGATATTGCATAGATAATATATATATATATATATATATATATATAAGAAGAATAAGGTAGAAGGGTTTCAAAAAATAAAATAGAAAACACCGATATGCTCTCTCCTCTCTCTTCGTATTTGACGGCGGCCGCTCAGTTTTGATTTTCCGATCATAGTTCTCTAGCAACCCTAGGGCGGGGTTGACCTTCAAAGGTCTCACTTCCAACTTCGACAAACCTCCACGTATGTCTACAACGTCTCCTCCAAACTAGCGTCAGATTCACTGCAACTCCCAGGTGCATGGTCTTCTTCTCTAGTGGCCATCTTTGAACCTTCAAGGTCTCCTTACATGGTGAATTGCACGATGGGGATCCCTACCCAATCTTCCTCCATGGCAATGATACTCGATCCAAGGGTTTCTAATAAAAACCCTACTGATTATTCTTGCATCGATCATGACTCGAGCCATGGATTACCGGAGCAGACCTCCGCTCGATGGACTCTGTCTTCCATTGACATTCCTCCAAATTTTAGTCCATACAAGAAGTCTGATATCTCGGGTGAGTCTTCATGCGTGCAATTGGATTTATCTGTGCTTGAATGGAGTCTAGGCTTGGTGCCGGAATCTGTCTACCATCTGACTCATTCTCCAAGATTGCCAAGCAGCCATGGGAATGGTGAGTCATGCACATCAACTTTGTGGTTGTAGGTCCCAAGGGATGATGTGTAAAGTTTAGAGAGGGAGGGAGGGGGAGGGATTGAATAAACTTTACCAGCTTTTCGATTTTAGTCTTTTTAACAATTTCAAAGTTGACTCAAGTCAGCTATGTCCTTGAGGGACAACTAGGTTGGCTTACGTAGCAAAGTTATCCACTCAACAGACTCGACCGAGTTGTTGATAGTGTAACTTAGTTGTTTTCAACTAACACTTAGAAATACAGTTGACTTGGTTTTTAACAGCGGATGACTTTCAGCTTTAGAGTTTTAATTGCATTTTTAACACTTGTTTTAGCAGAGTTATTAGCAGTAGACTTAAGCAATTTAACTTAGCAGTAGATATGAAAATAGTGCGAGAAATAAAATGCACTGAAAGTAAATGGACACAAGCAATTTATAGTAGTTCGAGGGTGGGTAATTCCTCTAGTCCACTCTTCTCCAACCCCTGGAGGAACCCACTAAGTAACTTGACTTGGTTACAAAGTATTTAACAGACCGAGTCAATTTTGATCACACAACCTGCTTCTCCTAGGACTCAGCTTCTTTACAAGAAGGTTGTCCTGCCACTTCAGCTTTCTTGAAACCTTTGGACTTGATCACGTAGCTCTCCAACAGGTTCAAAGCTCTGGTTCGATGGAACCTCACTACTTCTCCTTCAACCTTGGAGAGCAGACCCCTTCTTCTTGATAACAAGTTTTCCTCTTCAACTGATGAATTTGTCATTCCTTCACTGAGTGTGTTGGATCGATTTCCTTCGAGTTTAGGCTTAAGGATTTCTTTGTAAGCTTGAGAGATATTTTTGCAGGCTATTGCTTACATGCTTATATGATTGGTCGTAGATTGGGTTCGTAACATTCTCTCAAATGACTCCACAGTCTTTTATAGTGCATGTTTGAAAATATGTCCGTTGAAGAGATAAACACATTTTTCAAACCACACTCGTAGGTTGTTGGTTGGTCTTGTCTTGCAACATTGATGGGGATCGTACCTTGAATTTAATGCTCTGCACCCTTTTCTTAGCCTCTGCAGAATTTCATGTACATCCTATTGGTTCCTTGCTTTTTCCACTCTTTCAGCAAAATAACTTTATTGCTGGCAGCCTGACACATGCCTATTTCCAGCAAAACTTTGACTTGTCTTGACAATAGATCTCTTTAAGCTTTCTTGAGTCTTATCTGATGTATACCCTTTTGACATTCGATTCCAATCATTTTGGAATGACTTTGCTGTTAGTCAGCTGACTGAGACAACTTTTTTGTCACTTGATTGATCCTTTACTTCACTTCACACAGCTGACACACAACTGGATCTTCCCTTCAATCTTAAGTCGAATCTTATAATCTTCAACTTGGCTGTCTTAAACTCAGCTCACAGAACCCTATCTATTACAAGTTGAATTACATTTGAAATGGGTTGACAACTTCCTAATATAAGTTTCATGGTATCATCAAAATCTATACATAAATTTTTCTAACAATTTCCCCCTTTTTGATGATGGCAAAACTTAAACAAACATCAAAGCAAAAAATGCAGAAATTAAAGAATGATTGTATAATATGTCTTTTTATTGAACATATCATTATTTGCATTTTACAAGGCTTTTACAATGTATGAACCTATACAAGGTATCAGAGCATTACATGTATCAGAGCATTAAAGTACAACAGGGCATATAAAGTGTACTTACAAGTATGTGTATTTACAGTTATGTATAATACAACATGAAGGGGTTAAGCCGTCTTCCACGCCTCGGTTGTTTCCTTCTTCTCTCAGTATCCTCTTCTGCTCTTCTTCAATCTTCCTCTGCTTTTCTTCTCTTTGTATATTCCTCCTTCATCTTCTTCTTTTCGTATGCTCTTTTTGCAGAAAGGTCCTCCCTTTTCTTCCTTTTTTTCTATTCATGATCAAGCGTAGCATTTTCTTATTCATGTCTCCTTCTTGCTTCTTCATTCCTCATTTCCACCTCTATGTTGGATAGCTTATCCAGCCCAGCCTAGTAGATCAACCCTTTCTTTTGGGGATCCACATAGCGAAATAAGGGTGAAACCTCCAGGAGACATTCAACACCCTTTCTTGATCTGATGGTCAAAATATTCAACAAGTTTTTCAATAAGAACTATAAAAGAAATAAGGGTGAAACCTCCAGGATACATTCAGTACCCTCTAAGTCAAGGGAAGATAGGCCATCAAAGAGATCTGAGCATCAAATTGAATATCAGAGAGCTGATAACCCAAGAACAGAGAGAGCTGACCAAAGAGCTGAGAACCTGTGTTGGAATTGCAGACAACCAGGACACTTTGCCATTGACTGCAAATACCTACCTGTCAGCAAATACAAAGATGAGGAGGAACGGAGAGTCTTCAAATAAAGAAGACAAGAAAAGAAAAGAGCAATGTTAGCTGCAGACATAGCTGAGCCAACCAAGAGCAAGGAACCAACTGACTCGGATAGTAGTGAAGCTCACTACTCAAGTGACTCGGAGGAAGATGCTCTTATTTGCCTCATGGAAAAAGAACAAGATGATGAGGTACAATCTAACTCTGCCTACTCAGACACTAGTGATAGTGATTGTGATACAAACACCTCTTCACCCACAAGTCTTTATGATTCATTAGGCAAAATGATGAAAGACTTTGAGCACATTAAAGCCTCTCACACACTTCCTAATGAGGAAAACAGTCAACTTACAATCCAAAACTCACAACTGACTAAGGAGCTGAATGTCCTAAATCACATAGCTGATGAGAATATAAAGTTAAAGGCTAAAATCACCAGAATCAATGCAGAACTAGATGCTACAGAAAAGAGAGAGCACGATCTCAAAAATGTAATTGCCTCATTTTCAAAAGCATCCAAATCATTGGATGAACTAATAATGAGCCAAAAGGAATGTGGAGATAAGACAGACATATGATTCATGTCTTCTGTGCACAGTCAAACTCCAAGAGTGATTTTGGAAAAAGGATCTTCAAGTAATGAAGCATCTCAAAAACCCAAAACACCAAATGTTACACCCACATTCACTCCTAAGCACAATCACAAACAAACTGGCATTGGATATAAAGGAAAAGGAAAACAACCAGTTGAGTATGCGGAGAAGACAACTGAGAAGAAATCCAGCAGAGTTCCTCAACAAACTCCAAATAGAAAGTACTCTGTGAAGAATAAATAGAGCTACCAAAAACCCCCAAAGAGTAAAGTTTCATCGAGAGAAACATATACGATGGGAATGGTAGAAACTATCAAGCCAAGCCGATTGGTAAATGTAAAATATCAACAAAGATCAATGGAATACAAGCCTAAATGGCAAAGACCTAAACCTCATCAAAGGTCATTCAAAAGGGAAAAGAGCTATTATCAGCACACATATGCCCCCAGGCACTACACTCAGATATACCACAACTATCCCAAGAAAGCAAGTGCTAAAACACACACACACACACACACATGCATACAGACAAAAGAGACAGCTGTATGAACCTAAAACCCCCAAAAAATTTGCAAATGTACACTATGATTATGGCATTGATAGATGACAACCTTTTAGAGTCAAGTCCTTTGCCTATAGGTTGGTTGGACTCAGGACCCAGGCAAGTATGGGTACCTAAAAATTAATTTCCTTGATTGCGAGATGATGGGCAAGCGCCAGTGCGCAGAGGCATCCGTATATGGATAGTGGTCGCTCCAGGCATATGACAGAAATAAGGAGAACCTGTCAAAATTCAAAGAAATCAAAGGTGCTAAAGTCATATTTGGAGAAAATGAAGCTCCAGGAAAGATCAAAGGAATTGGATCTATCAAAAAGGAAAGTGTATGTGATGCATGTCAAATGGGAAAGCAAATCAAATCATCTTTCAAAGAAAAGACAACTCCCTTATCAACAAGAATCCTGCACCTGCTACATATGGATTTATTTGGACCAGTTGAGCCAGCCAACATAAGTGGAAAGAAATACACCCTGGTTGTGGTAGATGATTATTCAAGATATACATGGACCATTTTCATGTGTAAGAAGAAAGAAACAGTGCAGAAGTTGCCTCAGCTGATGAAGAAAGTGCAAAATGAAAAGGGTCAATCTATCATAAAAATAAGATCGGATAGAGGAGTTGAGTTTGTGAATGGAATAATCACTCAGTATTGCATAGAGAATGGTATTTCTCATGAGTTATCCGCAGCAAGGACTCCACAACAGAAAGGAGTAACTAGAAGAAGGAACAAAACTCTCAAGGAAGCTGCAAGGACCATGTTAGCTGAAGTTGGATTGCCTAAGAGATTGGGCTGAAGCCATTAACACAGCATGCTATACTCAAAATGGATGCATGATTAACAGACAATTAACCAAGACTCCCTATGAAATCTGGACAGGGAGAAAGCCAAATGTTGCATACTTCAAAATATTTGGCTGCAAATGCTTCATCCACAATAATGGCAAAGATAATTTGAAGGTTTTTGATGCCAAAGCTGATGAAGGTATCTTTTTGGATACTCAGCTGAAAGCAAAGCCTATAGAGTGTTGAACAAAAGGACTATGGTCACAGAAGAATCAATTCATGTGGTCTTTGATGAACCAAACATGAATGAAGAAGATGTTGAAGAATCAACTGATAAGCAGACTCAATCACAACTGCTGAAAAGTCCTTATGTTAAAGCTGAGATAAGAGAGCTTGACTCAGATGAAGATGAAACAGCTGAGCCACAAGGACAACTGGAGGAACTATAGCTGAATGAAGGCGAAAGAGTTGTACAAGACAACTCACCGGAAGACAACGCACCAACACTTGCTCAAACCTGATGTAAGATGGCTGAGAAACCATCCACCAGAGTTAGTCATTGGAGATGTGAAAGATGGCATAAAGACCAGAACCAGAGCACAACATGAAGCAATGTTTACTTGTTTCATTTCCCAAATAGAGCTAAAAGATGTGTCTTAAGGATTGGATGACACATAGTGGATTCAAGCCATGCAAGAAGAACTGAATCAATTTGAAAGGAACAAAGTATAGGAATTGGTACAGAGACCAACCCATCAAAATGTGATTGGAATAAAGTGGGTATATAGAAACAAGATGAATGAAGAATGACTTGTTGTTAGAAACAATGCAGGATTGGTAGCTAAAGGATATTGTCAGGAAGAATGCATAGATTTTGATGAAACTTTTGCACCTGTTGCAACATTGGGAGCAATTAGGATGTTTCTAGCCTATGCTGCCCACAAGAACTTTGCTGTATACCAAATGGATGTAAAGAGTGATACTTAAATGGATTATTGGAAGAAGAAGTATATGTTGAGCAACCTCCAGAATTCGAACAAAAGGCAGCTGGAGATATGGTTTACAAGTTGAAAAAGGCTCTTTATAGATTAAAATAGGCTCCAAGACCATGGTACGACACATTGTCACAATTTCTAATTAACAATGGATTCACAAATGGCAAAGTTGATAGAACACTATTCAGAATTGAAGATGGGAAGAGCATTCTATTAGTTAAAATCTATGTGGATGACATCATCTTTGGCTCCACAGATAAAGAGCTATGCACAAAATTCTCAAACCTCATGCAAGGGAAATTTGAGATGAGTATGATGAGAGAACTAATTTTCTTCCTTGGTCTTCAAGTCAAACAAATGGAAGTAGGAACCTTCATAAGCCAGACAAATACTCAAGGGATCTAATGAAGAAGTTTGGGATGGAAGAAAAATCTTCAGTAAAAATCCCCATGAACACATCAACCAAGATGGACATGGACAAGAAGGAAAAGATGTTGACCAAACAAGATATAGAGTGCCCTCATTGGATCTCTGCTGTACTTAACTGCAAGTAGGCCAGACATTACCTGTGTCGTTGGTGTGTGTGCTAGATTTCAATCAGCACCCAAGGAAAGTCACATGATTGCACTAAGAGAATCCTGAGATATTTAAAAGGAAGCCATGGAGTTGGCTTGTGGTATCCAAAGGAAGGAGGATTTAAGCTGATGGGATACTCAGACTCGGACTATGCTGGTTGTAGAATCAACAGAAAAAACACATTTGGTACTTGTCAAATGCTTGTAAATCAACTTATCTCATGGTTCAGCAAGAAACAAAATTCCATTGCAACATCCACAGCTGAAGCTGAGTACATAGCGGCAAGCAGCTATTGTGCACAAATTCTCTGGATGAGACAACAACTGAAAGATTATGGTGTTGAAGAAAGAGAAATTCCAATTATGAGTGATAACACGAGTGCCATAACAATCACTCAAAATCCAGTATTACACTCTAAAACAAAATATATTGATGTCAGACATCATTTAATAAGAGATCATGTTGAAAAGAAGGATATCACATTGGAATATATCTCAACTGGCAAGCAGTTAGCTGATATTTTCACAAAGCCATTATGTGAATCACGATTTGAAGAACTCAAAAATGAGTTGGGATTAATTGAGCTGAGTTAGAAGTTCAGAAGATTCAACATAACTTGGAAAGAAGGAAAGAAATATCAAAAGAAACAAGTTTCACATCACAGCTAAGTGAAACATCTAAGACCGGATACACAACTGCATTGAGTTAGCTGTCAGCGAAGTTAAGTCAAGGCAAGGAGCTAAGTTATTTTAAAGTAGAGAGCTGGAAATAACAAATTATTCGTAACAATGTCGTTTTGAAGAAGCGGGAACGGTTTATTATTAAACATCATACATGATCACGCAAAACGAGGAAAAAGCTGCAATTATGTCCATGATTGGATATAAATGCTGCCGCATTAAATATGGATAGATAATGCGGTTTTCAAGACATGATCCTAACCTTTGATCTTGTTCAAATGATTCAAATTCCCTAATATGTGTCTTCAAGTCATATATAAACAAAAATCAGCTCTATCTCTCTCCTCACGTGTACAAACATCTTCAAACCAGCAAAAGAAATTCTGCAAAACCCTACTTTTCAAAATCAAAATTCTTCGTTTCTTTTAGAGACTATCTCAAGAAAAAATGGCACCAACTCACGACTACGCAAAGCTCGTAAAGCAAATCCACACCGGCACTTCGGTGGATTTTGATGGAATGATAAAACAGGGCGTTGATGAAACCCTTGTTCTGAAAATTGCAGAAATGTTAGAAAAGTCAGGCCTCAAAGCTTTTCTAACCATGGAATACTCACATACCTATCTAGAGGAGGCAACGATGTTCTATGTTAACGCATAAGTACATGACGAAGGAATAAAGTCTTCTGTTCACGGCAAGGACATCAAAATTAGTGCAAAGGACCTCGCTGAGCACTGCCTCTTGCCATTGGAAGGCATGAAGGAGATAAATGAAGCTGACGTTGATTTGGCTGCTGCGTGGAAAGAGGTAGCCAAACTGGAGTGTGCTGCTAAGGTGGTCTACACAGCTGATAATAAATTGCTGAAGGACGACGATCATAAATTGATGGATGTCGTCTCCAAGTGTGTAGACATGAAGTTTGGAAGCTTCAACCAACTGTCAAAGACTAAGCTGATCGTCATGGCTGTGATCATGCAGGGCAAGAAAGTAAACTGGGCTAAGTTCGTGTACAACAGACTCTGCCTGAATGTAATGAATAGGACGTTCAAGGAGGATATACATCCTTTGGAGGATCTCTTGGATATGGCCTCGTGATTGGCCACCTGATGGAAGTGAAGGGTTTCCCTCTTCGGCATGGAAAACCCTTCCATGTCAACAAGAAGATGTTCCGGGCCAATCTTTATGGTGCCCAGAAGAGAGCCCATGCGAAGAAGGCAGATACGAGTGAGGGGGAATCAGCTGAACCTGAGGACACATCTGCTACCCCTCCACCAAAGAAGAAAGCTGCCCCTGCAGCTAAGAAAAAGGATACACCTGCCCGTGCGTGCGGTGAGTCCTTTGTCACTGTGGCCGAGGAAGAGGAGGAACACCATACTCCTTCTCTTGCTATCAAAAAGAAGAAGTCACTGCCAAGCCAAGGAAGGCAACTGCGAAATCCATCACCTTCCAGGAACCAGAGAATGTAGAAGAAGAGGTTCCCTTGCTACCCAAGAGAAGAAGATAGGTTAGGCAGTCTGAATTGGAAAAGACAACTGAATCTACCACTCAGCTGGAGAAAGCATCAGAGACTGCTGAAACTCAGGAAGTGTAGTCTCTTGAAGTAATTGATGAATCTAACAAGGCTGCTGAAGGTCATCAGCAGAGTCCCGATGAAGACTTCACCAAGGGCGTCCAGACAATGAGGAAGCAAAGCAAAGCGGACAACTGAACATCCCGTCGAAAAGGTTGTCTCTCCGCCTGCTACTGATGCTGCTGAAGGAGGGGAGCAACAGAGTCTCTTGCCTTCAATCCCTGAAAAGGAAGGACAAGAAGAAGATGATGACGATGATATAATCATGTACTCTCCAGTATATCCAGACATTCAACGCCGTCTTAGAGAATGGAGAGCATGGAAGCTAGATCACTCAAGGGAGCAATTCGCTCACCCTGAGTACATTGAAGAAGAAGAAGAGTTGCTTTGATTTCTTGGGGTCTCGACTGTTCGACAGGCCCTAGACAAAAAAAACTTTATGGATATCCCCCACATCATTAAAGCAGATGCGAAATACAAAGCAGCCAAGGAAGCCCATGTCCTAGAAAAGGCGAAGATGTTTGAATTCACAAACTCTCCATCTCACACTCATACACATCTAGATATATACTCAGAGAGTGATGAGGATCCCACTGCTGCAGCAGAAAAGTCAGACATGCAACAAGCAATGAAAGAATCCAGGCAGTTGCATAAGCAACAACTCTTTGAAGGACCTGGAGAGTCGTCTCAATCTCTCCTACAAATTGACCCATTGGGAGTGGTGCAGCAGATTGCCTCAGACATCGCTACAGCCACGTACCTGGTGTAATCAGAGGATGGGTCCAAGGGAAATGGCAATGAAACTGGGATTTTAGGCACCCCAGTTGAGCCAACCCCTCAAAAAGGTGTTTCACCACCTGCCCCATCGGCTGAGCATTCAAAAGAAAAAGCCGCGAGTCAGGAGCAGAGTGACCCCACCATCAGTCACTCAGCTGGTGTTCTAGCTGAGGGGGAAACTCTCTCCACTGCAGTAAGATTGGAGGATGCTGCAAAAGACTCCAATTTGAAAAAAGGAGGCGAAGTGGAAACTGAGAAACAACCACAACAGAGTGACATTGACGAGGCTCGGAGAGTTGAGTCTGTCCCAGCTGAAATGACAACTTCTTTGAAGGCTGATGACACTGTTCTTACAGTCGAGGCAAAGGATGGGGATGTCCCAGGAGTTAACACTCTGGGCAATGAAAGTGCAATCCTAGGGGTTGAGACTCATATATATGCCACGGTCCAAGACCCTAAGACAGCTGTGGCTGTCAAAGGGAATATTGAAGGCCTCGCAGCAGTTAAGTCTGCTGGAGATATTGAAGGCCTAAGGGAGGTTGAGACTTCCCTAGATAAGGGTGCAGAAACACAGAACATTCCTCCTGTTCAAAGCGCTGAAATTGAAAAGGAGATAAGCGCGCTTCATGAATCCCAGGAGAACCTTGATACATCATTTCTGGGATGTGAAGATGAAGCTGAGTCCACCCCTGTTGCAAATCCAAATGACCCAGCTGATGATATTCTCAAAACTACGAGCCAACCAAGTGACAAAGCTGCTCGTTAGAAATTTAACTTCGATGATGAGCCAACCCCGCGTTGATGATGCAGCAGAGGATCAGGTAATTCATTTAGAGAAATGTACTGAGACCGAATAAGCTGTTAAGACAACTGAGGCTTAGTCAGCTTTGCAAAATATCTCAACTGCCCCAGCTGAGACACAGTCCACTGCGCAGGCTTCCACAACTGCATCATTAACGACTACACCAGCTCCGTCACAGGCTCCCACAACTGTGCCCACTACCGATGAAGCTATTGGAGCTGAGGCACGAAGAGCTGAATCATCACAGGCACAACCCTCACAAACAATCCCACCAGATTTGGAAGAAGAGACCGCTGCTGAACAACGAAGATTCATCATAAGAGAAGATCCCATCATCCCTACTGACACAATTATTCCAGCCGAGTTCAACTTTGATGAACAGTGGCCTGCAGCTGAATCAAGTGAGACAACTGAATTTCGTGAAATCTTCAATAAGATCTGTGAAGAGATTAAGAAGATCGAAAGACATCAGGCCTCACTCGACTTAAGACTAGACAACAGGGATGCTATCCTCACAGTAGACTTGAGAGGGATAATGGTGCGGATCCAAGAATGGTCTCAACAACAATCTGCCATGCGTATCGAGCAAGTTCATTATTTCAAAGCACTATATGGCAGAATGCTTGTATGGATGGCTGACAATGCTGATCTGAAGCAAAGGATGCAGGCGTATATTAAAAGGTTGCAACGAAAATGGAGCTTCTGCGTGAATTTCAGAGAAAAGAAGTTATGCGCCTTGAGGAGACCATGAATGCGAAACTCAGCCTCCTCATGGCTGAAATGAAATTGGTGGCAGCCGAGTGCAAAGCCACTCGCTCAGAATTCCAGACAGCTTATGCAGCCGCCGACTCCAACCAGAGTTCTGCTCTCAGCAGACTCGACTTTATGCTCGCAAGTATGTTTCCTAGGGTCCCTCTTTCCTTTGATGATGCCAAAAAGGGGGAAGAGGAGTCCCTAAGGAGTTTGAAAGAAGAAAAATTGAAAGAATCTGAGAAGAAGGGAAAATCAACTGAGGGGGAACACTCAATAGATTTAACCTTGATGATAGCTGAAACCCCCCCAGCAAGGTCACGTTACTGCGTCCATCATGAGCAAACTCCCTGTAACCCTACCAATGGGACACTCTGCTGTGCCAATAGCAGAAAGAAGGAAGATCATTGAAGCATAAATTGAGGAGTTCTCTGAAAAATAGGACGCTCGCGTTCAAAAGATCTTAAAACAGCATGGTGGACTCCCACCTGAATTAAGCAAGGCCCTAATTGACCCTCCCAGTGAATTAATGCAGCAAGTTGGATTTGAGCCTAGATCCATAGAAGAATTCAAAACACTTGAAGCTGAGGGCTACTTCAAGGAACTGTCTCTAACCAAAACATGGGATCCATACCGGGAAAAAGGACTGGAGGTGTGCAAGACAACTGAGAAACATCAAAGCTCTAGCAGACACTCAACAAAAATCCAAAGCTCCTATGCAGTACACTCTTAGAGAAAGAGGATCTGAGTCAGGAAAAGAGCGAAAAAGGGATATCGTGTATTGGACTGGTCACGACCACTTCGCGAATTTAGAAGATCAACGCAAAATTGAAGAAGCCAAAAGAAGAATGGCAGCAAATAATGCCAAAGCCACACGCGAATGGGAGGAAAGGCAGAAAAGGGATGACCCTGCTGCAAAGAGAGCTTACGAAAAGTAGAAGAAGGAAGAATAAAGGAGAAAGAGAAAAGAAGAGATAAAAAGAGAAAAAGAGCTGATGACTTCGATAGAGCTGAAGAGGAAAGAGGGAGGTAGCGAAGGTGATGAAGTGTTGCTGCGAACCCTTCATGTATATTACTTATATAAATACATTCATGTAAGTCATCTGTATACATAGTGAAATGCTCTGTAATTTTTCACTTTGTATTTTAGTATCTTAGCATAGATGTATGTATTTTTGCTTTGATATAGAATGCTCTGATACAAAATGTAAATAGCTGTGTAAATAAGGAGAATGCTATGATCAATAAATGATCTATTCTAAAGCATACATTCTTTGTTTCTACATTGCTTGTATGTATCTCTGCTGTTTACTTCCCATTTATAATTTAAGTTTTGGCATCATCAAAAAGGGGGAAATTGTTAGGAAAATTATTTGTTAGGTTTGATGATACCCCATAAACTTAAATTAGGATGTTGGCACCCCCATTTTTGTTATAATTTATGTATACAAGTTGTAAGAACTGGAATAGCTGAGTTGAATCGGCCATCAAAAGATCAAGAGAAGTCAACTGCAGACATAAGCGAAACTCTACTGTTAGTCAGCTGAGTGCAACCTGGAGAAGAGTATCAACTCGACTGAGGAAGAAGCATCTGAAAGGAAGAAGAATCAAGTCAACTCATGAAGATGAGTGGAACACCAGTTGAGTTATCCAAGGTTAAAGAAAATTCAAGTCAACTGAATTTGAAAGGAAGAAGCAGTTGAATAAAGGCAACTGACATCCAACCATTGCACAAAAATTATGGAGAATACTTATTAAGTAATATTCCCATAATGTCAGGCACTAAGAATAAACAATGCAAAAGGCGTGCAATTAAATAAGCCAAAGGTGCATCCCAAGTGGGTGTCAGACCCTAAAAAGCTGGACGTTCAAGAATACGAGGTAGTGGATGCCTCACACACCTGGAAATTAATGAAGAACAAATCAACGTCCAATTAGATATTATTTAAATAATTATCCATCTCTTCAATGGATAATTTTTCAAATGATACTATAAAAAGGCTGAGGATTCAAACACAAAAAAGTGTGTTAAATGAGTGTATGCGTATGATCGAAAAGTTAAAGGAGAAACCAAACATTCAAATCGCATACAAAATTTGAACGAAAGAGAAAAATCAATATATCCTCAAACCTACACTACTTGAATTTGAAATCCAACACAGGCTGTGAAGGACAAAGAATTCATCAACTTGAAGTGGAAATCAAGAACTTTCACGGGTCTACATTTAATTGTCACTAGCTTGCCTTCTCTAAGCCATGGCCTCCTCAGCAGCTGGGTCCTCTTCAGATTTGTCTTTAGGACTAGATCAACCTCGTCATCCGTCTCCAAAAATTTGACGTCGACGTGTTCCTATGAGTCATGAAGGGCACTTATTTCTTCTTCATCCACTGACTCTTGTTGAGGTGCATGCTCTTTTTCTTTGCCTTTCTTACCCATGGAAGTCTCAACCTCCACTGGGCCTTCTTTACCCTCAGCAGTCTCAACCACTGATGGGCCTTCATCATTCCCTTTTGCAGGCTCAACCGCAGCAGGGTCTTCAGTCATCATCCCTTCTGCAGACTGAGCTGCTTTAGGGTCTTCTGTGGCATCCTTGGGGGTCTCAACCTCGCGATTGCATTTTCAGAGCCAAGAGTATAAACTCCCTTGGCTTCACTTCCATCCTTTGCCTTGGCTGCATCAGCAGCTTCATCAGCCTGCAAGGCAGCTGAGATTTTAGCTGAGACAGTCAGAACCATCTAAGCCTCATCAACCCCACTCTGTTATACATTTGCATTCTCACCTCCGCCTACAATATCCTTTTGAGTGGTGTCTCCCACAGCCTCCTCCAACCTGGCTGTGGTGGTTTGAGTTTTCCCCTCAGCTAGTGCACCAGCCGAGTCTCGAGTAGTGGGGTCACTCGAAACCCGAGACTCGAATTCTTGTCCAATTGAATGAGCAACTGATAGGGTAGGTGTCTCAACACCTTTTTCAGGGGTAGACTAGGCTAAAATGCCCTCTTCGACTCCTTCCTTAACTTCATCGCCAACGTTTCTGGTATCTTGTTCCTTAGACTGCACTGGTGAGGTAGTAGCATCAATCACCCTCACCATTTCCATGATATCAAGGCTAGGAGAGATTAGAATCGAAGATGACTCTCCTGGGACCATTTGCAATCTCTTCTCGTGCAACTCTTTGGATTGTTTCAATGCTTGCCTTAGCTCAGCTCTCTACACCTCATCAGCAGGGTTCAATTCTTCGTCATCACTGCTACTGGCTGACAGGAAAGCACTTTCAGGCACACCATCAAAAGGGTAGGTTTGAGGTTGTTTTGATTCCTCAATTGCCTTTGCCTTTGCCTTACGCTTCTCCTCCTCATTCTTCTAGAATAAGATGGTTGAACAAAAACCTAGGTCTAACGCTGAATGGACCAGAATATTTACCAGAATACTCAAGAGTTCTTCTTCGTCATCTATGAACTTCGGACTCAGGAATTGAGCTATAGCATAACTCAACTTCCAGTTTCTCCATACATAAAGTCTCTCATGTACATCCGGGTACGCAGGAGATAGCACAACAAGGTCATCATCCTCGTCATATTCGTTCATTGGCTCAAGGGGAGCCCTCTCCTCCTCAGCTATTCTAGAATCCATATGTGGGGAGCATACAACTAACTCCTCGCCTTAGTTAGTTGTTTCAACTTCTTTTTCCTCAGCTGTCTCCCTGACAGCTGTTTCCTCCAAACTCTATTGTGTTTCAATAGCAGTCTCTTCCACTCTCTGCTGTTCACCGACAGCAGTCTCCTTTTCTTTCTCAGTGGTTTCCACACCACTCTTCTCTTGCACAGACTACTGTTCTTCCTCAGCAGTCTCCCACAACATTTTAGCCAGACTCAACTTGCTTGACTAAAGCAAAATGTTTCACGAGTCCCCTTCTCTTAGTTCTGACTAGAAGAATCTCTTCCTCTTCTATGGGAGCGGGCTCTGCCATTTTAGCTTCTTTGCTGCAGCTGGCTTGTACTACACAACTGAGCATTTCTTCTTCATGACAGGAGAAGGTGCATGGGATTCCTTCTCTGTCTCGGCTGCTGGGGCAGGTGCAGGGTCTTCCACGGATACAGGGGCAGGAGCCGACTTTGCTTCAGGGGCCTTCTTCTTCATCTACACCGGCCGAGAGATGGAGCCTTAGCGATTCTGTTGTGTCTTCTGGATAGGGTCACCGATTCCTTTCACTTGTATCAGCTTTTCTTGCATGGGCTTGTCTTTAGGCAGCTGATAGGTTGGCCCTAAAAATTTTCATGTTTACGCGGAAGGATTCCCATTCCTAAGAGGAATGCCCTTCATCTCCATCAAGTGGCTTATCACCAGTCCATATCCCAGCGAGCTCACGAACAAACCAACAATATTTATGGTCATGTTCATCACATTCTGGAAAATTCTCCAAAAGATGAACTCAACCCAGTTCACCTTCTTCTCCTCCATTATAAACGTCATGTCCACACTCTTAGCTACCACATCCAAGAGCTTGTGGTAGTCCTCCTTGATTAAGGACTTCTTTGCCGTGTAGACTGGCTTCGCAGCTGACTCTGTCTTAGCCATCTCCTTCCATGCAACAGCCATGTTAATATGTTTCTTTGTAATCTCCTTCAACCCAGATGAAAGTAGATGACAATTTTCAGCTAAGTCCATAACAATTATCTTGATGTCCTTGCTGTGGACGGACGATAGAATTTCATCATCGTGAACCTCAGTGTTCACGTAAAACATTACCACTTCTTATAGATAAGTGTGCAAGAACTCCATAGAGTGAAACTCCTTGGGACAAGATTTCTCAAGTTTCTCAGCAATCTTTTGGGCAAGAGCTTTGTCAACCCCTGTTGGACCAAACCTTCAAAATCCACCGTAGCTCTGGAGTGGATTTTCTTAGCCATCTTCAAGTAATCATATGTCGGTGCTATTTTCTGAGATCTGAACTTGAAACTTGAATGGATGAAGAAACTAGGGTTTCCTTTTGGTTGCAGGGAAAATACTTTTGCTTGGTTGAGACGAATGAGAGTAGTGTGAGGAGAGAGAAATGAAATTTTCTCTATATATGGGATGTGAGGGGACGATTTTTGGAATTCAAAAAGTTCAAAAATGATCAACGGTTGAGATCAAATCTTGAAAACACATTAATTTTCATGCATTAAATGCAACAACATTTATATCCAATCATAGGTAAAATGGGTACAGGCTTTTACTGACACCATAATTACTGCTTACGTAAAGCCCAAAATATATCCAATACTATCTTATGCGACTCTACTGATTGAGTCTTCTGAGCCTCCTAACTCAGCTCAATCAATCCAAGTTCATTTTTAGCTCTTCAAATATTGATTCACATAATGACCTAGTGAATATATCAACTAACTGCATCTCAGTTGATATGTATTCCAAAGTGATGTCTTTCTTTTCAACATGATCTCTTATAAAATGTATCTGATATCAATATGTTTGGTTCTTGAATGCAATACTGGATTTTGAGTAATTGCAATATCACTTGTATTATCACACATAATTGGAATCTCATTTTCTTCTATATCATATTCTCTCACCTTTGCTTCATTCATAAGACTTGGGCACAACAACTACCTCCAACCATGTACTCCGCTTCAGCTGTGGATGTACCTATTGAATTTTGTTTCTTGCTGAACCAAGAAAACAACCTATTTCCTAGCATTTGACAGGTTCCTGATGTACTTTTACTGTCCACTCTGCATCCCTCATAGTCTGTATCCTCCATCCTTTGGATACCATAAGCCAACTTCTTGGCATCCCTTCAAATACCTTAGGATTCTCTTGGTTGCAGTCATGTGACTTATTTTGGTGTAGATTGAAATCTGGCACATATACCTAAAACAAAGGTGATGTCGGGCCTACTTGCTATTAGATAGAGCAAAGATACTATAAGGGCTCTATATCTGGTTTGATCTACAGCTTTGCCATCTGTATCCATATCCATATTGACTGATGTATTCATGGGAATTTTCACAGATGACTTGTCTTCCATACCATTTTTTTTCATTAAATCTCTGGTATATTTGGTTTGACTTATGAGGGTTCTATCCTTCATTTTCTTGACTTGAAGACCTAGGTGGAAGGTCAGCTCTCCCATAATACTCATTTCAAACTTCCCTTGCATGAGTTTTGAAAAATTGTCACACAACTCTTTGTTTGTGGATCCAAAGATAATGTCATCCACATAAATTTGAACAATCAATATACTCTCCCCATCTTGAATTCTAAAGAGTGTTCTATCAACCTTGCCTTTGGTGAAACCATTGTCAATAAGCTACTGAGACAATGTATCATACCAGGCTCTTGGTGCTTGCTTCAATCCTCACAATGCTTTCTTGAGCTTGTAGACTTTATCTCCATAATTTTCTACTCAAAACCTGGAGGTTGCTCCACATAGACTTATTCTTCCAAAATTCCATTAAAAAGTGCACTCTTCACATTCATTTGATAAACAGTGAAGTTCTTGTGTGCAACATAAGCAAGAAACATCCTAATTGCTTCCAATCTAGCAAAAGGTGCAAATGTTTCATCAGACTCTGTGCCTTCCTCTTGGCAATACCCTTTAGCTACCAATCTTGCTTTGTTATTTTACTACAGATCCATCTTCATTCATCTTGTTTCTAAATACCCACTTAGTACCAATAACATTTTGGTGAGTAGGCCTTTAAACTAATTCCCAAACCTTGTTTCTTTCAAACAGATTCAACTCTTCATGCATAGCTAGAATCCAATGTGTGTTTTCCAATGCTTGTGACATATCTTTAGGCTCAATCTGGGAAATGAAACAAGTGAACATAGCTTCATGTTGAGTCCTGGATCTGGTTCTTACTCCATCTCTAACATCTCCAATGATTAACTCAGATGGATGATCTCTTAGCCATGTCACATATAGTTGGAGTAAGTCTGCTGGATTTAGTGGTCTTGCAGCTAAGTTCTCTTGAATAGCTTCCTCATCATCATTCAACTGCAGACCTTCCAGCTGTCTCTGAGATTCAGCTATCTCATCTTCATCAGGGTTGAGTCCTCTTATATCTGATTCAACATAAGGACTCTTCTGAACTGTTGGCTAATTCCTCTTGTAAGCTAACTCATCTATGTCTTCTCCATTGACATTAGGTTCATCAAAAACCACATGGATAGATTCTTCGGTGACCATAGTCGTCTTGTTTAGCACTCTATAATCTTTACTCTCAGTTGAGTATCCCAAAAAGATACCTTCATCAGCTTTAACATCAAAAGCTTTCAAGTTGTCCTTGCCATTGTTATGAATGAAGCACTTACATCGAAAGATATGAAAATATCCAACATTTGGCTTCCTCCCTGTCCAAATTTTATAAGAGGTTTTGGACAACTACCTATTTATCATACACCTATTTTGAGTGTAGCAAGCAGTATTAATGGCTTCAGCCCAAAATCTTTTATGCAAACTAGCTTCAGCTAACATGGTCCTCGCAGATTCCTTGAGAGTTCTATTCCTTCTTTCATCCACTCCATTTTGTTGTGGAGTTCTTGTAGCTGATAACTCATGAGCAATACCATTTTCAATGCAATACTGAGTAATCCCATTGACAAACTCAGTTCCTCTATCAGACCTTATCTTTATAATGGTTTGACTCTTCTCATTTTGAACTTTTCTCATCAGCTGAGGAAGCTTCTGCAAGGTTTTCTTCTTTTTACACATATTGATTGTCCCTATGTATCTTGAATAATCATCCACCATAGCTAAGGTGTATTTATTTCCATTGATGCTAGCTGGTTCAACATGATCAAACAAATTCACATGCAATAAGTGCAATATCCTGGTTGAAGAAGGACTTGACTTGTCCTTGAAAGAAGTACTTAATTTGCTTTCTCATATGGCATGCATCACAAATGCTTTCTTTCTTGTATACTGAGTTAGGCAATCCTTCCACAAGATGACTCCTTGCAAGCTTGTTGATTGTCGTGAAATTCAGGTGACTCAGCTTCTTATGCCACAACCAACTTGATTCGACTGTACTCTTTTCTAGCAGATATGTGCTTGGTGTAGCAGTTGACCAATCCACTACATACATGTTTTTCGACCTTGATCCTTGTAGCACAATCTCATTTGATTCAGCATCCTTCACCCATGTTGAATCCCACATTGTAGCCCTTGTCAAAGAGTTGGTTAATGCTCATCAGATTGAAGTTGAGGCCTTCAACATATGTTACATCTGTGATCTCTATTCCATTCTTCCTTATGGATCTAGTGCCTTTGATTCTCCCTGGAGCTTCATTGCCTCCAAATATGACTTTAGCACCATTGATTTCCTTGAACTTTGAAAGATTTTTCTTATTGTCTGTCATATGTCTGGAACAACCACTATCCATGAATGTACCAGGTTTCTTGGCACTCAGTTGTTCCTTGAACCTGCAATCAAGGAAATTAGTTTCTAGGTACCCATACTTGCCTTAGTCCTGAGGGGTTAGCACTATAAAGTGATCCAACCAACCTATAGCCAAATGATATGACTCTAAGAGGTTGTCAGCTATCAGTTCCATAATCATAATGAACATTTGCGAATAGCTTGGGGGCTTTAGGCTCATACAACTGTCTCTTTTGTCTGTATGCCTGTGTGTGTGTTTGAGCATTTGCTTTCTCAGGGTCATAGTGGAACTTTTTGTGCATATTGGGCTTTGTACTTGGGTGCATATGTGTGCTGATTATAACTCTTTTGCATTGGGAATAACCTATGTTGAGTCTGAGGTCTTTGCCACTTAGGCTTGTATCCCATTAGTCTTGGCTGATAACTCATTTGGTTATTCCAATCAGCCTAGCTTGGGTAGTTTCTACCATTCCCATCATATGATTTTCTTTGCTGAAATCTCTGGAGCTTTTGGTAGCTCTCTTTAGATTTTACAAAGGATTTCCTGTTCAGAGTCTGCTGATGGACTCTTCTAAAATTTATTTCAGCTGTGCTTTTAGCATACTCTGCTGGCTTATTGCCTTTGTCTTTATATCCAAGGCCACCATGGTTGTGATTGTATTTTTGAGTGGGTGTAGGTGCAACATCTGGTGCTTTGGATTTTTGGACTGCCTCATTACTTGATGATCCTTTCTCCATAACCACTCTTGGGACTTGAGCATGCGCAAACGAATTAAATCCAATGCATGTCTTGTCTCTACTTTCTTTTTGAATCCTTATAAGTTCATCCAATGATTTGGATGCATTCGTGAATGATGCAATCACATTTTTCAGATCGTTTTCCCTCTTTTCTGTTGCTGCTAAGTCTGCTTAGATCATAGCTATTTCAACCTTCAACTTTGTATTCTCATAAGCTATGTGACTTAGAGTACTCATCTCCATAGTCAGCTGTGAGTTTTGGCATTTAAGATGGTTGTATTCCTCATTTAGAAGTGTGTGTGAAGTTTTTATGTGCTCAAAATCTTTCATCATTTAGCCAATTGAATCATAAAGATCTGTGGGTGATGAAGTATTTGTACCACTATCACTATCACTTGAATCTGAATGAAATGAGTTAGAGTGTACCTCATCTTATTGATCGTTGGAGTCTTGTTCTTTGGCCATGAGGCATATTAAAGCATATTATTCTGTGTCATTGGAGTAGTCAGCTTCACTATTATCTGGCTCTGCTGGTTCTTTGCACTTGGCTGTGTCAGCAGTCTCCGCAGCCAACATGACTTTATTTTTTTTCTTGTCTTCCCTCTCTGAAGACATTTTATTTATTCTTCATTTATGTACTTGTTGACTGGTGGATAAGTATGGTCAACAACAAAGTGTCCTGGTTGTCTGCAATTCCAATATAGGTTTTCAGCTCTCTACAAGTAAGCTTTTTCAGTTCTCTGATTATCAGCGTTCTGATACTAAGTTCTTTGATGTTCAGCTCTTTTGGGTGGTTTGTCCTCCCTTGCTTTGGGGGTATTGAGTGTCTTCTGGATAATTCACCCTTGTTTCTTTTGTAGTTCTTGTTAAAGAACTTGTTCAATCTTTTCACCATTAGGGCAATGGCTTCCTTTGATTCAACTCTCTTTGCTTCACCAGCCATGAGTGCAACTGTCTTAGGTATAATTGTCTCTTCTTATTCTTTCCTTCTCAGTTCAAACTCATAGGCTTTTAAATCAGAGAACAATTCATTGCTAGATTGAAACAATTTTTGATTTTGATGTGTAGGTCCCAAGGGGTATGGTGTAAGGTTTAGAAGTGCAGGGGGGGGGGAGGAGTTGAATAAATCTTACCAACTTTTCAGTTTTTAGTCCTTTTAAAAATTTCAACAAAGTTGACTCAAATCAGCTAAGTCCTTGGGGGACAGCTAGGTTGGCTAACACTTAACTTTTTAAGTTGATTTGGTTTTATACAACGGAAGACTTAACACCCTTGTTAGTTTTAAGTAAGTTTTTAACACTTGATTTTAGCAATGTTATTATCAGCTAGGTTAACAATTTAACTTAACATCAAATATAAATGTATGCAAGAAAGTAAAGTGCTGAAAGTAAATGACACAAGTAAATTTTATAATGGTTCGAGGATGAGGTAATTTCTCTAATCCACTCTTCTCCAGCTTGATGCGTGTAAAATATACGTGCATTTGAGGGTTTAAAATGATATATATTTGATGCATTTGCACGCATATTCAATGTGTTTTGGTTGGTTTCCATTGTTGGGCATGACATTGCGTATTCTTGTAATTTCTTACAGGAAATGGAGCTTAATTGGATAAAAAGTGATATCACGTTCCAAATTATAGGTCAAGATCTAAGGTACGAGCAAAGATATTAAGGAAAGAAGCATGGACGGTCAAACAAAAGGGAATTTCCTTCAAAAACGTCAAAACGCGCTAACAATTTCCAGCACTGGTAGGGTTTAGTATTTTGGCCATACCGTTTTCTAAAAAATTGATATTGAGGTGATTCAAGTGGCTATGGAAAGCTAAGAGAAAGGACTACAACTTTAGTGAAGACGCCAGTAGAAAATTCCGAACGCATGACCTGACCGTGTGGGTTGACACGGGCTTGCAACGTTTCTGGGGCTGAATTGGTCTCCTAATCATACCAGAACTCTGCAAGTGATCTATCCAATCACCTATATAAAGGGACCAAGGCTTGCACGAAAATTCATCACTTCATACAGAGAAAACACATCAAATTACACAGGAATGCAAGATCCATGATCTTCTAAGAGAGGAAGGCCCTCGTGAAGAACACCACAAGGCCTTTCTCATCTACGGGAGCACAAGAGCTTTGAAAGCTTGGAAGGGGAATCCATCCTGGCACGAAGGGATTTTCTTTCTATGTCTAGATCTCTTGTCTGTGCTTAAACAATGTCATAATATTGATTTTGAATTTGTCTATGAGATTATTATCAATGTTTGGCTAATTTTTTGGATCTTAGGGGCATAACCAAAACTGTGGATCCATGTTAAATCTTGATTAATTATTTTCTTAATTGATTCATGCTTTCCATTTTATGAATTCGAGTGCTTATTCTTAATTGCCTTTTATTTGGCCAATAATTTGCATGTCATACTTGTTAGTCCATAATCCAGGAGATGAGTTCTAGCAAGACGAAAATTGAATTCAAACATAAACAGGGTAATTTATCGGGAGACTACTTCTGTTTGTGGAGAGTATTTCAATTCAAAGATCTTTTGAGAGTTAATAATAGTTGTGATGGATCGAGAGACCTCAATTATTATTAATCTACTATTTATGCACCACCCGGGAGGGGGAATAAACTATTAGGAATTGAACCCATATAATTGCATGAATTGGTTATTGAAACTTTAGTTGGATTTAATATTGAAGAAACATGTTGATATTATGTGCCAAACGTTGCTCCTGTAGTTTTTGAAAATACTTGTGGGGTTCGCAAATTTATTTCTTTTATTTCTTTATTTTCGATTTTTACTAAACCATTAATATTCGGTCGCTTCAATAAAATTGGAATACGATGTTATTATAGCCTAAGTGTTTTACGGAACAATCCCTGAGGAATACGACCTTGCTTGCCATTATCCTATAAACTACAATGTACAATTGCAGTTGTATGATCCAAAATATTTTTGGCGAACAAGTTTTTGGCGCCGTTGTCGGGGATTGATGGATTCTACTTAGATATAGTAATAAGTAGTTTAATCTTAATTGAAACATTTTTTTTTGTAAATATTTTTTTTATTTTTTCAATTTTTTATTTTATTTTTTTCTCTTCTTCTTTTCTAACATCGTTTTTGTTGAATGCGAGACTGAAATCTTTGGAGATACAAGTAGACCAAATCGCAAGGATTTCAACTGACACGGTTCAACGACAGCGATGTTAGAAATCTGAAGTCCGGCTGAAGACATAACACTTAGTGTTTTGTGGGAGTCAACCCAAGAGGCGTCGCGACAAACCCCAAGGGTTAAAAAATGAAAAACAAATTTTAAAAAAAAAACAAGACTGACACATGACCCGACCGTGCAATCTGGTCCTCCAGTTTCCAATTTGATGGAGGAGCTTCCGGCTTCACCGGAACGATCCAGGTAAGTACGCTTTACGCATTCCTCTTTCTTTTAATAATTTCCTCATATGTTCGGGACGAAGCATATTTTAAGTTTCGAGGGGGTGGGGTTGTCAAGAATGCGTAATTTAGTACTATTGCATTTATGCATTGCATATATGATTACATGTAGAGCATAATTTTTTTTGATTTTTTTAAATTTCGATTTTTAATTTATTTTTATTTTTTAGCACGTTAAATTGCTTTTGTGTGTGATTTTTTTTTAATCAAGATTTTCAAATATGCCCAAAGCTTCCGTATGATTTTACTATGAGCATTTAATTTTATGAGATGACATATTTTTGTGAATAATAAGATTAATAGTTGAGGAGATGTCTTTTATTTGTTTGACAATAGTTAAGAAAATAGGGTATTTGAGCATGTTGCGAAAAATAAGTCTGTGAGCTTTTGTGCCATAAACTGATTTATATTATGCAGACTTATTTTTTCTGGAGTGTGTCATTCATGATTGATAGAACTCTAGAACTTGCTCTGGTATCTGCATTGAAGCCATGTGTGTGTGCAATTTTTGAAAATGGTTTAAGGCCATCTTTGTTTAGCCTACTTAGCCTAAAAAGTCTACCTATGAACTCATGATTCCCTAAGTAGCCAATTTTGAGCCAAAACTTTTATTCTGAGCCACATTGATCTTTAAAATTGCAAAATGATTTTATTCCTTGAGCTTATAGCAAATGAACAAGTTTGGGGGAGATGTGGTGGAAAATTTATCAGCAGTGACTAGGTGAATGGAAAAAAAAAGCATGAAGCTCGAAAAATAAAGAAATATATTTGAAAAAGAAGATAAAAATCGAGCAAAGCAAAGACAATTCTGAAAATTGTGGGAACAAAAATGAGAGTTGAGGCTAAAGAAAAAGAAAAAGGCCAAAGAATGAAAAAGGAGAAATAAAGGTGGAGATGAGTTGAAAAACAAAATATCCAGAGAATGATTTTTAGATGAAATTGGGTTGGTGAATTACAAGTCTGTGTGCTTAAACTCTATTTGCTCAAGTCAAGCCACTTAATTCAAATTTCCATACCCTTGCCAAAGAGCCTACATTACAACCAAATGAAAAGTCCTTTTTTGATTCTTAGATTGTGCATACAATAGTGGTCGAGATGTTAGACGATTTGCAAGCCTCTGGAAGTTCTACTTTCACTGAATTGAATTTGAGTGTAAACACTATCCATACACTTTTGAGAGTCGAGGATACACTATCTACTTGTGAGTCGCGATGTTGAGTACCCAAGAGAGTATTGATTATGTCGAGCTTATGAATGATGACTTCTTTATAATGAATTAAATGATTTACTTAAGTATGGAGTCAAATGAGATTGAATGTTCATAATGTTCTTGTGTGTTTGTTTTACCCCTTGATTTTATTTTTCTTAATTTGCTCGAGGACGAGCAATGCTTTAAGTTTGGGGGATTTTGATGCGTGTAAAATATACGTACATTTCAGGGTTTAAAATGATAAATATTTGATGCAATTGCATGCATATTAAATGTGTTTTGGTTGGTTTCCTTTGTTGGGTATGATACTGCGTATTCTTGTAACTTCTTACAGGAAATGGAGCTAAATTGGATAAAATTAGATATCACGTTCTAAATTATAGGTCAAGAGCTAAGGTACGAGCAAATATATGAAGGAAAGAAGCATGGATGGTCAAACAAAAGGGAATTTCCTTCAAAAACGTCTAAATGTGCTAACAATTTCCAACACTAGCAGAGTTTAGTATTTTGGCTATAACTTTCTCTAATAAATTGATATTGAGGTTATTAAAGTGGCTATGAAAATATAAGAGAAATGGCTACAATCTTTGTGAAGACTCGAGGAGCAAATTCCGATCGCACGACCTGACCGTGTGGGTTGACACGGGCGTACGACGTTTCTGGGGCTGAATTGGTCTCCTAATCCTACCAGAACTCTGCAAGTGATCTATCCAAGAACCTATATAAAGGGACCAAGGCTTGCACGAAAATTCATCACTTAATACATAGAAAATACATCAAATTACACAAGAACGCAAGAATCAAAGATCTTCTAAGAGAGGAAGGCTAGGTCGCGAAGAACACCACAAGGCCTTTCGCATCTACGGGAGCACAAGAGTTTTGAAGGCATGGAAGGGGAATCCATCCTGACACGAAGGGGTTTTCTTTCTCTGTCTAGATCCCTTGTCTGTGCTTAAACGATGTCATAATGTTGATTTTGAATTTGTCTATGAGTTTGTAATAAATGTTTGGCTAATCTTTCGGATCTTAGGGGCATAATCAAAACTGTGGATCCATGTTTTTATTTAGCCAATAATTTACATGTCATACTTGTTAGTCCATAATCCGGGAGGTGAGTTCTAGCAAGACGAAAATCGAATGCAGACATAAACTGGATAATGTATTGGGAGACTACCTTTGTTTGTGGGGATTATTTCAATTCAAAGATCTTTTGGGAGTTAATAATAGTTGTGATGGATCGGGAGACCTCAATTATTATTAAGAGAAAATTACACAAAATACCCTGATTTTTTAAAAAAGACAAAAATACCAACCCATCACAAATATACCCCACCCGGTCCATCCCATGACAAAAATACCCTACCTGCTCTCACCACCGGTAACACCATATGTGAAGCCCTCTATTTTTATTCGAACATGTACTTATCACGTATCGTCTTTGTACTATTTGACAATTCTACCGCGTCGCTTTGACGGGTAAATATTAATGATAAATATATTTCGTCTTTAATTTCCCTTATATATTTCTTGTGATCATAATCATTTATTAATTTTATTTCACAATTATGATCACTCGATCGATCATCATTATTATTATTTGTGTACTCATTAGTCACCTTAGAATTTTTGGAGACGATTTATTTTAGAGATTTATACCTTATAGAATTAAGAATTCGATTTAGATTAAATGATCATGAGACTTATAAGTGATCAAGGAGATCACTAATTATTTGAAGATTGATATTATTCATCTTTTATCACCAATTTGGGACAAAAAGAAAATATATGGAAATGCCACAAATACCCCTTAAGGGACGGTCATGATGAGTATTTTAGTGTAGAAATATCTCCCAACTCTTGTACACATACCTTGTGTATTCATCTTGTGTATTAATACACCATTAATTCGAATCTTATACACAATATCTTATACACCAATTCTTTATTATAAACTTACCCAACATGTTGGAGGCTTCCCAACATTCCATGCCAACATCCTCCTCAATCCCTTCAATTTCATCCTCCCATGCAAGACCACACTTTGACCAATGCCTTTGTCCCCATGCTAGAGACAAGTTGGAAGACATAGAATTTGACCAAAAAATTTGCCTCCTCCCCTCTCCACCTCAATTTTCATCCATAACACCTTGAGGATCAAAACATTTGATCAAAATATCATTTTCATCCAACACATTCATAATTCAAGCATTTTCTCCAACTTCTCTCTAAAATCTCCAACATCTCTCTAAGTATATCTTCATCCACTCCTTCATATCTTCAAGAACACTTCTTCATATCTTCAAATCTTCAAACACCATATCTTCAAATCTTCAAACACCATTCCTTCACATCTTCAAATCTTCAAACACCATATCTTCAAATCTTCAAACACCATTCCTTCACATATTCAAACCTTCAAACAACATATCTTCATATCTTCAAATCTTCAAACACCATATCTTCAAATCTTCAAACACCATCCCTTGACATCTTCAAATCTTCAAACACCATATCTTCAAATCTTCAAACACCATTCCTTCACATCTTCAAACCTTCAAACAACATATCTTCATATCTTCAAATCTTCAAACACAATTCCTTCACATCTTCAAACATCCTTCACAACTTCAAGAACATCTTCTTCATATCATCAAACACTTCTTCTTTCTTCAAACAACTAAACGAAAACAAACATTCTTTCTACTCAAATCATAAAATTCGAACCATCACTATCAATGTAAGGAAAATGTCTTTTTCAATCCACTTTTGATATCACCTAACTCATCTCTTTCACCTTCTAATTTAAGTTTGATTTTTGATTTTGAGGTATACCTAGAAGACCTTTGAAGTTGTTAAGAGACTTGTCATCTTGAAGAAAATTGTGAAGAAGTTGGACTATAAGGTAAGAAATGGAATTTTTGGTACCTTTTCTTCTTCTCTTTTTATTTTCCAAACTTTGACACTCCATTTTCATTTTTGGAGCTTTAGGGGCTGACTTGGAGGTTAACATTAAGGGTGACCAAAATCTTACACTTGGAAGCCATTACTAGTCACACTTTATTCACTACACAAGGTAAGTGTAGTAATTCCAATTTTCTCACTATCTTCTTCTTCCCCTTAAATTTTAACCACATTCTTCTAACTCCTATATTTTTTTGATATTCCTTGACTTAGGGGCTGACCTAAGTCACTCCTTCATCGAGAGAGATTTATTTCATTTTTTCCAACAAACCGCACTTTAAGGTGGGTGGAAAAATCCTTTCAACTTCTAGGTGTTTTAATTTATAAAAATGCATGTAGTATTTTGTTATTGAGCATTTGAGATATATATTATGTATTGCATGCTATTTTCTTGTATCAAGTTGAAAAATTTCTCAAGTGTTGCTCAAAATGCGATTTACCGAAAATTAGGACATACATGTACACTTTATTGTCATATTTGATAAATTCTTGTATGAGATGGATATGTATGTTTATGACTCTTGAAATCTATGTTTTGTATGGCCTATAACCTGGACAAGTCGAGCATAATTGATTAAATTTCGATTTTTGGAATTAAAATGCAAAAATGGAAAGTTGGTGGACTTAATTGCAAGAAAATAAAACTTAAGGGACCTCTCTGTAATTTTCGATTTTTGGGACTGTACTCAGGTTCAAAAATGATGTTTTGACATTTTAATAAAGTTTTAAGAGTTTTTAGATAATTAAAATCAACCTTTAGAAGCCCAAGGACTAGATTGTAAAATTTGAGAAGTTTAAGGGCTATTTTGCAAATTTCGAAACTGTACCAGACCCTAATTTTAAAATTTGAAATTTTAACTCTTAAGGGACTGGAAATAACATATTTTAAGTGTATTCCAAAATCCAAGTGTTTAGAGCTTGGAAAGTAATTTTATAAAACTTGAGGGACCAAATTGTAAAAGATTAAACTTGAGGACCCAAATGAAATTTCCAGGACTTATACAGCCCATGTACCTGGAAATACTAATTTACCTATAACATAATTATATTTTGGACCCAAGGTTCAAATTTCATAACAATTGGACCCTAAAAGCCTTAAAGGCAATTATTTCAAAATGGGACAAAAATGAGATTTTCAAAAGTTAAGGGACCTATACTTATGACGTTTTAAAACTGCTTTTGTCCCAATATCCCACTAACCTTAGTGACATTTTCCAACTGGAATCACATTAGAATCCCTTCCGGTTTGTGAGTTCCGATTATTTTAAACTTAGGGCCCGAAATGACAATTTTAACAATTTTGGGGCCAATGTGAGAATTTTATAAAAACTCGACCTCAAAACTTTAAAAACCTGAATCTCTGAACAATTTAGAGAATTTAGTAACTGACCTCATAATGTTTCAAGGTCGGGACATTTATTTATTTAACTTTTAACCCCAAAAGTATTGGTTTTGACAAAACGGGGCTAATTGTAAATTTTATTTTTATAAGGACCTAACTCAAATTATTTTCTTTTAAAGAAACAGCCCTGGACTCTCTTACTTTAATATTTAATTAAAATATTTTATTTTTCTTAAAAATCCCTTGACTTATCGGATCGTCTTGACCGACAATACCGATCCGCGGGCGACCCCCTGCCTCGTGATTTCGAATCTATAACGGGACTTATGTTCCTCCTAATACTTAAGATATTGAAGACTACTTATCCTCCCGATAATTATCTTCATCCCGATAACTCCACCAACGCCATAACTATCTTGTGCAAATTTTTGAGAACTTTTCATGAACTCGCTTCCCGAATCAATAATACTTTCATTGCACAGTTGACTACATGAACTTGTGTTTACTTTCCCGCTGAGTCAACTTGGTGTGTCGAGCTCACAAATCGGAATGGATACGTCGGGGATGGAACCGGCAGCTCGGCCGCTATTCCACTCTTCCGCCCCATCGTCCCTAATCCCGCAATCGAGGGACGGAGTTTGTCCAAGGGAAGCGGGTCGTAGTACTTGAGGTATAATCATGATTATGACAAATCCGAGCCTTGCTAGCTCCACCGTGGATTTTGTCTTTGCCTACGGAGCGATAAGGTGACAGTCTTGACCATCTTGCTCGGGAGTTACAAGGAAGAACGAAGGAATCGCTGTCCGATCCACACGATTCCGAGTTAATCGGACCCGCTTTGGTTGGCGCTACAAACCGTGCGCAACCGCTACTTGTATTGCATAGGTTGGCGCTACAAATCCGTGACGCAACCGCTACTTGTCTTGCATAGGATTGGCGTTACAAATCGCACGCAATCCTCCCGTCTCGCTGAACCATAGTGCCTGCGTGACCACAAACTATTTTCTTAAAATATATAAGTATGTTACTTAATATATTTATCACGACGCTTGTGGACTGGTGTGAAATCATGCATCATTGCTCACGCGTTTTCATATAACTAAATTTCTCGCATTAACTATTTATATCGCCACACTTGCACACGATCACCCCATCCACCGAGATTTCTCGTCTCATTCCCTCATGTTTTCTAACCTTTAGATGAAGAGTTCGTCAAGACATCGAATCTCTGCAGATTGAATCCCTATCGAAATATGGAGCGGCATTTCCTTTTTCTTTCATTTGTTGTTGGACTCCTTCATTTTATTTTTGTTTGACTGTAAGTTAATTCGTATAATCTTTTGGGTTGTATTCGGATACCACCGGACTTTAAGATTGTAATTTGTACTCGTGTTTATTTTAATTCCACCGCATTAGACTCTATTTCACTTGGAGTTTGGTATCTTTGGTTTTGATCGTGATTTAATTCTGTTTAAGTGATTGATCGTTGTCGCATCACGTTTGGGGCGTGATGATTATGGTATCGAGCTCGGCTTGTAAGATGGAAACTTACACCGAAATGGCCCAGATAGGACCCTCGGATTGTGTTGGGTAGTACCGCGACTTGACTAATTAAGTGTGAAATCGATTTCAATAATGGTATAGAACCGTATTATTCATGTTCATGATAAGTCGAATTTATACTTGGAGAACCATAGTCGTATTTGATTTGACTTAGTTGACTCTTGACTAACTTTCCTTAGTCATTCTTTTCTTGTTCTTCCTTATCTTTTCCTTACATTCGCCTAATCCGCCTTAGTTTTGTTTGACCAGGATAAGTTCCTCTCCGCCTTGGATTGGGTACCACTACTAGGTGACCTAAGTTGAATCTTGGATGAATATTTACTCTTTTGGGCATTTATAGTGTTAAGATATCCTGGATATTCCTCTATTTGGACGTTAGGTGATTTAGAAAATCTGTGATTTAGAGATTATAATGCCCGATATGGTGAGACTCAAGAAAAAATGAGGATATCTTTTGAGAAGTATATGATTTGGATGTGATATATTATGGGATCTAGACACCTAATGATATTACTTGGGGAAAATGATAGTAGGGGAATCACTAAGTATATTGATCAATGATAATACCCTTGTGTTATTCATTCTCAAGTACTGCACAAGCTTAAGTAAGGAATTTGACTTGTGGTTTAGGTATCACGGATAAGATACATTAAGGGTGTGACTATTATACGATCTCGACTAGATGTTACCACTAAGTATCCCCTCCCGAGGATAGACGAACTATTTGATCAACTTCAAGGAGTGACGGTGTACTCAAGTTTGATTTGCAACAAGGATATTATCAACTGAAGATCCGTGAAGAAGACGTTTCCAAAATGGCATTTCAAACAAGATATGGACACTACGAGTTTGTTGTGATGCCTTTCGGTCTCATTTAACGCACCAGCAGATTTATGGATCGATGCATCGAGTTTTCAACCTTATTTGGATCAATTCGTAATGATATTCATTGATGACATACTCGTATACTCTAAGTCTAGAGAAGAGCATGAACGCATCTCAAAATTGTTTTGGAGACACTACGGGAGCACAAGTTGTATGCCAAATTCAAGAAGTGCGAATTTTGGCTTAGTGAAGTCGCATTCTTGGGACACATAGTATCCGACATCGGGATCGCCGTAGATCCTTTGAAGATACGACAGGGGTTGAATGGAAACAACCCGAGTCCAGAATAGCGAGATCGAAGTTTCTTAGGACTAGCTGGATATTATCGAAGATTTATCCGGGATTTCTCCAAGATAGCCGGACCACTCACTCGGCTAACCCGGAAGTAAGTCAAGTTTGAGTGGAATGACAAGTGTGAGACTAGTTTCCAAGAACTAAAGAAACGACTTAATACAACTCCATTCTTAGCCCTTTCAAAGGGAACAAAAACTTTGTCGTCTACAAAGTGATGCATCAAAGGAAGGACTAGGAGCAAGTGCTCATGCGAAAAAGGAAAGGTCATTGCTTATGCATCACGGAAACTCAAGCCGTATGAAGCCAATTACCCAACGCATGACTTGGAATTGGCGCAATAGTGTTGGCGTTAAAGAAATGGAGGCACTATCTCTACGGAGCAACATTCACGGTTTACACATCATAAGAGCCTAAAGTATCTATTCTCTCGATGGAACTCAATTTGAGGCAACGAAGATGGATGGAGTTAATAGAAGATTATCACTTTGATATTCAATACCATCCCTGAAAGCTAACGTAGTAGCCGACGCCTTGAGCAGAAAGCGAGTTTAGCTAGACTAATGATTCGAGAGTGGAGATCATTAGAAGAGTTGAGCACTTGGAATCCGACAAGAACCAATACTCAAATTTTGTGTGCTAATATTTCGGTTAAACCTAACCTCATCGAACGAGATCAAAGCGGACAAGAGACAGGATGTGCAACTTCAAAGACTCGAAAGAGAAGATACTTAAAAGGAAGGATTAGAATTCTCAAGTACATGAAGATGGGATCATCGATTTCGGAATCGAGTTTGTGTACCGAGTGACGAGCAAATTAGGAGTAGAATTCTAGCAGAAGCACACCGTTCGAAATACACTATACACCCTGGAGGAAACAAGATGTATAAGGACTTGAAATGACATTTCTGGTGGGTGAACATGAAGAACCAAGTAGCAGAGTTCGTTGCGAGATGTTTGACTTGTCAACGAATAAAAGCGGAACACCAACGACCATCTGGTTTATTACAACCGTTGAGAATTCCCCAGTGGAAATTGGAACATATAACGATGGACTTCGTGATGGATCTACCGAGGACTAGACGAGGCGATGATGCTATATGGGTAGTCGTAGACCAACTCACGAAATCTGCACACTTCTTACCCATGAAGAAAACCGATAGCTTGCAGAAACTTGCGCAAATTTACATCCGAGAGATCATTCGACTGCATGGAGTGCCAGTCGACATAGTGTCAGACAGAGACCCGAGGTTTGTCTCCAGATTCTGGAAATGCTTACATGAGGAATTGGGTACCTCGCTAAGTTTCAGCACAACAGCACATCCGCAAACTGATGGCCAGTCTGAGCGAACAATTCAAACCCTGGAAGACATGTTGCGAGCCTGCACATTGGATTTCCAAGGAAGTTGGGATTCGCACTTACCATTGGCCGAGTTCGCTTATAATAACAGTTATTAGGCCACGATTGGGATGGCACCCTACGAAGCCTTGTATGGACGAAAGTGTAGATCCCTTTAAACTGGGGAGATTGATGACCAATGGACTCAGAAGGAAAAATGGAAGTCACCCTCGATTCCAAAGGTCGACTTAGTTCGGAAGCTATGGAGAAGGTCAAGTTGATCAAGGAACGGATCCGTGATGCTCGAGCCGCCAAAAGAGTTACGCGGACAAGAGGAGAAAAGACATATAATTTGAAGCCGAGATGAGGTATTTCTCGGACTCTTTGCCACGAAAAGGATTGATCAATCCAAGAAAAGGGGGCAAATTGAGTCCGAGATATATTGGACCTTACAAAATTTTGCGGAGAGGATCGGAAGGTTGGCCTACTGACTTGAGTTACCGCAAGACAAGATGCGGGAATGCACGATGTATTCCATGTGTCGAGATTGAAAAAGTATCAACCAGATCCCGAGCATATCATCACTCGTGATGCTCCTCCTCTAATGGAGAATTTATCTTACACCGAGGAACCAATCGAATCATTGACCAACGGATATGTCGGTTTCGTAAGAGAGATTCCAATGGTTAAAGTTGTATGGCGGAACCACAACCGAGACGAAGACGCAACATGGGAGATGGAAGAAGACATGAGGAATCAATACCCAGAACTATTCTGAAGAGAATTTGGGGACCAAATTCTTTTAAGGAGGGGAGAATGTGAAGCCCTCGATTTTTATTCGAACATGTACTTATCACGTATCGTCTTTGTACTATTTGACAATTCTACCGCGTCGCTTTGACGGGTAAATATTAATGATAAATATATTTCGTCTTTAATTTCCCTTATTTATTTCTTGTGATCATAATCATTTATTAATTTTATTTCACAATTATGATCACTCGATCGATCATCATTATTATTATTTGTGTACTCATTAGTCACCTTAGAATTTTTGGAGACGATTTATTTTAGAGATTTATACCTTATAGAATTAAGAATTCGATTTAGATTAAATGATCATGAGACTTATAAGTGATCAAGGAGATCACTAATTATTTGAAGATTGATATTATTCATCTTTTATCACCAATTTGGGACAAAAAGAAAATATATGGAAATGCCACAAATACCCCTTAAGGGACGGTCATGATGGGTATTTTAGTGTAGAAATATCTCCCAACTCTTGTACACATACCTTGTGTATTCATCTTGTGTATTAATACACCATTAATTCGAATCTTATACACAATATCTTATACACCAATTCTTTATTATAAACTTACCCAACATGTTGGAGGCTTCCCAACATTCCATGCCAACATCCTCCTCAATCCCTTCAATTTCATCCTCCCATGCAAGACCACACTTTGACCAATGCCTTTGTCCCCATGCTAGAGACAAGTTGGAAGACATAGAATTTGACCAAAAAAATTTGTCTCCTCCCCGTCTCCACCTCAATTTTCATCCATAACACCTTGAGGATCAAAAACATTTGATCAAAATATCATTTTCATCCAACACATTCATAATTCAAGCATTTTCTCCAACTTCTCTCTAAAATCTCCAACATCTCTCTAAGTATATCTTCATCCACTCCTTCATATCTTCAAGAACACTTCTTCATATCTTCAAATCTTCAAACACCATATCTTCAAATCTTCAAACACCATTCCTTCACATCTTCAAATCTTCAAACACCATATCTTCAAATCTTCAAACACCATTCCTTCACATCTTCAAACCTTCAAACAACATATCTTCATATCTTCAAATCTTCAAACACCATATCTTCAAATCTTCAAACACCATCCCTTCACATCTTCAAATCTTCAAACACCATATCTTCAAATCTTCAAACACCATTCCTTCACATCTTCAAACCTTCAAACAACATATCTTCATATCTTCAAATCTTCAAACACAATTCCTTCACATCTTCAAACATCCTTCACAACATCAAGAACATCTTCTTCATATCATCAAACACTTCTTCTTTCTTCAAACAACTAAACGAAAACAAACATTCTTTCTACTCAAATCATAAAATTCGAACCATCACTATCAATGTAAGGAAAATGTCTTTTTCAATCCACTTTTGATATCACCTAACTCATCTCTTTCACCTTCTAATTTAAGTTTGATTTTTTATTTTGAGGTATACCTAGAAGACCTTTGAAGTTGTTAAGAGACTTGTCATCTTGAAGAAAATTGTGAAGAAGTTGGACTATAAGGTAAGAAATGGAATTTTTGGTACCTTTTCTTCTTCTCTTTTTATTTTCCAAACTTTGACACTCCATTTTCATTTTTGGAGCTTTAGGGGCTGACTTGGAGGTTAACATTAAGGGTGACCAAAATCTTATACTTGGAAGCCATTACTAGTCACACTTTATTCACTACACAAGGTAAGTGTAGTAATTCCAATTTTCTCACTATCTTCTTCTTCCCCTTAAATTTTAACCACATTCTTCTAACTCCTATATTTTTTTGATATTCCTTGACTTAGGGGCTGACCTAAGTCACTCCTTCATCGAGAGAGATTTATTTCATTTTTTCCAACAAACCGCACTTTAAGGTGGGTGGAAAAATCCTTTCAACTTCTAGGTGTTTTAATTCATAAAAATGCATGTAGTATTTTGTTATTGAGCATTTGAGATATATATTATGTATTGCATGCTATTTTCTTGTATCAAGTTGAAAAATTTCTCAAGTGTTGCTCAAAATGCGATTTACCGAAAATTAGGACATACATGTACACTTTATTGTCATATTTGATAAATTCTTGTATGAGATGGATATGTATGTTTATGACTCTTGAAATCTATGTTTTGTATGGCCTATAACCTGGACAAGTCGAGCATAATTGATTAAATTTCGATTTTTGGAATTAAAATGCAAAAATGGAAAGTTGGTGGACTTAATTGCAAGAAAATAAAACTTAAGGGACCTCTCTGTAATTTTCGATTTTTGGGACTGTACTCAGGTTCAAAAATGATGTTTTGACATTTTAATAAAGTTTTAAGAGTTTTTAGATAATTAAAATCAACCTTTAGAAGCCCAAGGACTAGATTGTAAAATTTGAGAAGTTTAAGGGCTATTTTGCAAATTTCGAAACTGTACCAGACCCTAATTTTAAAATTTGAAATTTTAACTCCTAAGGGACTGGAAATAACATATTTTAAGTGTATTCCAAAAATCCAAGTGTTTAGAGCTTGGAAAGTAATTTTATAAAACTTGAGGGACCGAATTGTAAAAGATTAAACTTGAGGACCCAAATGAAATTTCCAGGACTTATACAGCCCATGTACCTGGAAATACTAATTTACCTATAACATAATTATATTTTGGACCCAAGGTTCAAATTTCATAACAATTGGACCCCTAAAAGCGTTAAAGGCAATTATTTCAAAATGGGACAAAAATGAGATTTTCAAAAGTTAAGGGACCTATACTTATGACGTTTTAAAACTGCTTTTGTCCCAATATCCCACTAACCTTAGTGACATTTTCCAACTGGAATCACATTAGAAGCCCTTCCGGTTTGTGAGTTCCGATTATTTTAAACTTAGGGCCCGAAATGACAATTTTAACAATTTTGGGGCCAATGTGAGAATTTTATAAAAACTCGACCTCAAAACTTTAAAACCTGAATCTCTGAACAATTTAGAGAATTTAGTAACTGACCTCATAATGTTTCAAGGTCGGGACATTTATTTATTTAACTTTTAACCCCAAAAGTATTGGTTTTGACAAAACGGGGCTAATTGTAAATTTTATTTTTATAAGGACCTAACTCAAATTATTTTCTTTTAAAGAAACAGCCCTGGACTCTCTTACTTTAATATTTAATTAAAATATTTTATTTTTCTTAAAAATCCCTTGACTTATCGGATCGTCTTGACCGATTAATACCTGATCGCGGGCGACTCCCTCGCCTCGTGATTTCAATCTATAACGGGACTTATGTTCCTCCTAATACTTAAGATATCGAAGACTACTTATCCTCCCGATAATTATCTTCATCCCGATAACTCCACCAACGCCATAACTATCTTGTGCAAATTTTTGAGAACTTTTCATGAACTGCTTCCCGAATCAATAATACTCGACTGCCTGGTTGACTACATGAACTTGTGTTTACTTTCCTGCTTGAGTCAACTTGGTGTGTCGAGCTCACAGTCGGAATGGATACGCCGATGGAACCGGCAGCTCCGCTATTCCACTCTTCCGGCCCCATCGTCCTAATCCCGCAACTGAGGGACGGAGTTTGTCCAAGGGAAGCGGGTCGTAGTACTTGAGGTATAATCATGATTATGACAAATCCGAGCCTTGCTAGCTCCACTGTGGATTTTGTCTTTGCCTACGGAGCGATAAGGTGACAGTCTTGACCATCTTGATCGGGAGTTACAAGGAAGAACGAAGGAATCGCTGTCGATCCACACGATTCCGGAGTTAATCGGACCCGCTTTGGTTGGCGCTACAAATCCGTGACGCAACCGCTTACTTGTATTGCATAGGTTGGCGCTACAAATCCGTGACGCAACCGCTACTTGTCTTGCATAGGATTGGCGTTACAAATCATGACGCAATCCTCCGTCCTTGAACCATAGTGCCCGCGCGTGACCACGAACTATTTTCTTAAAATATATAAGTATGTTACTTAATATATTTATCACGACGCGCTATTACTTTGGGTGTGAAATCATGCATCATTGCTCACGCGTTTTCATATAACTAAATTTCTCGCATTAACTATTTATATCGCCACACTTGCACACGATCACCCCATCCACCGAGATTTCTCGTCTCATTCCCTCCCGTTTTCTAACCTTTAGATGAAGAGTTCGTTTGAAGACATCGAATCTCTGCAGATTGAATCCCTATCGCAATATGGAGCGGCATTTCCTTTTTCTTTCATTTGTTGTTGGACTCCTTCATTTTATTTTTGTTTGGACTGTAAGTTAATTCAGATAATCTTTTGGGTTGTATTCGGATACCACCAGACTTTAAGATTGTAATTTGTACTCGTGTTTATTTTAATTCCCGCTGCATTAGACTCTATTTCACTTGGAGTTTGGTATCTTTGGTTTAGATCGTTGATTTAATTCTGTTTAAGTGATTGATCATTGTCGCATCACGTTTGGGGCGTGACACCATAGCCTCCAACAGTAGCGGCACCACCTCCATCTTGCTCAAGACCGTTGGGCCGCACTACTTCATTTGCGTTGTTCCAGGACACTGCAGCGGAGGAATGAAGCTCGTCGTCACTGTAGCAGCGGCATCAAGTGGCAGCGGGGCTCCGTCGTCCCGCTCCACCACTTCTCCCTCCTCCACCACCACTTCTCCGATGCCGCCTACCAGTGTGGCGACTCCTAATGCCGGATCTGTTACCCAACCATTTTCTCGGCTACGTTGTCTCTAGGTGTAGCGGCATTTTTCACAATTTTCGTTAAGTGTTTGGTTCTTTAATAAATTTGGATTTGCTATGGCCAGGATAGAGGCAGTGCCCCCTTTTCTCAATATTTCCTAAAGTTTTACCATTTTATGAGATTTGTGTTATTCTTGTTTCATTTGTAATTATTGGGGTGTTTAATTTGCTTGTAATTTTGTGATTTCCTCAACAAATCATAAAACTAGTGTCAAAGCTTCGAAAAAAAGTCTGTTTCTTTTGCAAAATTTGATGTTGTTGCATGATTTTTCTGTGTTCTTTTATTATTTTATGATTTGAAAGTTTTTCGTTTGTTTCGATGATGTTTCGAAGTTGTTTCTTTTATGTTTCTTTTGTTCTTTTATGTATTTTAGTTGAAAAGCTTGTTGATTTGGTGTTTTTTTATTGATCCTAAAGACTTGTATACTGCTAGAATATATATTAGGTTCTCTTTTGATGTTATAAACAATTTGAAAAACTAATTAACTGAAAACCAACTAGAGGCTTTCAGGAAAACCCATTTTTGCTATGTATTTTCCATTTATTTGTTCTTTTTTATTGTTTTTAATTTGTTGTGTTATCTATCTGATTGTGTATCTTTTTTTATTTCTTTTGTAGTGATTGTGGGATTTTTTGTTGCTTGTTATGCCGAGCAATTTATTATTGGGAAGGCTATGGACATTGAAGCGTTTGAGATAGAGAATGAACAAGCAACGCTCAGTCATCTGCTTCACAATCATGTTAAGTTGAAGCTGCAAAATGGTGATGATGATGACAACGACATTGAGATTCTACCTCCACTTTGTAATGATTTTAGAGAATTGTTGTTACGTAAATCTTAATGATGGTGTAATCAGTTGAACAATATATTTAAGTTTGGTTTTTTTTAGTAGTATGGAACTATTTGTATTTCTGGAAATGAACATTAGTAAATTGCTTTTAAATTTAGAGAAATAGTGTAGTTTTTCCCCATATACTCTTCAGCTTTTTTTTTTGTCATCCTTGTAAATGTTGATCTTGCTTTATTTTGATGTCTGCATGCCTAATCTTGAACTAAAGATCTCACGTACCCTAGCAAAGTTGTTACTAGTAGGTCTTTCCCCGCTACAGTTGATGCATTAAATAATTCTACGATGCTGGAAGTCAATACAAAGTATTTTTTGGTTTGACAGTGGAGTCATGTCCATTTCTCATAGCCGATGATGGACAAGTAAGCTCAAATTTTCTGAATTGAATTTGTTGTTCCAAGATTTCTTTTAGGGTGCTGAATGTGCAGTCCATTGGAATCAATATTCTTGTTATCTCAAATTGGTATACCCTCTATTTTCTTCCCATTGTCCATTGTGGCATACCACAACTGAGATTTTCTCCATTCAACTGTGGAATTCAATGAAAAGTTGACTAAGTGAAACAGATAATAAACATAAATGAAACATGTATGAAACAACAAACATGTTTGAAACAACAAAGAAACCAACGCAAAAAATCAGCGGAAAATGGTATTTTTGTCAAAAATCAGCGGAAAATGATATTTTTTCAGGGATTTGGGCTGGAAAGGTGGGTATTCATGTATTTTTCCCTATTATTAATGTATTGTTTATGCGTCACTCGGGAGGGGGAATAAACTATTTTAGGATTAGAACCCATAGAATTGAATGAAATTGTTATTGAAACTTTAGTTGGATTTAATATTGAAGAAACATGTTGAGATTATGTGCCCAAAGTTGCTCCTATAGTTGTTGAAAATACTTGTGGGGTTCGCAAATTTATTTCTTTTACTTTTTTATATTCGATTTTTACTAAACCATTAATATTCGGTCGCTTCAATAAAATTGGAATACGATGTTATTTTTTTTTAATAAAGATCGAAATATTATAAAAGAAGAGAAAAGATCCTGGTCACAAGCCGACCAGGTAGCGCAATGTTTGGGGCCTCGTTAAAAACCTACCAAGGTAAACCTACCCTTGTGGGAGAAACCCCTAATAGGAAAAGAGTACCCTAGCGAGAAAGAGAAAGCCATACAATCGGATCAAAAAGGACAGAACTCAACACATTAACTAATAAATCTATATTGTGCTCGTCCAACATAATCATCAGTGAGAAGAGAAATGTTGTCCGCCAGAGGGGCGTCCCACCAAGTAGAAGCACACGTCAGTTTGCTGAGTTGATCCGCAATGCGATTACCTTCCCGATAGATGTGAGAAACCATGAAGTTCATCTGGGAGATCAAATATATAGAATACCACCATTGATTAAGAAGGCACCACGGGATGGAGCCAGCCCGAGATCTAAAAAGGTCGACAACATATGTAGAGTCGGATTCCAGCCAAAGTTTAGTCCAGCCCTTGCGAAAAGCATAAGATATTGCGCTCATTGCGGCAACTAATTCAGCCTCGAAAGCGTAGCTCGTAGCACACTACTCCATGAAACATCCACAAAAGAAACCCCAATAAGTGCGGTAGACCGCAGCTGCCGTAATGCGCCCCAGGGCTCCGGATGCGCAACCATCTGTATTAACTTTAATACAGCCAGGAAAGGAGAGAGACCACGTGACAGAGATAATGCGAGGAGCCTTAGGAGGACAGCCCCGAAACTTCAATCTGTGAAGACATAGTAAATCCTCCTGGGTATTCTGCATGCACCCTTTGTCTAACGAAACAGACTCGATAATCATTGATCTCAATTGAACAAGCACCGCATCCGTAGTCCATTTCTTGTCATTAAAAATAATGTCATTTCTAATGTGCCATAAAAGCCAAATGCAAGAGACTGCCGCCACCCTCCATAGAAACTCAATCTACGCACAGAAATGAAATTCCATTAAATGAACAAGAAATTCATTAAAGCTATAGACAGTACGAAAAGTCCCGTCAAATGATGTAGCGATCCAATGCCATAGAGCTCTTGCAAAATCACAAGAAACAAAAATGTGATCAATTGATTCAGAGTGAGAATAGCATAAACTACAAGCAATAGGACCAATGAATCCAGTGTGGCGACGGATGTCCATAACAGCCAGACATCCGTAGATAGCCCGCTAAACAACAACCATGTGCCTCTCAGGAATATGAGAAGACCAGATACAACATCCCCATCTAATGTAAGTCCAAGCGGCTACGATAATCTAGAGGGGGGTGAATAGATTATCTCCATTTTCTCGATTATGCCATATTTTTCGAATCAAACAAGCCAAGACAAGAATGAAGGTGCGGGAAGTAAATAACACGCGTCGATTTATAGAGGTTCAACCCACCTAGGGCCTAATCCTCTACCACCCCAGTATCTCCGGGATGGATTTCAAAAAAAAAAGATTTTATTAATTACTACAATTAATACAACATCACCTTACAACACCTTGAAGAGCACCACACTCTTCTTCAACACCACCTTGGAGATTATCACAATCACCCTAGAAGATTACCACAATCTTCCTTTAATGGCACGTTGTGAAGATCACCACAATCTTCAACTTTGAAGAACACCAAATTCTTCAACACCTCAAAGAGCACCACACTCTTCAAAAAGAAGATTACCACAATTTTATTGCACCTAACACCTAGATCACCCAAGTGTGTTCTTACCACAAGAACACTCACAAGGATATCTTGTGTTGAATGATGAACCCAAAAATTCAAGATTACAACTCGATAATGAATAATATAATTTTAAGTGCAAGTGTAATCAAGAAATAAGCCTAGACCTTAAGATGTGAAAGTGAAATACTTAGGCTATTACAACAAGAATGTTGACAATAAGAACTTAGACAAATTTACGGATTTCTTGTTATGTTGTGTTGTATGCTCTCTTATTGTGTTGTTTCAAATCTTCCTCTATTTATAGGAGATGATTGATCAAGGATAGGCTCCTCTTGGGCATTGAAAATCTACAGAAAAATACAATTAAAATCTAGAATATAGCTGTTAGAAATCAATCCCACAAATTAAAGATGAACTGTCTCATTGCCAACGACTAGAATTTTCTTTGTCAAAACGGTAGGGGCGACCGGTCGCGTAGAAATAGACGTTGAAAAAAAACCACATTTTAACACAGGGCGACCGGTCGACGGAGGGTCCGTCTGGTCGACCCTGTGTTGGACCGGTCCGCCTGATGAATTTTGCAATACAGAGAGAAAGATCATTGCACAGGCACCGGTCGACCCTGTTGATTTTTGTGTTCGTCCCGTTTTCTTTCTAAAATTATCTTCAGTGTACGGATGCCCTATATAGGGCGACCAATTCGAACACAATGCGTATGTTGTCCAATTTATATCGAAAATAAACTTCAAGAAATACTCCAAAAAATTAGTAAAAACATTTTAAAACGATCGGGAGTATTTGGACAATATTTTCAAACATTGTTTTGGTGTAAAAACACTTTAGAATAAAATCATCAAAATCATGATAAAAACATTTATCAAACAATCTCCCCCTTTTTGATGATTACAAACCATAACAATTTTAAGAAATTTTAAGAGGTCGAATTTGAAAATAAAAACGATTTTCCGGTAAAAGATAACTAGTCGTTTGAAGCAACCAAATATCCAGACAAATAGCCACAAGGAAGGGAGTAAAGATTTTCAAAATATTTTTGCAAAAGCTCCCCCTTATCAACATGCACATCAAGATACGTAAATAAGCAACCATACAAAAGCTAAAAGCTCTAGCTTTTACAATGTAACCAAAAGAATTACGAGCTTAAAATCTCCCCCTGTCAAAGACAACCATAAAATAAGTATCACAAGTCCAAGATATATCCAATGGACTAGTTTATATCCAAAGCTTTTGGCTAAAACGAGCCATAGCTTATAGCTTTTTTTCGTGAGCTTATTTTAGCTTCTTTGAGCTAATACGCTCATAGCTTGTTTCTCCCCCTTTGGAATCATCAAAAAGAATGTTAGCACGATAAAAAAACATCATATTATGATATCAAAGTGCACAATTTAACCGATTTATCGAGCTATTGATCATTAAGCATAAATTCCAAAAGCTAAGGGAAGAGTTGATCATATGACTTGTAAAAGCTCGTAAAAGCTCATTTGATTTGCAAAATATGATCTCTATAAATATATAAGACATTTGAAATCAAGAGAATCATGTAGGTGATGAATTTTTCTTTGAAACATTTTATCGAACACTTGGCGGGCGTCAAATAATAAAGAAGATGTATATAGCCCTTGTAAAACAAACCAAGCCAAATTTTTCATCACCTAAGCAATTTTACAAATATCATCCAACAACAATCATCATGCCCAACACAAATATATGGGAATTCCAGCAAAATATTGAAGATGAAGCACACTCTCAAGGGTTCAGCCCAATTAAGATAAAGAAGAAGAATTATTACCAATTAATCGGAGATGTCGGGTATCATGGAAGATATACCAATAGTATAAACTCAAAAGTATATAATATACAAGAAAAAAATCATTTTGAGTGAATTGTGTGTGAAATTTGCAAAGGAGTGTGAAAATAGTGAAAACCACAAAACATTGGATAAGGCAGGGACATAAACGATTTTATCAACAATTTTCATCAGCTCGACCGGTCTGAGGTGAGGTCGACCGGTCCAAGATGAGGTCGATCGGTCGACCTCACTCCATTTGGTCACTGGAGTTGTCTGTTTTGCTATTTTTCGAAATTTGATCCAAAAATCCGATTTTTCACCCCTAAGTTTTAAAAGCGTACGAAAAGTAAACATAGAACTCATTCAATATACATTATGTCTAAACAAGCTCAAAATGAGGTAAAAGACTCGGCAGTTAATGATTAAAAACAAATGTCCGTGAGTTATCCTTGAGACGGAATTAAACACATATCAGTTTTTCGTTTAAGAAACATAATCCCTTAGAAAAAGATATCGAATCTCAATATGTTTAGTTCGATTATGACGAACCATAGTTTGAGTGAATTGTTATCCCGAAAAATATGAACGTTTTAAAGCTTTGGACAAGCAAGCCATACGAAGAAGTGCCTTTCAAATATTTGAAAATTTCTTTTAACGACACTTAAATGAGATTCGTTGGGATTGTTTTGAAGTCCAGCATATAGACATAAGGCATAAAAATGTTGAGTCTATAGGAATAATCATAGTAGATAAACATACATCGATTTTGTTTTCCAACCAATATGCCTTTAGCATTTTTATCTAACTTGATGTTGGTTGTCATAGGAGTAGTGATGATCATTCCTTCTTCAATGCCGAACTTCTTCAAAAGTTCTTCCCCCATCATGCTCATCTCAAAATTCACCTTGCATTAACTTCTTCTTGACAATATCCTTGAGCTACTAACCTTGCCTTGTTTCAAACAATCTTGCCTTGATCATCATGCTTGTTCCGAAATACCAAAAAAAATTCCTGCAAAGTCTTAACACGATATCTTGCACAACAGCATAGTAATATCGAATAATATAGACACTATAGCAAGTAACACATACTATGCTTAAAGAAAATCATCAAGAGTTTTAATACAACATGTAAGTTCAAATATGCTTATAGGACGCCATATAAGATCTCTTTTGAAATTTGAGAATCTGAGAGCATATAGTTGAGACCTCATTCGAAAAAGAGTTTTGACAAAGCAACCAAGAATGAAGACATGAATACGCGCAATCAAATGCATAATTTAAGAGGAGGATAAAAATCGAATATTTTTATCAAAACAAATATAATCCTTTACAAGTCTCGGATAAAACAAGCTTTACCGAATAGTGCCTTTCAAAAATTGAAAAATCCTCTTAATGGCACTTGTATGAGATATTTCGAAATATTTTGAAAGAAAGCACATAGGCATATGGCAAAAATATATCGAGTCTATGAGATGAATAACAATGGTGAGCGTACCTCGATAGTTTATGTCACTAATGAATAACAATGGTGAGCGTACCTCGATAGTTTATGTCACTCTTGACATATTATGGCGTAGATACCCATTTGTGGGGATATATAAATCCTACACAATTCTTAGAATATTCTTGCACAAAATATAACGGTAAAAGTGTAGGCTAAAGTAATAATGGATGTCACAAGTATGCTTATGCTATATAAATCTATAAGAGATAATAAAACACATCAGTCTTAGTAAATGCACAAGATTTTTTTAAAAACATCATGCAAGGTCTCCTTTTCAAAAAATTTGAAGAACACAAATGTATAGAAGACCTCATTTGTATTTTTTTTTAAAATTATTTTGAAAGAAAAAATACAAGCATACATAAAACATTATGCGTATTCAAATACGGAGAGATACGGTTTACCAATTTCGCCATTTCCACGGGTTGTGTCTTTCCCTTTGTTGGTAGTGTCTTCCTCTTGAGAAGTCATTTTGTTGATGATAGCTTCTCCAATTACTCCATTTACAAGGATTATGTCCTTCCCATTGTTGATAATGTTTCCTTCTTGGAAATTCATTGTGGTGATATCTTCTCCTTTGATCAAAGAAAACGGGCATTTGATGTATTCTTTGCGGTATAAGTTTTCTTTTAATATCATTCCTCCGGGTACCTAATATGACATTATTTTGTGGTACCCTCAAGTGTTTGGGTCCTTTGGGATTAGCTTTGAGACTTTTAAGTCTCCAATAATAATTAGAGCTTTTTGTAGCCCGACAAGAATTAGCCGTGTGACCCTTTTTACCGCAATAAAAGCAAGTAACAATTCTAGAAGTATAATGACCAACATGCTTAGAGACTCGACTATTTTTCATATGATTAACACATTAGGCTTATGATCAAGTCCTTGTTTCAATTTATCACAACTATGAATATCAACAATTTTGGTTATTTTATCGGTACTTAAGTTGAATTTGGATAAATCCTTTTTCATGCAATTAATATCCTCAACAAGAGTACTATTTTACTTTTCAAGGATTCTAACCTTATCAAGTGTGGTGGTGTGAGCACATGAAAGTGGTTCATAAGAGGAAAATAAATTATCCTTATCATTTTTCAAAACATAGAATTCCTTTTTCAAATTTTTGTATTTAACAAGCAACTTTAGAATTCATTTAGAAGCTCATCAAAATCATTTTGCAAATCACTATAATCATTTTGTAGTTCATTTTCATAAGAAGTAGAGGGTTTAGAGCGTACCTCATTTTCTTCTTTGATACCCATAAGACATTGTTCGACTTCATTATTAGAAGTTGTAAGAGGCTCATCCCATGTTGTTGGATTTGATGTTGTATCCAATTGAGAGGTAGATGCTTTTGAGTTGCTCCTTTCATTTGCATATACTTCATAGATAGCTTCTAATTTTTCCCATGCTTCATAGGCCGATCGTATTCCCCGAATATGACCGTATTCCAAAAATGTAAGTGAACAATGAAGAATATTTAGAGCTTTACCATTTAAGGAGAGAATTTCCTTTTCTCCATCATTGAGCTCCTTGAGGACTTTGGAGGTGAGTGGTTCGTCTTTCATTGGGATGGATTCTCCATTTATGACCGTGTTCCAAATATCGAACCCGCAACTTTGTAAATAACATTTCATTCTTTCTTTCCAAAATGTATAATTTTTGGAATCGAATAGTGGTGGCTTGTTGAAGAGGCGCCGGTGAGATAGACTTCATTCGTAGCCAATGATCGTTCCTCTTTACTCGCGATGTGGAACGAGCTTGCCAAAGAGTTTAGCTTTGATACCACTTGTAAGTCCAAGCGGCTACGATAATCTAGAGGGGGGAGTGAATAGATTATCTCCATTTTCTCGATTATGCCCTCTTTTTCGAATCAAACAAGCCAAGACAAGAATGAAGGTGCGGGAAGTAAATAACACGCGTCGATTTATAGAGGTTCAACCCACCTAGGGTCTAATCCTCTACCACCCCAGTATCTCCGGGATGGATTTAAAATTTTTTTTTTATTAATTACTACAATTAATACAACATCACCTTACAACACCTTGAAGAGCACCACACTCTTCTTCAACACCACCTTGGAGATTATCACAATCTCCCTACAAGATTACCACAATCTTCCTTTAACGGCACCTTGTGAAGATCACCACAATCTTCAACTTTAAAGAACACCAAATTCTTCAACACCTCAAAGAGCACCACACTCTTCAAAAAGAAGATTACCACAATCTTCTTGCACCTAACACATAGATCACCCAAGTGTGTTCTTACCACAAGAACACTCACAAGGATATCTTGTGTTGAATGATGAACCTAAAAATTCAAGATTACAACTCGATAATGAATAACAAAATTACGAGTGCAAGTGTAATCAAGAAATAAGCCTAGACCTTAAGATGTGAAAGTGAAATACTTAGGCTATTACAACAAGAATGTTGACAATAAGAACTTAGACAAATTTGCAGATTTCTTGTTGTGTTGTGTTGTATGCTCTCTTATTGTGTTGCTTCAAATCTTCCTATATTTATAGGAGATGATTGATCAAGGATAGGCTCCTCTTGGGGATTGAAAATATATAGAAAAATACAATTAAAATCAAGAATATAGCTGTTAGAAATCAATCCCACAAATTAAGGAAGAATTGTCTGCTGACAACGGCTAGAATTTTGCTGTCAAAACGGCAGGGCGACCGGTCGCGTAGAAATAGACGTAAAGAAAAACCACATTTTAACACAGGGCAACCGGTCGACTGGGGGTCCATTCGGTCAACCCTGTGTTGGACCGGTCCGCCTGATGAATTTTTCAATACAAAGAGAAAGATCATTGCATAGGTCGACCGGTCGACGCCACCGGTCGGTCTCCAGGTTGACTCGTCGGCCTGTTGATTTTTGTGTTCATCCCGTTTTCTATTTCTAGAATCACCTTTAGGTAAGGGATGTCCTATAGGGCGACCGGTCGAACATAATACATAAGTGTTGTCCAATTTATATAGAAAATAAACTTCAAGAAATACTATGGAAAATTAGTAAAAAGTAAAACGATTGGGAGTATTTGGACAACATTTTCAAACATTTTTTTGGTCTAAAAACACTTTAGAATAAAATCATCAAAATCATGATAAAACATTTATGAAACATCTAACAGTGGGAAAAGATGAACGCCGATAGGCATAGGCTGCTTTAGACGACACCTTGCCATCCATAGAGTGAATCCACACTCTTTTATCCAATGAATCTAGAATAATTGGGCAACGAACAATGTCCAGAACTATGTACAAGTACGCCTCCAAAAAAGACATAGTGAGATGCCATGTATTATCAAAAAAGAAGTCCGAAATAGGGTTCCGAAAGGTAGCCCAAAACTCCTGCGGGATACCAATACGGTCAGCAATGACATATCCCAGCCATTTATCCATCCAAAAATTAATCAAAGTCTGCGCCCCAGGGATCCATCTAAAATCAGCCTGGCAATCCTCCACAGCTGGACGCAAGCCTGCCCAAATTGACGAAGGTAAGAAAGAGCGTCTGATAGAACCGTTGGCCAGCAGAAAGCGTTTATGGAGAGTATCAAAGACCACTGAGTCGGAAGTAAGGACTTTCCATCTCATTTCATAATAAAAGCACGGTTAGAAGCAATGAGGGATCGAACACCAAGACCTCCCACATTCTTAGGAGTGCAACAACGTGCCCAATTTACCACCGCAGAGCCGTTCTGATTAACATCATCTAACCAAATAAAATTCCGCATCGCCTGTTCTAACTGCCTAAGCATCGCGATAGGCCATTTGTATATAAGCATACTATGAACCAAGGAGCTTGCAATGACAGAATTGACCAAACAAACCCGACCAGCCAAGGAAAGAGAAGAGCCTTTCCATCGTTTGAATTTCAACATAATCTTGTCAAACAAAGGCTACAACACACCCTGCTTTAAAGCACCCTTGAAGATGGGAACTCCAAGATAAGTAGTCGGAAAGGATCCAACCGACAAACCCATGATTGTCTGAATGTGGTTTCTAATATATTGGGATACCCGAGTGCCAAAAAACACCTTCAATTTTGCCGAGTTGATCACCTGGCCTGAAAGCGAGGCATAATGACCAAGAGTGTTGAAGATATGATGTGCATTGCCAGAGGTTGCCACACAGAGAATAACAATGTCATCTGCATAGAGCATGGTGGATGGGAAAACGATATTACGTGGAGCCACAAAAGGTGTGATAAGATTGGACACCACCAATCTAGCGATCAATTTCCCCAGGACTTCTTCGGCAATGCAGAAAAGAAGGGGTGAAAGAGGGTCACCCTAACGCACCCCTCTTGTGCAGGAAAATTATCCGACCAGAGAACCATTAAGGAGAATAGGAATATGGGCTGAATTCAAGATCGCCGAAATCCAAGCGACAAACTTCACCGAAAATCCAAATCTGTGCAACACATATGAAAGAAAATCCCAACTTAGACTGCCAAAAGCCTTACAGATATCAATTTTCAGAATCATATTGTTGTCTACCCGATTATTTAAAATATTCAAACCCTCCGAGCCCAGAGAAATACAATCGTGAATATGACAACCAGGAATAAAACCAAACTGAGTAGGTGACAAAATACGCCTGATGATGCTGCCAATTTAATTAGCCAGAATCTTAGTGATAATTTTGAGGATGAAATTACTCATGACAATGGGCCTGAAATTGTCCACAGTATTCGCATCTTTGCATTTCAGAATAAGAACCATAAAGCTGGAGTTGAGGCCAGCCGACAGAGATCTAGACTGGAAGAAGTGGCGCACGGCTGTAGTGACATCAATAGAGATAATATCCCAACAGTTATGATAAAAAGAACCATGGAAGCTATCCGGACCCAGAGAACTATCAAGACCAAGATCAAAAACTGCATCTCGAATCTCTAAATCCGATGGTAAACAGGTTAAGCAATTGTTTTCCGAATCCAACACAACAGGATGAATGACGTGATCAATAGCAGAAAAATCCAGAATCGGACCAGTAGGCACCGAGAATAATTCCTTGAAGAACTGAATAATGTGACTACGGATCACAGACAGATTCGTAGAAAGAATACCATTAATAATCAGACTCTGAATACCAGCGCGATCGACCTTAGTCTTACAACAACGGTGGAAAAATGAAGTGTTCCGATCTCCATCAACCAACCAAGCAGCCCGAGATTTTTGGCGAAGAAACTCAGATTGAAGAAGAAGCGCTTGATTTAGAGAGTTCTGAGCTTCAAACTCCTAATCCTGCCGAACAATACTATACCCAAGAGTCTCAATATCCGACTGAATCTGTCTCAACTTCTCTAATTTATCATCCACCCCACGATTAACATCCCCAAAGACCTCAGAGTTCCAAGACCGAAGCACAGGAAACCAGGGTTGGTGCCTGCGCAGTTCGAATCCTTTGAAGAAGCAATAACTGACTGGAAACCGGGGTGTTTATTACAGATACGTTGAAAAAGGGTATTTCTGCATTATATTTTCCTTGGATATAGACCGTGCCGAGCCGCTTTATGCTTCTTCCCTACGACACATTATGGGGATGTGAAACAAGTAAGATACTTCTCGTTTATTTCATTAAGTTATGACTAAAAGAAAGATTATTCCATTTATGACCTAAAATAAGCTGATTTCAGCATGTTAGGCTAGCCCTCTTTCTTTAGAAAAAAGTGGAAAGGTGCTCCTCTTTGATTTTCACGCTTTGACTATTTTGAGATAAGAAACACTCAAAGGGCCCATAACATTATAGTTTTCATTTACTAAAAAGTGTTTTTTATAGGAAGATCTTCAGTAATTTATCGTGCTTTGTTCTTGTGTATCTCAATACCCTAGTGGTGCCCAAGAAATCCTAAAAAATTCCCAGCCATTACTCTGATTGAATGGATTTTCATTTTCAAAGCATGTTGTCGCATTCATTCGAAAGGCAGCTTAAAGCTAAGTATCTCTAAAAAGGAATCTCTGTCTTAAGGTCAAGTGAACGGTCGGAGTTGGATCCTCATTCACCCTGGAACGACTAAGACTCTTTTCTTAGTATATGAGAAGACCAAGGGCTAAGAGCGAACGAGCTACATAAACAAGTTACACACCCAGGGCGGACTTAGTAAGTGGCGTGAAAGGTCGAATGGAGGTGGACTTTTGTTCGCAGTGTAATATCATAGGTCACTTGCAGTCATCTTGTCGTTGGAATCTGACTTCAGTCCAGGCTAAGGCCCAAGTTGATCCTAAACATCCTACTTTTATTCCTAGGTGTCATTCTCGTGTTCGTAAATAATATCGTCATGTGAATCCTTCCAATGATAAAGGTAAGGCCATAGCCACTGTCCCTCCGTCTTATGGGGTGGGTTTGGGTAACTTCTTTGTTGCTTAAGTTGATGAGGACTGTGACTCGGACCCCATTTCTACTCCGATTACTACTTCGGTTGATTCGATTGTTTCTGATCTACCTACTATTTTTGACATTCGGAAACCACCTCACACGGTTTAGTACCACTTAGAAAAACCAATTTGACACATTTGTCATGCTATTTAGGATAAATCACTTGATTCAGGCAAACAACATCTATTAATCGATATTGAAAGAGACCCTTTGCCTCCTCTCCATAAGACTAATATTACTAAATATGCTTATGGTCCCAAGACTCTTACCATGGCAATTAAAGAATAATGGGATGACTATTCCGTAGATAAATCGATAGTTCTAGAGTAATTTGGTGATAAAGTTAATGATATTTCTGAGGACAATAGTTTTTCGGCTCTGCAGCGAATTATTCCCCCAGACTTATCTCAATGAATTGTCTATTCTGGATTATTCGAGGGATAGGAAACATTGCTTCCCGCATAGTTTTCAAGAAGTTAAGCCAGTGTCATAAATCTTCCCTCGTGGATATTGCTGAGCCCAAAGTGGATTTGGGTGTTATTTCAAAATCTTTTTGGGATACTCTGGGTTTACAGTTTACCACTCAGAATTTTCGGGCTTCTGCTAAATCTAATATATGGGTTTTCGGTGTTCTGACGTGATATTTTGCAACATGTTTATTTGTTGGATCGAGTATTGTTCTTCAGAAAGTTTTGGATGATTCATCATATCCACTCGTAGCATATGATTTACTCAAATGTAACTCATGTTGCGCACCACTTGTTTTATTGCACGCCCTCGGGGTTTCAAGGCTTGTTCCTGCTCTTGCTAGTTCCACTTATTGGTTTTCCCAATATGTGATCTTTTTTCGGTGTTCTTGTTTATATATCGCCAAAATTTGCCGACACCTTATATAAGGAATACATCTTAGACGTTCGTCCAGATCTATATTTCTCGGAGTTAATTCTCTTCAACAATTGTTAATTACATAAAAATAATAAATTTAACTCAAATTTCTTAATAAAACCTCGGCTCTGATACCATTTTTGAGGATCAAGAGACCTAATAGGAGCAAAAGTATAATATGTAGTAATTTTTACAACTTGGGAGGTAAAGTGAAATATTTCTAAAGTTTAGAGGGAAAACTGAAAACCAACTAATATTTCTATTGGGGTAATTCTGGAATTTTAGGCAAACTATAATATTTTACAAAGTTCATGAGGTAAAGTATAACATAACAAAGTTTGGTTGGCAAACAGTAAAAACATGATAGTTGTGGGGTTTATTATTTTTATCCCTAAAATAAATTACTTAAAATAACCAAAAATAAAAATAAATATAAATAACATAAATCTCGAATTTGTAAAATGAAAAATGAGAACCAGTAAAATCATAAAAAATTAAAGGTTTAGTTTTTAGAATTAATAAAATCAAACATTATAAATAGAATTAGTATTAGTAATAGATAAATAATATATATTCGACAAATGGGAATGGGGACGGACATCCCCCATGAGGACAGGGGATATAAGTACCATCTCCTTCCCATTTTTGGTTCTAGAGAAACGATAAATCCCTATCTTCATCACATCCCCAAATTAAGCGGGAATTTCTTATTCTATTTTATTTGGGTACTAGCAGGGATGGTCCCCGCAGAGATTTTTCCATTCCTACATGTCTTTTTAAATAGTTTATTTCCAATGCTTATTAGGTATTCCAATGGCAGAATAGTTTATAAGGATAATTACAAACCCCCCTGAGATTAGGGCTAGTTCCAAGAAAAAAACCTAAAGATTTTTAAAAATTACAAAAATTCCCCTCAGGTTTGATTCGTTTTACATTTTTTTCCTTAACAAAAAATAATTTCAAAACCCCTCTATTATTTATAAAAATATTATAATTATCACTTAAATTTGTAATAGAATCAAACCAGAAGGATTGGTTTTGTAATATAGAAATATATCAAAGGTTTTTGCAATTAGTCCAATCCCCAGGGGTGTTTATGTCATTATCCCTAGTTTATATGTCTGGATTTTCTTGTGATGGTAGTATTATCAAGAATTGAAGAATTAAGTATAGGTATTGGACTTACTACCAAGGTTTTGTTTTGAATAACCCAGTTGAGGGTTCTTGTTTAATATCATTATTGTGTTCCTCTAGATTGAATTTTCCCAGTGCCTAATTATTGGACGATAAGTGAATAACAGCAATATTCACTTGTTTGTTTCATTTCTTGTTGTATTAGATATGATCAACTAAGAATCATCTATTATTTTCTCCTACTACCGAGCGGCTTTATATTTTCCATGTTTTTACATAAATGGCTAAGGTAAGTCCACTTTGCAGGTAAACAATGTAAGTATAACGTTCTTTTCATGTTTCTACATTACAAAAGAAACACGAATGCGGAAACCAAAAACAGATCAACATACCTCCAGCCATTGCTTTCTTTCCAGTGAATGGCAAAATGATGAAATCCAGGTTACAAGCTTTAACTCAAGATTTAAATTTCATTTCAGTACTGTAGATCTATCATTCAAAATAATCTCAAATTGTATTTTAGCAAAGGATATTTGGGATGCATTGCAATTACATTGTGATGGAACACATGAGGTTAGAAGAACGAAGTTTAGATTACTTGCCAATAGATTCGGAAATCTCAGAATGGAAGAATATGAAACCATTGCTTATTATAATGCAAAACCCTGTGATGTTGCTAATGAGGCACAATCTCTTGGAGATCCCATTATCGATGAAAGGTTGGTAATCAATGTAATGAGATCTCTTCCTGAGAGATACAATGTTAAGATCTATACTATTGAAGAAACCAAAAATACTGATACACATAGACTTGACGAACTTTTTGGTAATTTACAAACTTTTAAGTTTAATTTGGCCAACAAAAATAACATCAAGTAAAAGTTAAAGACAAAAGTATTGGTTTTTAATATGAAACTGATGCTGACTTTTGTGATGCTCAAAGTGATGATGATAATGGAATAGAACATCTTGTGAAATATTTTCATGAATGTGATTTAAATGAAAAATCTATAGCAATATTAACACAAGAAGGATTAATAATTTTCTTAAAAAATCAAGTAGAAAGAATTATTTCAAACCTTCAAGAAATAATAAAGATTTCAAATCTAAGAAACGGTTTTATGAGAATTCCTCAAATTTTCCTAAATAGTTTGAATCTAATCAAGAGAATAACTCTTTTAAACCAAAAAAATCTTTATTCGATCCAATTTTGTTAATTGCTTCGACTACTTTTTAGTAGATATAATGGACTATTAAACAACATTTAGTGGGCTCATTATATGGTTATTTTTATTTTTTTAATACCATAATCTCTAAACATTTTATTTGATACTTTGTGTGCAGCATTTATAAATCTTCCATTCGATTTTTAAAAAAAAATATTAATATGTAAGATGAACAGATAGCTGAACTTCTTTAAAAGTAAAAAGAGGATTCCCCATTTTATCTTACTTTATCTTCTTCTCCAAACCCTCCTCAAAACTTACTCTCCAGTTCGATTCCTAACCCCCACATCCTCCCATATCTTCAGTTTCTTTATGCTAAGATAGGTGAGAAACTACCATAGAAGATGAAGATGTATATTGATCATTATATGAAGCTTAATGAGAGCTAATGAATGGGGCTCATTGTATGAAGATGTATATTGATCATTATAAAGATGGATATTTATAGAGCTAATGAACCTGTTAACTAACTCTAATAGCCCAACAGATTTGGATTTCTGTTACAACAGTAGGCCAACTAACTCTGTTATATTTACATACTTGATACACCCCATTTGAATCCAAATCGGGAAAAAGAAAAAGACACAACTTGTTACTAAGTAGTTGATATCTGGGAATGGACAAAAAATTTGTTAAAATGTCAGCAGCATGATCCTTAGATGGAACATAACGAACTTCAATTTCTTTCTGACTCACTTTCTCCCTAATAAAATGCACATCGATTTCAATGTGTTTGGTACGTGCATGGAAAGCTGGATTACTGGCAAGTGTAATGGCCCCTGCATTATCACACTAGAGAATGGACAGCTGAGAGAGAGAGATACTTAATTCTTGCAGCAATGTCTTGATCCACACTAACTCAGTAGCAGCTAAAGCCAAAGACATGTACTCAGATTATGTACTACACCTAACCACTACAGACTACTTTTTAGAACTCCAAGCAATGAGATTACCACCCAAGAAAATGCAATATCCACTAGTAGACTTCTTGCAATCTATGATGCTAGCCCAGTCAGCATCAGAAAAGCCTTCTAGAGTCATCCTAAAAACTGATCTGAACAAAAGGCCAAGATGTTTAGTGCCCTGTAGAAATCTGAGAACCCTCTTGCAAGCCTTCCAATGTGAAATGGTGGGAGAGTGCAAAAACTAACTGAGCTTATTAACGATGTAAGGGATATATGGTCTGGTCATAGTTAAATACTGCAAAGCACCAATAATACTCCTATAAAGTGAAGGTTTATCAAAAGGGGGATTATCATTCAGAGACAGATTCATGTTGGGACATGAAGGAGTAGGAGTGGGAGAACAATTCTGCATGGAAGCTTTTGTACAAGATACCATTTGAAACCTTGCGAGCTTCTAGACCCAAAAAATAGCTGACCTCTCCAAGAATTTTTAAAGAGAACTGTTTGTCTAGAAGATCAATAAATTGAGTGATATCAGCACCATTATCCCTACTGATTAGGATGTCATAAATATATACAAGCACCATTAAAATTTTGCCATTAACACAACTATAGAACATAGAGGAGTCTGCCACTGAATTCTGCAAGCCAAGAGACAAAAGAAAGGTTCTTAATTTGTCATACCATGCCTTGGGAGCCTGTTTGAGACCATAAAGGGACCTGATAAGTTTGCACACATGAGAAGGTTTCTGAGAGTCAACATTGCCCTCAAACTGGGCCATGTACACTGCTTCTTTTAAGTCTCCCTTTAAGAAGGCATTATTGACATCCACTTGATGCACTTTCCAACCTTTTGTAACATCCGGAGAGAACATGAGTCGATGGTAAGGGCTTGACAACGAGGGCTAAAAGTATCAAAGAAATCAATGCCAAAGATATTGTTGAAAGCCTCTAGCCACCAATCTAGCTTTCAACCTTTCAACCAACCATCAGCTCTATGTTTAATTATGAAAATCTATTTACTAGTAACAAGATTCATGTGTTCAGAGAAGGGCACCAAATCCCAAGTATGATTTTTCATGAGAGCAGCATACTCCTCATCCATAGCCATTTTCCATTGAGGTATAGACAAAGCTTGTTGAGTACTAGTAGGTTCAGTGAGTGGAAGGGAAGCAGTAAGAGCTTTAGGTTTGAATATACCATTCTTTGATCTTGTGATCATGGGATGAATGGGACCAGATATATGAGGAAAAGGCATGGCAGGAGAAGAAGTGAGATGTGGAAGAGGAATAGGAAATTGATTTAATCAGAAGTAGGATCAGTTGGAGGATGATGTTGTGAGTTTGGAGTAGGTAGTAGAGGTAAAGAACTAGATACCAGAGGAGATTTGGAAGAGTGTGTTGAGCAAAGAGTGGGAAAGGAAAAATCTGCTTCATTGAACGCCACAGTCTTGGAAATGTAAAGTCTACCATATGGATGATAACACTTGTAGCCTTTGTGTTCAGAACTATATCCTAGAAAGATACATTTTGAAGTTCTGAATTGAAGTTTGGAGTGATTATATGGGCGGAGGTATGGAAAACAAGCACATCCAAAATATTTTAGAAAGGTGTAATGAGGTGGCTTGTTATAGAGCTTCTGAAAAGGAGATAGGAAGAGTAAGACAGAGGAAGGAAGTCTATTTTATTAAGTATGTAGTAGTGGAAAAAGCATCCCACAAGAATTTTTGAGGAAGAGAAGCTTGAGCAAGCAGTGTAAGACCAAGTTCAGTGATATGTTGGTGTTTTCTTTCTGTCTTTCCATTTTGTTGATGAGTGTGTGGACAAGGGTGTCTGAAAAGAATGCCAAGGGCTTGAAGGATTGAATGTAAGGGTTTGTACTCCCCACCCCAATCAGATTGAATACATTTAATTTTGATGTTAAATTGTGTTGCAATCATTATATGAAACTGAACAAAATGGATTGAACTTGGCTTTTTGAATGCATGGGATATATCCAGGTATATCTGTTGTAATCATCCACAAAATGCACATAGTATTTATATCCATCTCTAGATGGACATGAGGCAGGGTGCCAAACATCACTATGAACCAGCTCAAAAGGTTGAGCGGTCTGAGAGAGGGTAGGGGGAAGTGAGCAGCACTTGTGTTGTTTGCCATATTTACATTCTTCACAAAAAAGAAATTTTATTGAATGAAGATGGTAAATTCAGTAGTTTGAGTACATGAGTGAAATAATTATGACAGGGATGGCCCAATCTTTGGTGCCAAACATCAGAGGAGAAAGTCTTATTGCTAGAATTTACAACTGAAACAGAATTACAATTGTAAGGAAAATGTGGAGTGGAACTTGATGTGAAAGGAGCAACAGGTGTGGGAGAAAAACTGGAGAGATCAAGTTGATAGAGACCATCTTTAAGAAGTCCCCTCAGCAGGATTTGATTTGCTCTCTGATCCTTGACAACACAAAAAGATTCATGAAATTCAATGAACACATTGTTCTCCTTAATGAACTTGGAAATACTAAGGAGATTTTTAGTAATATTAGGAACAAAAAGAACATGCTGAAGTTTGAGAGATTTAGAAGGATTGAAACTAGGAAAATGTGTAGAACCTATTTGAGAAGTAGAAGCTGAAGTACCATTACCAACAACAAGCTTTGTGTTACCGTGATATGGAGCATGAATGGATAAGTTGCCAATATTTGAAGTGACATGTGTAGCTCCACTATTCATGAACCACTCTCCTGGAGCTGTAGGAGGACCTATATTCTGTGCAGCAATCAGAGAATGAGGATTACTAGAGCCAGGAATAGAGATACAGGAGGGAGAGGCATCCTGATTCTGAGTGAACTGAGTAGTGTAGTGAGCCTGAGGGATGGATTGAAAATCTGGAAAAGAAGCACCAAAATTTTCCAACCCCTGGAAATTATGATCAAATCTCTTGAAACATTTGGAAGCCACATGATTGTTCTTCCCACATATTTGATAGATTACCCAGGAACCTCCTCTAAAAAACCGACCCCTGCCTCTAGATATACCTTGAAACCACCTCTTGGAGGTCTGAAAGCTCCTGAATTAGGGACAAATTTCTTGGTAGCAACATTAGAAGATGGAGAAACATTGCTAGGTTGAAGATTGGATGCCTGTAAGGTGTGTGACACAGATGAATTTTGCTGATTTTAACGTAGTTCATGTGTTTGTAATACAAACTGCATCTCAGAAATACTCAAATTGCCAATTCGAGAGGTGAGAACCACAACAACAGACTCAAATTCAGGTGTCAAACCATTGAAAATATCCAGGATTACTTCATCATCTGAAATTTCTTGACCTGCAGTTCTAATCTGGTCAGCTATACCAGTCATCTGCAAAACAAAATTCTCTATAATCAAATCTCCTTTCTTATGTCATGCAACAATCTTTTCAAATGCAATAACCTAGTTCTGGATTTTGTGCGAAATAAACCATAAAAAATCATCCAGATATCAGCTGAAGTGATACATCGATTTATGTAACCTAACATCGATTCTGAAATAGAGCTTAACAACCAACTATATAGGAACTAATCCTTTCTCATCCATATAGTGTACTCATGATTTGGAATGGCATTACCAGTAGCAACATAATCAAGGAATTGTGGTGGAGAAGGAGTTGTGCCCAGGAGAAACTCCTCAAAGCCATGTGCTCGAACTCTAGCCATGACTTGAACATGCCAGAATGAAAAATTACTGCGATCCAATCGCATAGTAATGGTTGGAAATGTAGGCAGCTGAAGATTTGCCATGAGAGTAATAATTTGAGAAAAACAATTATGGATTGGCTCTTGATACCATGCTAAGATAGGAGAGAAACTACCATAGAAGATGAAGATGTATATTGATCATTATATGAAGCTTAATGAGAGTACACGGGTGTGGTGATATTTATAGAGCTAATGAACCTATTAACTAATTCTAACAACCTAACAGACTTGGATTTCTATTACAACAGTAGGCTAACTAACTCTGTTATATTACATACTTGATACTTTAGTTCCTCCCTCTACTAACACTTAGATGGCAAATCTTGATCCACATTATATCAAAATTGAATGTGCTCAAGCCACTGGAAAAGAAAAAAGTGCAGATGCTATCTAAAGTAATACAACATCAGTAGGAGCCAAAAATCGGGTCATCATCTTCAAACCCAAAAGAGTTCGGCCGATTGATTGTTGTTGTGGGTGAAGAACATGAACTTTTGGGAGTCCAGTTACGAGGTGAAGAAGGAAACCCAGATGATGCTAATAAACCTCCATACATGTAGGGCAAAGTAAACATTTGGCTCATTAATCAAACCTTTAACTAGGTATTCGCGAAGGAGAAAAGGACTTCCTCCGGGGATTCATGAAGATGCTCAATCCACGAAAAGTATAAAATAAGTGGTGCTTTTGGTGTTGTTTTCCCTCGTCCTGTAGTTGAAGAAGTACCCATGCCTGATGTTGATGTTGTTTCACTTGACTTTCCTGAGTCAGTGATACCTAAGACAGATGATGCCACAGATAATGCTATATCGTGGCATCATCCGAAAATCTAGCAACTAAAAAGGATCCTGCTTCTTCCAAAAGTCCTCAAAAATCATCATCCTCATCTTTACCTAAGTCTGTAGGTAATGACGACTCTCTGAATGAGGACATTGAAACAGATGAAGAGATGCGCATTTGATTGACTTAAATGAGGACCATGTTCAGAAATGAACAAAATGTTGGAACATATGATACAACACCATTGCCAATATCTTCATCGAATGAAGAGGTTGTTGATGAATTTCCTAAATAAATCGATGCAAAAATGCCTGAAGAGTTTAACCAAGGTCTTGGTACACCCATTAACTCTGAACTTGACGTAAGTAATGTTTACTCTCCAGAACTCTATTACTTTGGAAGCATCTGAGAGTTGAGATTCTATTCTAGCACAAACATTTCTTCTTGATAAGGTTCTTTACATGAAAGAATTTCCTTATTAGAGTTTGAAATATTTTTTGAAAGAAAAGAATTTCTTTAGTACATTCACCTATGATGCGGTTCTATTGAAGGAGTTGTGAATGAATATTATTGAAACATTCTTTTAGATACATCCAATCCTAGTTTAGCCAAATATGGAAAAGTTTCCTTTAGGAATAGGTTGTATGATTTTACACCTATTGTTGTGGATGATTTTCTTGGACTTGACAATGTGGAAGATGAGGCAGTCAAGGTTAATGAGGATATGGTGGTTCAAGAACTTACTGGTGATTATGTTTCTACATGGCCTTCTCTTGATAAACAGTTTCTTGCATCACAACTGACCTCCAAATATGAATTTTTTCACAAAGAAACAATTACTAATTGGTTGCCCATAACTAATAACTCAATTGTTACAAAGGAGAAATTGTTGTTTTTGTACAAGGTTGGTATGAATTGTAAGTTGAATTTTGGTGATCATGTTTATTCCATAATCTCCAGACATGTTGAAAGGTTTCTAGGAAGCGGATTACCATTTCCTTCATTGATTTATTCTATATTGGAGAAACATGGATTCAAAAAGAAACAAGGGAAAATCTCTCTTTCATTACATCTAAGATTAGGATCAAGACTTCTTTCTTCTTGAGCACACGAAAGATAGATCTTCCTATTTATGCCAACTTGTGGTGATGCTACAAATGTTACCTCATCTTCTCCACCTCAAATTGATCCAATTCTAGTCTATGTAGAAAAATAAGAAAAAATTGAGGGGGAGTTTTTCTAATTCTTATTTAGGATTGTTAAAGTTTTTGCAGGTTTTGCCCAAACATTTGCAAAAAAGGATGAGATTGTTAATGTTGACTTTTTCAATTAAATATTATAATTTCTTTGTTTTTTGAATGGATAAATTTAAATTTTAGTTAGTTTGTATAAAGTCAGTTAATTTTCCATATTAGTAACTACATATAATTCTAGTTTTTTCACTGAATGTTTCTAGAGGTTGCACATAGTTTTCTTTTTTTCTTATTTATTGCAGGTGGTTTTAGGATGTGGAAGTTACATTTTGGAGAAGTTCTACACATCTCTATTTAAAGCTAATCCAACCAGCAAACAACTCAGAGATTTTTTGTATATTCAATTAGTTTGTGAAAACCATAGTGACACTTGATTACAAAAAGGTTTGTTGAAGGATATGACATTTTAAACATCATCTACCTTAGATTTATTAGTTTTTTAATTTATGAGAGAGCTTGCGTATGTATGAGATGTAAATCTGAGTGCATTAAAGAATTGTCTCAGTTTGTAATGGGGTGTTGTCTACTTTACAAGTTTATATTTTGTATTTCGTTATAGTATCTTATCTAATAATTTTTTTCCTAAGGACATCGTACAAGTATTTCATACTTGTACACAATTTTCTAATCTTTTTATGTTAGTTAGTTTATGTTTGTCAGTTTAATTTTGTGTTGTGAATTTGTATATTAAACATATAAGACTTTTGTTGCGTCTTCATTAGTGTTGCCAACACAATTCACATCGCAGTGCAGTGTTTTAAGAATTGGACCCCTTCAATTCTGTCATTAATAAATACGAAATGGGAAGCAATACTTGTTAAATCAGTCACATGAAGCGGATGAAAGATGACACAATCTGAAATATCAGAGCCTATGAGTTTTTCAGCAGTCTCAAGCCACCTTTTCTCATCTCTACCTGTTAACACCCATTGTGATATCTTGAGATACCAAGTGCCTATAAATCTCTAGTCCAATCCCTTTGTCTTCCACCATAACAACAACACACCTACAGTAGAAAAATCAGAAAGGAAAAAAAGAACACTCACACTCACAATTAGGGGTGGCCAAATGAGACCAAAATTGGAACCGTGTAGGTTTGAAAAAATCATGGCACCAACGTTATTAACCATCAATGGAACCGTGATGGAACATGCAGTTAAAACTGCCGATTTTAAGGTTAAAAATAGTGATTTTTATTTTTTGGGTAAAAATATGATAAAACAAATGTTAAATATTTATTATGATGTTTTATATTTGCAACCATATGAGACACATCTTAAACTAAATATTGTTAGCGAGCCACGTGAATTTTGATTCATCTATATGTTAAGAGGATACATAAGCAACTAAATATTATCATTTATATTAAGTCTAGAAAATTTAATATTATTATGAATATTAAGTCTAGTTCCACTTAATATTATTATCTATATTAAGTGATATCACTTGTAGGTTTCAAGGGGTTTCAGTTAAGTTTAGAAGGGGGGATGAGTTGAATAGACTTAACCACTTTCTCGATTTAAAATAAATTCATAGTTTATCACAAGAAAACAATTAAGTCTCTTAAGACACCGCTTGGTCAAACTTCAGCAAGAAAGTTAACCACTTAACAGACTCTGAGAGAGTTGTTGATAGATTAACTCAGCTGAGTGAAGTAGCTTTTTATAAAATAAGATTTCCAGGTTTTTAATAGCGGATGTCTTTACACTGTTTTTAAGATTAGTTATCAACACTTATTTTAATCATAGTTATATCAGTTGGATAGCAAATATAAGCATAAGAGAATAAATATGCAGAAATTAAATGCGCTGAAAGTAAATGACAAAAATATTTATAGTGGTTCAAGGATGGGGTAATTCCTCTACTCAACATTTCTACTACTCCAGGAGGAATTTACTAATGCAACTTTGACTTTGTTAAAAAAGTACAAAACAGTCCGAGCAAGCCTTGATTACACATCTAGCTTCACTCCTAGGACTCAGCTCTTCGCAAGGCAGCTGCCTCACTATTTCAGTTCTTCAAATTGTTAGGACTTGATCACATAGCCCTCTGTTGGTTTGAACCACGTTCTAACTTGAACCTCATTGAACTTCATTCACTTTGTGGAAGAACAAACCCCTTTGTTCTTGAAAACAGGTTTTGTTTTCGACTTAGAAGTATGTCTTCTATCTTTCACATAAATGTGTTGGATATAATCACTTTGAGTTTAGGCCTGAGGATTTGAGAATTTTGCTTGAGAGACTGTATTGCAGATTTGCTTTATTGCCATATTTTTCTAATGTGTCATTCGTACTTCTCTCTAAACATTTCGCAGCCTTTTATGGTGAGAGATTGAAATTTATCCATTGAAGAGATAGACAAATTCAAAACTTCACTTTTTCTACATTGGCTTGTCTCGTTCTGTAGCTTTTGATGTTGATCCAACCTTTGCATTAACTACCTGCAGGTCCCAGAAATACACAAGTTCTGCAGGCATTCTACCGGTCATTACTACTTGCACTCTTTCAGCAAGACATCTTTTTAAGGTTGCAGGTCTGTCTCTTACCAGAATGGGTAAGTCTTTACTTTTCTTTGCAATGAACTTCTTCACCTTTTTCTAAGCCCTTCAGCTGCATTACTCCTTAAGTTGAGTTTTCCCCGTGATTCTCAGATGACTCTATTGTAAGTCTTCTGAAAGACACAACTGTTTTGCTTGACTGAAGTTCTTCTTGGCTACTCAGTTGTGACTCATGTTGAATCTTCTCTGCATTTCTTCTGCAAGTCTTCTGCATCTTCAAGTTGGTTGCTCGATAACTCAGCTCATCTTCTAACTATTACAAAGTCGAAATACATACAGAAAATAGGTACCGACTTTCTAATCTAAGTTTTCTAAGCATCATTAAAATTTATGCAAATAAATTCCCTAACAATTTCTTCCTTTTTGATGATGCCAAAACTTAATTACATCATAATGTGCTGAAATTTAAAATAATTGAATGAATGTATTGTTTTATTAATGTATCATTCATCACTTACATTATTTGTTTGTATTTACAAAAACATTAAAAATTGTGAAATCCAGACAACTAACTTCTAACGCCTCGTCTATCTTCTACTCCTTTCATTTTCCTCTCGCCTTCTGCGATCTTCCTCGTCTTGCCTTCTCCTCCTCTCATCTCCAGCTTTCTTCTTCATCTTTTTTTTCAATCTTTCTCTATCTTATCACATATTGCTCATATTTCCGAGAAAGCTCATTGACTCTTCTTTCATCTTCTGAATTTTGAGTTTATCTAGGCCCATCCAATAAATAAAGATCTTTTTAGGAGACGTGATCCCACTTAGTTTTTGGTGGAGAACTTCTACCTCTCCCGCCAGACCTAGAATCTCTGCCTCTACCTTTTTCTGAACCTCTGCCTCGAGCTTGGTTGCCTCCCCTAGGAACTTGGCTGCTGGATTGACTCTTAGAAGGCTCCTGACTCTTAGAAAGTTTTCCTTGAGTCGGCTGATTCCTAGACGCTCAATATCTCTTAAGCCCTTTCGCAAGTATAAGTCTACTATGTCAGCTAACTTCATTCCCTCATAATATCCTTCTGACAAAAGAGTAGCAAACTCTTCATTAGATCTTTCTTCCAATGCCGCAAGGGGTGGAGCAACTTCCCCTTTTGGGAGCATGCCAGCTGGTGGACCTCCATAATGGACTTCTAATTTCTGGATTCTCTCATCTTGACTTTTATCTAATTTTACAATTTCTTTCTTAGACTTCTGAAATGCTAGGGCAACTTTCTCTTTAGTCGATAAGTCTTGAGAAAACTGAAAATAGATTGAAGTAATGCCTATGCCTTTTATGATCTACATCGTGGTGACTTTTTCAAGCATTTCTTCCCTCTTTTTGGCATCATCACCTCGAGAAGAGATATGAGGAAAGTGTACTTACTTGAGAAGAAAGTCCAACGTTTTATGTATTACGAGTATATTGGTTGTTGGTTGGAGCTGAGTGTATACAACTAACTTTTCATGGACAAAATCTCAGCTTTCAGTGATGCCTCAATGTGCTCCATTTTCTTGTCCATCTTCAGCTGCAGCAACTCCACATATGAGAGATGACTTATTTCTATTCTCTCAATGTTATCCCTTTAGTGCTATTGGTAAGCCCCCCAGATAACTAACTTGGAAAACAACTGTTTGAAGTAGCCAACTTGCTCTCTATCGAGAGCTTTAGTCTGTTATGCCCACTCTTTGATCCGCAACATAGCTTCTCGAATGTCTCCAGATATTGTGACATCATGATTGTCGATCCTGGTGCTCAAGTCAGCAAATCCTTTCTCCATGGTTCCATCTCCTCACAGATGACTCGGAAGGCACGTTGAACCTCAGTTGCTTGTTCACTTGAATCTTCTGGGAGCTTATTCTCAAATTCATGGCCAAATGGTACGATGCGCGTATCCGGTGGAACTGGCAGATCAGCTGGGTCAATTTGAATGTTGTAACATGCAGCTTCTTTTGCAGACTCAGCTTCATAGGGAATTTCCTACAACGAAGGATAAATGCAACATCCCCAACATTCCATTTAGATCAAAGGATGTTCCCATTTCTCCTTAGGGAACATTTCGCTCTTCTCCCTGACCAACAACTCGGTTTGCCTCAGCTGCGGAAGCCTCCATCAGTAGTAGCAACTGTGGAATGTTGAGCTGACTGTGCCTCAGCTGTCTTAACAGCTTCACAGGTGACAATTGATCCATCCAATTGAGTAACCTTTGCCTCAACTGCCTGAGCAGCATCACTGGTAGGAGATTGAGGTAGTGGGGATGGCCCATCGACTACCACAAACCTCATTATGGTATATTTCATGCTTGAATCCAAGTTGCCTCTTTCTCGGATTCTTTAGCCATGTTTGAGTACTCAGCTTTAGAGTCGATTTCTTGAAGAGCTTCAATAATAATGGGCTCAGTGGACTAGGATTCTGGCATTTTGTGCACTTCACCAGAAACATCAGTATTCCCCCTGGCAGTTTCAACCGCCATTGGGTCTCCAGCTACCTTTTCAGCAGTCTCAACCACTAAAAGGCCTTCAATATTCACTGCAATAGACTTAACTACTGTTGGGTCTTCAATATTCCCTGCAACAGTCTTAACTGTCATGGTCTCTTCTGATCCATCCTTCGCGTCAGTTACAGGTACTTCAACCTCTTTAACTTCATTGGCCTTCAACACTGCTGGGGCCTCGATTGTGATAGTATCAGCCATCACAATTTCACTGGAAACTAACAACAATTTCAGATGCAGCCTTCTCACCTTCGCCTCTTGACTTAGTTGATTCTTGGTCCCCTGCAGCTTCCTCTGACTCAGCTGCAGTATAGGCAGTTTCCACCTCAACTAGCCCACCAGCTGAAAGAACTTTGATGGGGTCAATTGTCACCGGGGACTTGGCTGTATCACATGATTGTTCAGCAAATTTGTCCTGATCTGTCTCAACAACTTCCTTAGGGCGTGGCTCCATTGGGTTGCTTTATACTACTCCTTCCATCTCAGTATCATCACCATTTCCATGTGTTATATTTCCCTATGAGTGAGATGGGGAGGTGACTGCAGCTATGTCCCTCACCACATCTTGAATAATAGGGGTTGGAGACTGGACCGATGATGATTATCCAACACCTAACTGCTTGGATCGCTCATGCAACTAACATGATTGTTTTGAGGCTTTCTTAAGTTGTGCAGCTTCAATTGCATCAGCTCCTACAACTGGTTCGTCATAACTACTTGAACCATAGTTAGGGAGAGATGCGGCTGATTCCCCAAAAATGCACTTACGGGTCTCAGTTGTATTTCCCTTCTCGAGAGCCTTAGCCTTCTCTGCTTGCTTATTTTTAAAGAGCGTCGTGCTGGAATAGACATCAACCAGAGCCAACATTGCATAGGCGTTATCCAAAAGGTGGAGAAGCCATTCCTCTTCTTCAATCATCTATTGTTGCTCAACTTCGATTTCATCCACATATGTAGCCTGGCTTCCATGTTAGGATAAATAGGGTATCCTGGTTCATCTGAGCAGCAGGGTCTTGTTCAATGCGCTCTTCTTTAGTATGAGGCAAGATACCCTCACCACCTCCAATAATTGTCTCGATAGCTTCCTTTTCAAGAACTGGTGCAGCTGCGTCATAGATCTCCTCTTCTATATGCTCAGCTACTGGGGGCACAGAAACATTTGTGTCCACTACAGCCTTTTCAATAAGGGTTGCTGCAGCAGAGTGCAAGTCACGTCGCCTCTTGAAATGGCTTTCCAAGGGGACTTCTTATTCTTCCTTATCAAAAGTCGAATTCGTAACCCTAATGGCTGACTCTATCTCAAATGTCTCAGTTGTAGGCTTAATAGCTGCCTTGGCAACTGATTCTTCTTCTTCATCTCTCAAGCTAACTTTGGCCTGAATCTTCTACTTTTTCACAGCTACCTTCCGGGGCACAGTTGTTCTTCTTTTCTTTGTTACCACGGAGACAATAGGAACTAAAGCAGGGGCTAGGGCAGTTGTTACCTACTCTAGAACAATCTCAGTTGTTTCCCCCTCAGAAGCGCCCTTCTTCATTGCATGGACCTTATTCTAGGCAGCTGATAGGTTCGCCTTAAACAGTCTCTTATTTGCATGATTCCCTTTATGTAGGGGCACATCCTTCTTCTTGAGCAGGTATGCAAGGACTAGCCTATAGCGCAGGGTATTCTTGAACTTCCCATCCTTCAGCTTCACATTCTGGACATTTTGACATAGCTTATCAAAAATGAAATCAATCCAGTCACGTCCAGCTCCTCCATTATAGCTGCCATCGCTATCAGCCCTCCACCTCCATAAGTTTGTGATACTTCTCTATGATAATTGTCTTGGTAGCTGATGGGTTCAACTTGTCAGCTACCTCCTCCTTGGCAATCTTTTTCCAAATATTCATGAAATCGAACTCATAATCCTTCAGGACTATAAGTTAACTGTTCATTGAGTTGTTTGCTCTTAATCCTAACCGAAATTAGTTTAGGTATAATTAATTCTTTACTTTTCATTGAGTTGTTTGTTTATGCAACAATCTAAAGATACTAACTTGCTTCATTTTGATCCAGATATTGAAAGGACACTTCAAATAAATAGAGAAACAAGACGAGCAGAAAATCAAGCAATGGCAGGCAATAGAGGAAATGAGAATAACAAGCACATTGTTCCAATTATGCCACCGCACCCAGAGGGACATGAAAGAGCAATCTGGGATTATTTTCGGCCGATTATGAATCAAAACTATTCTGGAATTAAGCACCAGCCTATCAATGCAAACAATTTTCAATTGAAGTCGGGCCTTACAAGCGTGGTTCAGCAGAATCAGTTTGGGGGGAATCCTATGGATGATCCTAATTCCCATTTGGCTACATTCTTGGAAATATGCGACACCATGAAGATGAAAGGTGTATCTGATGAGGCTATCTGGTTGAAGCTATTTCCGTTCTCACTCTGGGATAAAGCCAGGTAGTGGCTACAGATGTTTACACCTAGGACAAGCTGGGATAATTTGACTCAAAAGTTCATAGAAAAATTCTTCCCTCCCAATAAGACACTCCAGCTGAAAGGTGAGATAACTCTGTTCCAACATAATGATTTTGAGTCGTTATATGAAGCTTGGGTGTTATTTAAAGATCTATTGAGGAGATGCCCACAACACGGTTATGTAGAATAGCAGAGGGTTCAATATTTTTACAATGGTCTAAATGGGCATACGAGAATGATACTCGATGCTGCAGCAGGGGGCACATTAATGGTTGAAATTCCAACTGAGGCATTACTTCTACTTGAAGAAATGGCCACAAATAGTTATCAATGGCCTTCCGAGAGGTTAGTGCAAAAGAAAGTTGATGGTGTTCTTGAGCTAGATACTATACCAACTCTAGCCGCTCAAATCTCGAGCCTCACCAAGCAATTAGCGATCATAAATTCTGGTGGAAGTAAATTATGTGAAAAATTGGTATTTTAACAATAGGGGTAATTCATTACCAACTCACTATCACCCGGGACTTGGCAATCAGGAAAATCTCTCTTACATCAACAACAGAAATATATTGAACCCACCTCCAGGTTATCCCAACCCATCCAGTTCTAATCCACCTAGAGGTGAAAAGAAGCAATCGCTAGAAGAGATACTCGGCTCATTTGTAGGAAGGACTAGGAATCGGTTGAATAGAAGTGATGGGTAGATTAATAATTTGGGTACTAAGATGAATACTATAGAAATGCATCATAAATCACTGGTGACACAAATGGGATAGTAAGCGACAACAGTGAATTCATTGCAGCAGAGAGGGACGTTTTCGAGTAATACAGAGGTTAATCCTAGAAAGCATTGTAATGCAACTTATGCGAAGAATGACAAAGAGATTTAGCATGCACCATAATAGTTACCCAATTATACGAAGGGAGTGGAATCAAATAAAATGAAGTTGGAGGAGTTTTAGACTGCCCATCTGACAGAGGATGCAGTGCAATAGTGCATAGAAAATTACCTCAAAAAATGGAGGATTCAGGGGGTTTTACTATTCCTTGTACTATTGGAGGTGTTTGATTTAATAAACCACTTTGTGATCTTGGTTCCAGCATTAATCTTATATCCCTTTCTGATTTCACGAAGCTTGGGCCTGGGGAGGTTAAAATGTCCAATATCACTTTGCAATTTGTAGATCGGTCTATCTCCTATCCTTGGGGAGTTATTGAGGACGTGTTAGTGAGATTTGGAAAATTCGCATTCCTTGTGGATTTTGTGGTGCTGGATGTGAAGGGGGGTCATGAGATACCTATAATCTTTGGACGACCGAGTTTAGCTACCGCAAGGGCATTGATTGATGTAGAATTGGGGAAACTGACTCTGCAGGTTAATAAAGAGGACGTCGTGTACAACATCCATCCTACCAAGAGGCTTCAATTTGAGCCTAATGATTGTCATCAAATAGATGTGCGTCAAGATGAGAATATTGGCGGTTGGGTAGTGTCTAAGGGAAACATGGAAAAATTTCCCGTTGGAGCTCCAACTTGATAAATCCAGACAAAGTCTGGTTGAAGACTGTAAACTTAGCGCTTATTGGGAGGGAACCCAAACACTTTCCTTGTTTTCATAGTTGTTATTTTATTATAATATTTGATTTCGTAGTTATTTTGTCATAATAGTAAATCATGCATTATTAGTATTAGTTGAGTTGCATCATACACCAAATCCTTTATTTCATGCTTATAATGAGTTTTTCACAGCAAAACGATTGAACGAGCCCAATAGAACACTTGATGCACGCTGCAGTAGAGATTTCAAGAAAAAAATCCCAGCGTTGTAGTGCCTATTCGGGCGCACCACAGTGCAGGTCCTCAAAATTGGCCACTGAATTCTTCTTTCTTGCACTACAGTTCCCATCTAGGTGCTTTGCAGTGCGTGTCCGGTCCATCCAGTTAAATAAAGACAGTCCTTAGTCCTACATAATTTTTTCGTCCCTCACCCTCTTATACAAACACACCACACAACCAACTCGAATTTTCTCACATTTGGGAGCCCTCACATGTGTCACACGCCCTTATCATCTCTTCTACACCACATTTGGTAAGATAGCTTCACTAAAAACCTATTCCCCATGGTTTACCTCATTTCTCTATTTTGTGTACTGGGAATGTGGTGGTGTTGGCGTCATGGTTGATAGGTATAGGCTTGTATATTGAATTGTCATGTTAGCACTAGGTTTCGCTTTGAATTTTGGGATTCTAATGAATCATCCATTGCATTTACAATCTCTTCCCAAATTCATGCCCAAAAGGTGTTTGACAAAATGCACCATTGAAGTTTTCTTATTATATGTTGGCAATGAGCATCCATGGATTGCATTCTGCATGTTGAACGCAATTCAGCCACTTTGGCGCATCTTTACGTGCTTGAATTTGATTCTCTAACCCGTAATCGAATTCGGTGTTTCCACGTGCTTTGTTTTCATGTTGATCTTTCTAGGTTATGGACACGGGCAAGATCAAATGGAAAAAAAGGTCACTACCTCGGAGGAAGATTCTGACAGCCTCTGGTTTCTGAGTTTGAAGGCAAAAATGCTCTTATACGAGAAGCTTAGTACACATAGTATCACCATCGCCACCACCAATACCTATTCCCTTATTTCCACCACATGATTCCAATGAGAAGCCCAAGCTCCTCGGTTACCAGGAAAGTCCTCTTTTTCACCTCTCCATAGGGGACAATGTTCCTTATAAGTTTGGGGGTGTAGTCTGTGTTGGTTCGTTAGTTGAGTCATAAAAAAAATTGAAAAAATATTCTTGAGTCAAGTCGTAAGTGTAATTGTAGAACTGCATGCCTAAGTAAATTTGGTAAATATGAGTTGAACTGTCAAAAGAGTATGTGTTTGAGTCGTGACCCGTTTTACTTCACTTTTATTCCATCCATTTGATTGACTCAGTTGATTTATTTGGAGAGAGTTTATGTGATTAATTGTTGACTGAATGATCCCAACAGATTCTATAACTTGTATGAACACTAGTCGAGGCGAAATCGTAGGTGAAGTAACATTAAGGAACTGATTTATGCCATCTTTGAATAGCTAGAGCCTATAAATGCCTACCTTTATGTTTATGTATTGCCCCTAGTGTCCCCTTTTGAGCCTTTTAAACCAGTTTCTTTGGAAACCAATCCGATACCTGAAGCCTATATGAGAAAGATCCAAAATACCCCTCACTCATACAGACAATTTATAAAATGAAGTTAAAGGTTGAGGATGGGTATGATGAAAAGGGCGAATGAATTGCGTGAAGTTTCCCGAGGATTGAAAATATTAAAACCCCATGTAGAAAGTACGCAAAAGATTAAGTTGGGGGTTTCAGTTAAAAAAAAAAGAAGAAGAAAAATTTGCAGGTACGAAAGCTCATAAAGCGAGAAAAAGGGGAATGTCAGAAAGTGATGGTTGGGAATTGACATGTGATGTACAAGATTTAATAATTGTGTGTTTGGGTGATTTGAGCAACATAATCCCATATTTTTCTACCTTACCCTAAGCCCACATTACAAGCTTTGAATGTCCTATTGATCCTTGTGTTACATTTGCCTACATTAGTAGAGATTAGTGCGAAAGAAAAGCCTATGGAGTTCGTTAAACATTATACTTTGATACTCAAAAGTGGATCATTTTAGAAAAAGTTGATTGCATGAATTTATCTGGATAATGAAAATGGAGTTAACAATAACATTCAACACTCATGAGATCACATTGTTATAATACATGCTTGATTGTGGTGAAATGGACTGTGAGACAAATTAGCTTGGTTGTGAAGTTTTGCAGTTGGTCTGTTTAAGTTAGTAGTTGATATTTTTGTTCGATTTGTGTCTTTTGTTTTTCAAGAGTCAGTAAAATTGCTTGAGGACAAACAATAATCTAAGTTTGGGGGTATTTGTTAAGTTGGTTTTATACCAAAGAATCGATTATTCAAGACTATGATTTTGCGTTGTTTCGGAGTGTTTTAGAGTTATTTGAGCACATTTTACTTCATTAGGTGTCGTTAGGGAGTCAATACAGGTAATGATAGTCGAGAGCAATGCAAAACGATGAAAAACGTGTTTGGGAGGAAGAAAAGGCAATTAAACAAAAGAAAATGTGAGAAAATCCTGCAGCAAGAGAAGCATTGCAGCGCTCCTACTCCCGCACTGCAGCACGGGGGGTCCAAACAGGGCAGTGGGCATAGCATGTGCGCACTGCAGCACGCGTTCTTAGGCATTGCATCACGCGATGTTGCGCTAAACTTGGAAACGTGATTTTTAAGGGTTTTGGACAGATTTTAGGATATAAATACAACAAGGGCCATAAAAATTAAGTGTTGGACATTTTATCCAGCACCCGGGGCGACTTGGAACACGGAGAAAGAGTTCGGGACGAGATTCAAAGGTATCTATCTTCTGGAAATAGAGAGGATTCTTTCTTTGATCTTCTGAATTTATTTTTCCACTATCTTTGTTTAACTTTAGAGATGTATAATTACTTTTTCATGAGTTTTTGTACGTCCATCATGAGCTAAAATTTATTTTTTTAGGGGATTGATGTAACCAACGTTTGAACCTATATTTTGATATTTCAGTTTATTGATTCACATGTTATTAAATATATTTATGCTATTTGGATTGATTGCATCTGAATTACCTTATCAATAGTTCAGATTGTTTGGCGTGTTTGATTTCACACTCAAGAGAGGTAATTGAGCGCTTGGCCATAGAATATCAAAACCCAGGGCTTCATAGAACTGAGAAGTTTATGAATCTTTCGAAGTTCGTGTTAAGGTTTAAATTTATGATTTTTATAGAGATATTGAAATCAGGATTGAAACCTAGAATCACTTGGCACTCGAGAGAGAAAGTGATAAATGGTAGAAATATTGGGCTTATAGATTAGTAACGTGTTATTAATAAACTGTCTGAACGAATTTGTTAGTTTAATTTTAGGTTTATTTTTAGTTTAATCAAAACCATTTCTTTTTGAACTCCTAAATAGAGTTAAGGTATTATAATTACAGTACTTAGTTTCTAATTTGATATCAATCTTAGTGGAGACGATATCCCCACTTCTAAATCTATACTAAAACTTGACACCGTACACTTGCTATAAGAAAATCTTGTGAACACTTGTAGAACCAAGATACCAATCTATTTCCAAGCAATTGACAAGTACCAGATGTATTCTTCCTGTCAACTCTACATCCAGCATAACTTGAATCTAAGTATCCAATCAACTTGAAACCACCTTCTTTGGGATACCACAATCCAACTTATTCTTTTCCCTTCAAGTATCTCATAATCTTCTTAGTTGTTGTCATATTACTTTCTTTTGGAGCAGACTGAAACCTTGCACATACACCTCTTGCAAAGCTGATGTCAGGTCTGTTGGCTGTCAAGTTGAGTAGTGATCCACTGAGTGCTCTATATCTTGTCTGATCCACTAGTTTTCCTTCATCCATATCCATCTTGATTGAAGTATTGATATGTATAAAATAAATGTGCATTTAGGGGTTTAATTTGATATATACTTGATTCATTTGCACGTATATTTAGTGTATTTCACTTAGTTTACATGATACTGCATATTCTTGTAATTTTTACACGAAATAGAGCTAAAATGAGAAGATATCAGTTAGTTGGCCGGGACAAGAATGACGAATGCGAAGAGATGACCGCATACATGAAGAAAATGACGAAAAACAAGACACAAGGGTGGACAGTGTGGATTCACATGCCCGTGTGGATTGTACTTGTATGTTTTTACACGTACGGGTGACTTGTTCGAGGGAAGAATTGCAGACGCGAAGTACATGATCTGTCTGTGTGAATGGTTTTGACAAAAAATAGAGAGCAAAACACTTTACATGGTCTGCCCGTGCGAAATCACATGGTTGTGTGGTTTTCTCTACGTCTAATTTTGTTTCCTAATCCCATCGGGACTCTACCACTGATCTCTCAAAGCCTATAAAAGGACGACCAAGCCTTGGACAAAAATACAAGTCATTACATCTGAAAATACACCAAAATGCACTAGGGTTACACAAATCTACATACTTCTGAGAGTAAGGCACTAATCAACGAAGAATAATACAAGGCCTTTTACATCTACGGAAGCACAAGGGTTCAAAGCTTAGAAGAAGGATTTATCTGGACAAGAAGGGTTCTATCTTTTTAGTTCATATCTATTGTTTGTACTTAAACAATGTCAAACTATTTGATTTCAACTTTGTCTATGAATTTGTTATCAAATATGTTAGGCTAATCATTCTGATCGTAAGGCATAATCAAAACTGTGGATTCATGTTAAATCTAAATTGATTGTTTTCTTAATTTGTTTTTGTGATGTATTATATAAATTCGAATGCTTATTTCTTGTAGATTATTTGGCCAATAATTTGCATGTCATATTTGTTAGTTCATAATTCAGGAGATGAGTTCTAACGAGAGAAAATCAAATTCAGACATAAACGAGTGGAACGTGTCGGGAGACCTACAACTGTTTGTGGGGAGTACTTCAATTCAAATATCTTTTGGGCGTTAATAGTGATTGTTGCGTATGGTACTAGCAATTGTTAATAATCAAGTGTTTATGCGCTACCCGAGATGGGGAATGCGCCACCCGGGATGGGAAATAAACTAATTAGGAATTGAACCCATAGATACACTTAAACTAGTTTTGATGAAACATTAATAAGATTTAATATGGAAGAATCATGTTTAGATTATGTGCCTAGGGTTAGGAATTGAACCCATAGATACACTTAAACTAGTTTTGATGAAACATTAATAAGATTTAATATGGAAGAATCATGTTTAGATTATGTGCCTAGGGTTGCTTTCTAATTTATTGAAAACTTATGGAGTTTAGGGTTTTATAAATTTATAAATGTTTTACTTGTTAATTTAGGATTAGTTAGATAAATAAATAAACTTGTGATTTTTGAATGCTTCAATAAAATCAGAATGCGATATTTACTATAGCCTAAGTATTTCGTATTCAATCCCTGAGGAATACGACATTGCTCGCTGTTATCTGCTAGCTACACTGTAAATTTGCAGTTTAGTGAAAAGATTTTCACGATCAAGTTTTTGGCGCCATTGTCGGGGAATGAAAGATTAACTTAGATATAGTAATAAGTAGTTCAATCTTAATTAAAGAAATATTCCTTTGATTCTTTTATTTTTTATTTTTTATTTTTTGATTTTTTTGTACTATTATTTTTTTATTTGCTTTGGTATTAACGTTGTTTTTGTTAAGTGCAGGCAATGCATGATCACGCGTTCCAAATCTACCCAACAAATTCTCATTGACTTAGAGATTGAAAAGACAGCAAAACAATCATGAAAAAGATCTAAAGTGATGGCGAATGGAAATAATCAGGACGATGTGAATAACAAAAACAACAAGTAGCGCCCACCTGGGGCGAATGGACGGAACCAGATCAAGGAGAGGCCCGCGAGAAGGGCAGTCAGGGACTACTTCCAGCTAGAAGTTAGTCAACGGTATAGAGGTGTGGCCCGTCTGCTGATTAACGCAAACAATTTCGAACTAAAACCTGCATTGCTCCAGATGGTGTCAGAAAACCAGTTTGGGGGTGAGCCATTGAGGATCCAAATGTGCATCTGGCGCAATTTTTAGAAATCCGTGATACAGTTAAGATGAATGGTATTTTTGATGATACCATTCGATGTTGCCTCTTTGCATGCTCTCTACGCGATAAGACTAAGGGATGGTTATGCTCTTTGACACCACCCACAACAGATTGGGTTGAATTAAGTCAACTATTTTTGGCTAAGTATTTTCCCCAAAGTAAGACGCTGCAACTGAAAAGTGCCAGTTTAGGCAGTTACATGCAGAGCCGCTATATGAAACATGGGATAGATTTAGAGAATTGTTGAGGAAGTGCCGTCAACACGGATATCCTGATTACCAATAGGTACAATATTTTATAATGGTTTGAGTGGAAACACGAGAATGATTATAGATGTTGCATATGGGGGTGCACTACTAGGTAAATATCCCGATGAGGCATTAGAATTATTGGATGAGATTGCAAACAATAATTACTAGTGGCCATCCGAGAGATCTAATGTCAAACTTGTGATGGAGGTCCAGGATGAGGATAAGGTTGTCATGATCACAAAACAAGTATTTTTGCTTACTATGAAACTGCATGCAATGCAGCAAGTGACTCCTAGAGATCCTGTAGTTGTTTAAGAAGAAGCAAACTTTGTGGGGCAAAGAAACTTCAATAACAATTATCGAACCAATTAGACACCCACACATTACCATCGGGGGCTGCGAAACCATGAAAACTTTTCTTATGCTAATAACAGAAACGTTTTTCTTATGCTCAAAATGAGCCTAGGACTTAAGCAAGGAGGTAATCGGCACGGGGACTTAAGTGATAGGCTTGAAAGGTTAGAGATCAATATGGGCTCATTAATGGATTATATCTATCAGTTGTCGGCTTCAGTTGATGAGTACCACACCGAATATTTGTGATGTTTTGACCATCACACATCAGTAATAGCAAATGTACGAGATGATAGCTCGTATGGACCAGTAGCACATCCATCAGGGCCACTATCCTCCATCTCCTCCACCACAGTGAGCTATGTAAGTTACTTTAAACGCATTCTTCTTTCTTTTGATAATTTCCTTATATATTCGGGATAAAGCATGATTTAAGTTTGGGGGGGTTGTCAAGAATGTGTGAGTAAGTAATGTTGCATTTTTGCATTTGCATTTAGGTTGCATGTAGAAGCATATAAAAAATTTGCATAACTTTTTTTAAATTTTTTTGATTTTTTTATTTTGTTTAGCACGTTTATTATTTTTGCGCGAGGTTGGATTAGATATTGGATGAGCACAAAAATAACCTTTCGTATGATTTTACTGTGCGCACTTGGTTTCATGAAAAGAAGTATTTGGTTAATTATGTGATAAATTGTTGAGAAGATGTATTTTGCATGTTTGGCATTGATTGAGAAAATTTGATATTTGAGCATGTTGCGAAAAATAAGCATGTGAGCTTTTGTGCCTTTAACTGCTTTTATATTGTGCAGTCTTATTTTCTTGAGTCTGTCATTCATCATTGTTAGAACTCTAGCCTTTGCAATGGTATCTTTATTGAAACCACATGTGTGTGGAATTTTTTAAGATGAATTAAGGCCATTTTTGTTTTAGTCTAGTTAGCCGAAAAATCCTATCTATGAACTCATGATTCCTTAGTTAGCCACTTTGAGCCTAAACTTTTTATTGTTAGCCACATTTTGAGTTTTAAACTTAATAATATTTTTTATCCCTAAAACTTGAGCTTATAGAGATATATATTTTGAGTGAGATATGGTTTATTCTTGAAGAAAAAGAGAAAGAATGTTGGAAATAAGAGGGATGAGCTAGTAAATATGTGGAAAAATGATGAAGCTAGAAAAAGAAAGCAAATTTTTGAATAAGAAAATCGAGCAAAAGAAAGAAAAAGAAAAGAAAAGAAAAATTCTGGAAATTTTGGAAAGTTGAGAGCTTAAGGCAAAAGGGCCTAAGTATAAAAAGAACAAAAAGGGTGGAGTATAAGATGAAAAAAGAAATAATTTTGAAAAAAATGAATTTTATGATGAAATTGGGTTGGTGAGTTGAAGGCTGTGTACTTAAATTCTATTTGCTCAAGTCAAGTCACTTAATCCGTATTTTTCCTACCTTTACCAAAGAGCCTACATTACAACCAAAGAAAAATTCTTTTTGATTCGAAAATTGTGCACACTTAAGTGGTAGAGATGTTAGACGATTTGCAAGCTTATGGTAGTTCTACTTCACTGAATTGATTTTAGCGTATACACATCCCATCTACTTTGAGAGTTGAGTGATATACTACTTCTAGTGAGTAATGATGTCGAATACCCGGATGAGTATTAGTTATGCCGAATGTGTGAATGATGACTACCTAATAATGAATTGCATGTTTGCTTGAATATGGATTTGATTAAGGTTAAGTGTTTATAGTGTTCTTGTTTGTTCTATGTACCCCTTATGATTATTCTTGTTAGTTTTGCTCGAGGATGAGCAATGGTTTAAGTTTGGGGGAATTTGATATATGTAAAATATACGTGCATTTAGGGGTTTAATTTGATAAATATTTGATTCAATTGCACGTATATTTAGTGTATTTTACTTGGTTTCCTTAGAAGGGTATGATATTGTGTATTCTTGTAACTTTTACACGAAATTGAGCTAAAATAAGAAGATGTGAGTTAGACGGCCTGGACAAGAATGACGAATGCAAAGAGATGATCGAATACGCAAAGAAAACGACAAAAAATAAGGCACATGGTTGGACCGTGTGGATTCACACGCCCGTGTGGATTGTACTCGTGTGTTTCTACACGCATGTACAACTTGTTCAAGGGAAGAATTTCAGAGACGAAGTACACGAATTGCCCGTGTGAAATTACACGGTCGTGTGAATGGTTTAGATGAAAAATAAAGAGCAAAACACTTTGCACGGTCTTCTCGTATGAAATCACACGGCCATGTGGTTTGCTTGCGGTCTGATTTTGTTTCCTAATTCCATCGGGACTCTACCAGTAATCACTCAAAGCACCTATAAATGAGGACCAAGCCTTAGATGAAAATACAAGTCATTACATCTAAAAATACACCAAAATACACTAGGGTTATGCAAATCTACATACTTCTGAGAGGAAGGCACTAATCAACGAAGAACACCACAAGGTCTTTCATCTATGGAGCACAAGTGTTCAAGGCTTCGAAGAAAGATCCATCCTCACAAGAAAGGTTCTATCATTTTAGTTTAGATCGCTTGTTTGTACTTAAATGATGTTAAGCTATTTGATTTCAATGTTGTCCCTGAATTTATTATCAAATATGTTAGACTAAATTCTTATCCCAGGACATAATCAAAACTGTGGATTCATGTTAAATCTATATTGATTGTTTTCTTAATTGGTTTTTGTGTTATGTTACATGAATTTGAATGCTTATTTATTGTAGATTATTTGGCCAATAATTTGCATGTCATATTTGTTAGTTCATAATTAGGTAGATGAGTTCTAAAGAAAGAAATTTGAATTCAGACATAAACGGGTGTAACGTGTCGAGAGACCTACAACTGTTTGTAAGGAGTACTTTAATTCAAAGATATTTTGAGAGTCAATAGTAATTGTTGAGTAGGAATACTAGCAATTGTTATTAATCAACTTTTTATGCGCTACCCGGGAGAGGGAATAAACTAATATTGGGAATTGAACACATAGATACATTTAACATTGTTTTGATGAAACATTAATTGGATTTAATATTGAAGAAGCATGTTGAGATTATGTGCCTATGGTTGCTTTCGTATTTGTTGAAAACTTGTGGATTTTGGGTTTATAAATTTATAAATATTTTACTTGTTACTTTATGATTAGTTAGATAAATAAATAAACTTGTGATTTTCGACCGCTTCAATAAAATTGGAATACGAAATTTACTATAGTCTAAGTGTTTCTTATTCAATCCCTGAGAATACGACCTCACTCGTTGTTATCTGCTAGCTACATTTAGTGAAAAGATTTTCACGATCAAGTATTCATAGGAATCTTCACAGATGACTTCTCTTCCATACCAAATTTCTTCACTAAATCTCTGGTATATTTGGTTTTGCTTATGAAAGTTTCATCCTTTATTATCTTGACTTGAAGACCAAGGAAGAAAGTTAATTCTCCCATCATGCTCATCTCAAACTTCCATTGCATAAGATTTGGAAATTTGTCACACAGCACTTTGTTTGTGGATATTAAGATAATATCATCGACATATATTTGAACAAGTACTACTCTCCATCTTGAATTCTAAAGAGTGTTATATCAACTTTTCCTTTGGTAAATCCATTGTCTATTAGGAATTGAGACAATGTATCATACCATGCTCTTGGTGCTTGATTCAAACCATATAATGCCTTCTTGAGCTTGTAGACTTTATCTCCAATAGTTTTCTGCTCAAAACCTGGAGGTTGTTCCACATAGACTTCTTCTTCTAAAAGTCCATTGGTAAATGCACTCTTCACATCCATTTGATAGACTGTGATGTTCTTATGTGCAACATAGGCAAGAAACATTCTTATTGCTTCTAGTCTGCAACAAGTGCAAAGGTCTCATCAAAATCTACTCCTTCTTTTTGGCAATATCCTTTGCCTACGAAACTTGATTTCTTTCTCACAACAGATCCTTCCTCATTCATCTTGTTTCTAGTTCCCACTTTGTACCAATTATATTTTGGTGAGTAGGCCTTTGAACCAATTCCCAAACTTGTTCTTTTCAAACTGATTCATCTCTTCTTGCATAGTTAGAATCCATAGTGTGTCATGTAATTCTTGTGACACATCCTTTGGCTCAATTTGAGAAATGAAACAAGTGAACATAGCTTCATGTTGAGTTCTAGATCTTGTTCTTACTCAGCTTTTCCCAAATCTGTTTAGCAGTCCTGCAAGATTTAACGTTGTTAAACATTGCGTTGTCTAGAGTTTTATAATGTGAACCGTAGAAACGACATGCATACGACCCAAACAAAAATATGTTATTAACCCAAGATCTTCACTAGTTCGGTTAAAGATGGTGATAAGTTCGACCCGTTGCTTAGAAAAGCAAGAACATTGGTATGCGTAGACGCCACAAACAAAATGCGAAAGTTTACTTGATAAGTCAAAATTCGCAACAAGATGAATAATCTTGAAGCTCTTCGAAAAACCCAAAGGGTTTGAGAGAAAAAACTCAATTTACAAACCCTAAACAAACTAGAAAGGAAAAGAAGTCCAAACCCAAAAAGGAAACCCAATTGCAGTAAAGATTCACGTGTGGGTGAAAATATGCGTACAGGATCTTCGAATTTGCTCCTGGTGTCTTCATAATCGTTTTAGCCCTTTCTCTTAGAATTCCATAGCAACTTGAATTAGCCCAATACCAATTTTGTAGAGAACGTTATGGCCCAAATACTAAACCCTGACAGTGCTAACCTGCACAGATGCACGGGCTGCCCGTGCATCAAGTCGAACACCCTATTTTCATTCACATAGGTGCACGGGCCATGCGCATATGCACGGGCTGCCCATGCGTCAAGCGAAAATTGACCCCCTCGCTCGTCCCCAACTCGAAATATCAACTTAAGACGCGGCCTTAAAGGTTTATTTGTCCTCCAAAACATCAAAACGACTCAAAACAATAAAAATAAACACCTAATCTATGATAAACAAATACAAGAACTCAAGAACTCAATTACATAGTCTTCAAGAACTCAAGATAGCTTGCATTTGGTGTTGCCCGGATCCTTCATGACTGGATTCTCATCATTCCCTTCCTCTTGAAACGGATTCGTCCTTGAATCCAAACGTTGGACCCCAAAGGTTAAATAGTTATATCTATCCACCCGGATCAAATGTTAAACAGCACCCACACTCTTCCGGTTGCCCAAATCCCCGCACATGAGAAACAATATAATTAGACAAAATATTATTAGATATGTTAACATTCAAACACTCATACCTAATGTCTCTCATTTTAATCATAAGCACAAATGTTCTCTCTTGTTTTACCTCATTGGCATTTTCCCCCATATTTTTGGCCCACTCGAAATTTGTACTCTTCTTTTTCTTGGCCATCTCTCGAATCTCACTACCCTTGGCCAAACTCACAAGCTTTCTATTTTTATTATCACTCAAGCTCTCATTTTTCTCGGCTTTTATTTCATTCTTTTGCTCACTTGCCGAACACTCTTTTTCTTTTGACTCACAAACTCGCATCCTCACATGATCATTATAGATTTATGTAGGTGTAAGAGATGAAAGTATGATCTTTCTCCACTCATGCTCAATAGTATAGCAATTAGTGTATCCATCATGCACAACTCGACGATCAAACTGCCATGGCCTACCCAACAAAATATGACAAGGCCGCATTGGCACCACATCACATAATATATCATCCTTATAACCCCCAATCTTAAAAGACACTAACACTCTTTTATTAACTCGTACCTCGTTGAACCATTGTAGGGTATACGGCTCTGAATATTCAAGTGTAGGAATCTCCAACTTCTCCACCAATTTCGCACTAGCCACGTTTGTACAACCACCTGCATCAATGATCATACTACACACTTTATCCTTAACTAAGCATCTAGTGTAAAAAATATTTTCTCGCTGCTTATGATCAACTAACTTTGGCTCAATATTCAAAATTCTACGTGACACTAGTGGTAACACATTGCCCCTCACCGCCTTAACTACCTTTGGATCCTCCTCTAACTCCGGCATATCACTATAATCCGGCTCATCCTTACCTTCAGACTCTACATCACCATTAATCCGTATCACCATCACTCTTCTATTCGAATATTCACTAGCTCTATGACCCCTCCCATGACATTTAAAACACTCAATGTCTCTAGTGCGTGAATTAGAAGGATCAAATTTACCTGATGGTTTTGCCTTGTCCGAGTGTGTCTTTTTTTCCACAACTTTGGGCTGTTGTGAAAAACACGCATCATCCATCATAGGAGTATTCGAACCCCAAGTATTGGTGCTAGTGTTGGGATTTTGCCATGTAAAACCCTTCCTCTTGAGTTGCTGCTCAATTTTGACCGCCATGTGCACCATCTCCTCAAGATCAACACAATGATGTAAGTCGACGACATCTGCTATAGGAGTATTCAATCCAGCGATAAAACCGCCATCATAACCTCTTAATCCTCCTCTATATTAGCCATCTCCATCAACATCTCCATCTTCTTATGGTAATCCTCTACGCTTTTAGACCCTTGTGTCAACCTCTGCAACCTTTGATAGACGCCTCAGTAATAATGATTTGGTATAAAATGTCGTCGCATCAAACTTCTCCTCTCCTGCAATGTGGAAACGAGTCTCTCGCCGCTTCTCCTCCTTGAAACCATTAATTGATCCCACCAAACACTTGCATAGTCCGAGAATTCAGTTGATGCCAACTTCACCTTTTTCAGTTCGAAATAATTCTGGCACTCAAACACATTCTCGATTTTTTTCTCCCAATCCAAATAGGCGTCTGGATCACTCTTTCCCTGGAACGATGGGATTTGCATTTTGATGTTACTTAAATTGCCATCCTCACGTCCCCTATCACCCCTATTTCCACGCCGACCTCTGCTCGGATTGTAATTTCGCTCCCTTTTGGAATCAAAATCATCCATCTCATCCGCCCATTCCTCCAGTTCGAACCTCCTAGGCCTCTGTGCCCTAGTAATAGGCTCCTCTATTTTCGGCGCCTCATTGGGATCCCCATACGTCTCAATGATCACTTTCTTCATGAGGCTTAGAAGTGCCTCCAAATCCAACTTATTACCTAAATCCAACTGTTGTCGGTTTTCTTCGGACATGTTTGATTCACTCTCTCACGTGTATATGCTCGTGTATCACTCAACTCACAATTTCCAAGTACCCGCACTTGTTATAATTATAAACCAATCAGTCAATCGCAAGCACACCCCAACAAACCAAGACAATTACCAAGCCAACAACAGATCTCAATAAGATGAAATTAAAGACTAAGGTTTATAATTCCGATTTTCCAGAATTTTTGAATTTCTTCCTTTTTTTATGCACGCGGATTACGATTCTTTACCCGCTCATTTTTCTGTGCAATTTCAATTTTTTTGTACCCTCGAAGAACTAGGGTTTATAAGAAATTCTGAAAATAACAAGAATTAAAGAAATAAGGATAGATTTAACCTTGCTAGATGGCTCTGATTACCAACTGATGTGAATCGTAGCAACGATGTGCATACGACCCAAACAACAATATCTTGTTAACCCAAGATCTTCACTAGTTTGGTTAAAGATGGTGAAAATCTTGACCCGTTGCTTAGAAAAGCAAGAACCTTGTCATGCGTAGACGTCACAAACAAATGCGGAAGTTTGTGTGATAAGTCAGAATTCGCAATAAGATGAACAATCTTGAAGCTCTTCGAAAAACCCAAAGGGTTGGAGAGAAAAATCTCAATTTAATATTCAATATCAAAGTTATTCAAAATAAATAAAGTGTTTTGTCTTATATAGGCGACTCAAAACAAACCCTAAACAAACTAGAAAGGAAAAGAAGTCTAAACTAAAAAAGAAAACTCAATCGCAGTCAAGATTCACGTGTGGTCGACAATACGCATACAGGATCTTCGAATATGTTCCTGGTGTCTCCATAATAGTTTTAGCCCTTTCTCTTAGCTTTCCATAGCAACTTGAATCAGCCCAATACTAATTTTGTAGAGAACGTTATGGCCCAAATACTAAACCCCTGTTAGTCTTTGAACCGCCTGCACGCCTTACAGTTTGGGTATACGCACGGGTTGCCTATGCGTCAAGTCGAACACCCTATTTTTGTTCAGATAGGCGCACGGGCATCAAGCCAAAATCGACCCCTGCTCGTCCCCAACTCAAAATATCAACTTAGCCGCACCATTAAAGGTTTATTTGGCCTCCAAAACATAAAAATGACTCAAAACAACGAAAATAGACACCTAATCTATGATAAATAAATACAAGAACTCAATTACATAGTCTTCAAGAACTCGAGATAGCTTGCATTTGGTGTTGTCCGGATCCTTCGTGACCGGATCTCATCACACATTGTCCAAGTTATATCTCTTTCTATCCTCATTTGTCCATTCGCTTCTTTGCTTTTGCATCTCAGTAGGTCTTTCCGCAACCTACCATGCTGCTCTTACAGCTGTGTTCACCTTATTTTGATGGTTCATCTTCTATTACAAACAACATTATCGTGTAAAGCCGAGAGATGTGAGCATGCAAGTTTTCAATCATTAAATTCTTCAATATTAAACATGGGAATACGAGATAAATTTGCTTCCATGATAACAACTTTTTGAAAGAAACTATGAAAAACTCAAATGTTGATCTTTTTGAAATAGATGAGATCTAGTTCAGTAACCAGTGCGGAAATTTCTTTTAACCAACCACTCTGATACCCCTTCTAGGTCTCAATAAATGTCAGTTAAGTTTAGAAGGGAGGTTGAATAGACTTAACCACTTTTTCGATTTAAAACAAATTCAGAGTTTATCACAAGAAAACAACTAAGTTTCTTAAGAGACAGCTGAGTCAAACATCAGCAGGAGAGTTAACCACTCAACAAACTCTGAAAGAGTTGTTTATAGAACAACTCAACTGAGTGAAGTTAGCTTTTTTATAAAATCAGTTTTCTTAGTTTTTAACTGCTAAGGTCTTTACACCTTTTTTAAGATTAGTCATCAACACATTTTAATCTACTTATTATCAGTTGGATAGCAAATATAAGTACGAGAAAATAAATATGCAGAAATTAAATGCGCTGAAAGTAAATGGCACAAATATTTATAGTGGTTCGACGATGGGGTATTTCCTCTACTCAACATTTCTACTACTCTAGGAGGAATTTACTAATGCAACTTTGACTTGGTTACAAAAGTACAAAACAGTCCGAGCAACCCTTGATCACACAGCTAGCTTCACTCCTGGGAGTCAGCTCGTTGCAAGGTAGCTGTCTCACTACTTTAGCTCTTCAATTCATGTGGACTTGATAACGTAGCCCTCCATCGTATTTGAACCAGGTTCTAACTTGAACCTTACTGAACTTCCTTCATTTTGTGGAAGAATAGACTCCTTTGTTCTTGAAAACAAGTTTCCTCTTCAACTTGAAAGTATGTTTTCAATCTTTCACAGAAATGTGTTGGATATTATCACTTCGAGTTTAGACCTAAGGATTTGAGTTTGCTTGAGAGAGAGTATTGCAGATTTGCTTGATTGCCCATATTTTTCTAATGTGTCATTCGTACTTCTCTCTAAAATTTCTTAGCCTTTTATAGTGAGAGATTGAAATTTGTCCGTTGAAGAGATAGACAAATTCAAATTTCACTTCTTCTACGTCGGCTTGTCTTACTCTTCAGCTTTTGATGTTGACCCAACTTTTGCATTAACTACCTGCAGGTGCCAGAAATGCACAGCGTTCTGCAGGCATTCTACCGATCCTTGCTACTTGCACTCTTTCAGCAAGATAGCTTTTTAAAGTTGCAGGTCTGTCTCTTGCAAAAATGGGTAAGCCTTGACTGTTCTATGCAACGGACTTCTTGAGATTTCTCTAAGTCCTTCAGTTGCTTTATCCGTTAAGTTGAGTCTTCTCATTGATTCTTGGATGACTCTGTTGTAAGTCTTCTGAAAGACACAACTGTTTTAGTTGACTGAAGTTCTTCTTGGCTACCCAGCTGATAATCTTCTTTGCACTTCTTCTGCAAGTCTTCTGCATCTTCAACTTGGACGCTCAATAACTCAGCTCATCTTCTAACTATTACAAAGTTGAAATACATACAGAAAATTGGGTGCTAACTTTATAATCTAAGTTTTCTAAGCATCGTCAAAATCAATAAAAATAATTTTCCTAACAAAATTTTTTTTTAATAAGAATCGAAATTATATAATAAAGAAAAGAAAAATCATGGTCACAAGCCGACCAGGTAGCGCAATGTTTGGGACCTCGTTAAAAAACTACCAAGGTGAAATCCACCCTTGTGGGGAAAACCCTTAGTAGGAAAAGAGTACCCCGGTGAGAGTAGAAAAAGCCATACATCCAAAACAAAAGAACATAACACCACACTAGCTAACAAATCTATACTGTGTACGACCAACAAAATCATCCGTGAGCAAAGAGTTAATGTCCACTGGTGGGGCGTCCCACCAAGCAGAGTCACACGTGTATTTGCTGAGATGATCTGCCACACGGTTACCTTCCCAATAGATGTGAGAAAGCACGAAGTTCATCTGGGAAAGCAGAAAGAGAGTAAAACGCCACTGATTAAGCAGCCGGCACGGGATGGAGCCAATCCGAGATCAAAAAAGGTCCACCACGTACGTAGAGTCCGGTTCCAGCCAAATATTGGTCCAGCTTTTGTGAAAAGCATAGGAGATTGCCACCATGGCAGCTACAAGTTCAGCCTAAAATGCAAAGCCCGTTCCACACTACTCCACAAAACACCCACGAAAAAACCCACGATATGTACGATAAACGCCCGTTGTTGTAATACATCCTGGTGCCCCGGTTGCACAACCATCGGTATTGACCTTAATCCAACCCGGAAGGGGAAGAGACCAAGGCACTGGTATAATACGAGGAGCCTTGGGGGATTGTCCCTAACCTTTAGCCGGTGAAGCCGAAGTAAATCCTCCTGCATTGTCATAGAAATCCCGAAAATCCTGGCAGGAAGCCATCGAGGCGACCCCACGACGCCGCTCATGATTCCCGGAATGGCCTTAAAACCTCCCATCAAAACCAAATCATCACAACCCAAAGCTATAAGATCCGACCAAAGCTGTCTACGAATCACATGATTACAAATAGCATGAAAAACCACATGAAAGATGTAACTGGAGAACTAAATTTTTAGGATTATCACTGATCCAAAATAAAAACCTATTGAAGAACCGTGATGTCCGAGCGTCTGAAGACCCAGAAGTCTGACCTCCCTGGTACCCAAAAATTCTGAGCCACAAACTGTAAACCAAGACTTGCCCAATAATAATCAGAGATAGACTGCAAATCAACTTTGGGTTCGGCGATAGCAACCAAAGAATGTTTGTGTTGATTACATAACTTCTTAAGAATATTGCGGGAAGCAACATTCCCAATCCCCCGAATGTTCCAATAAAAGCAATTCATTGGGATGGTTCGGGGGAGGTAGTCCGGGTAGGAGATCCGGAGTGTGTAGACACAGGGGTATCGCCCCTAGAAATACTATCATCCTCCGCATAATCGCCCGCTTTTGAGCGACCTTTTTAAATTGTTCGACTCATTTTGATCTTCTTCAATTTCCAATTGATGTGCAACCAGCATGGAACCCTGCGTGACTGATTGAAGTAATCTGTGTTTGGCTTCAACAGAGTTTGCTCGGATAGCCCTATACGCGGGACGAATTGGTTTTTCCATCGGATAATGCACCGTGATAGGCTTGTGATGAATATCAGGGGTGGAGAACGAGTGATCACTTCTAAGAACTGGAGGTTTAGGGATGTGCGTACGAGAGGAGACAAATCCTCCGAAGTATGAACATTCATATCCTCATAACCCAACACATAAAAAGCATTATCCAGAGCAATACCTGAGGAAACAGTGACGATGGCACAAGAGGGAGAACCCGACACATAGGCAAAGTCGTATTATCCACTGAATTATCAACGACCTTACCCTTGTCTGAGGAGTTATGAGTCGGACAATAAACTTGACGAACCCGGGAACGAGCACGTTGAGATGTGGGGCGTCCCTGTGGCGCTTGCAAGGTGACATTGTTGCCAGATCTCCGACAGGTCGCATCCGAATGTCCCGTAATACCACAGGTTCCACAGAATAGAGGAAGCTTTTCATACTCGATAGAAGCAAACAAACAGTGACCCTTTCTTTCAGCCATAATATGATCTTGAAGAGGTTTAGCAAGGTCCACATCCACCAAAACACGAACAAAGTGTCCAAGTGATCCATCCAGAGATCGTTCCTTGACCTGCACTGGGTGCCAATGGCCTTCGCCAAACCCATAATGTAACTTGGGTCCCAGTATTCTATACTCAACTCAAAGATTCTCACCCAAACAGAAGCAGTCGAAGTATTAACCTTGTAGGGGTTAAAATCAGGAACCCAAGGAGATAAACGAATGGAACCCGAGTTGAGAGACCAAGTGACCCGGGATTGAACACGGGAACGGTCAGAAACATTGGTAAATTTAATACAGCAATAGCACTTGCCCAACGGTTCAACTTCAAATCATTTTTAACCCCCCATAATTCATAGAGCCTCTTGTGAAGAGCCATAATAGGCCAAGGTTTATTTCCATTACCGAGGATAACTCGACCAATTAAAGCATATTGAAATTCAGCCAGATATTGTCGATACACATTTTCATTCATAATCACAGAATAATATTCATCTTTTTTAATGGGTTCGGGGAATGGGTTAAAAGGACCAGAAATAATTTTAGCAAAAGATGGAGGGTTACCTGGGTTCTAATTGGGGGATGCATGGCCAGAGGATTTACAAGAAACCAATTTCGCGAAAGTCGATTCCACGCGTGTATATGAATTTGGCCCATAATGAGCCGAATGTTGCAGGTTCGCGTATGGCTGGGGATGAACCGTGGGTGAAACTTCATGCGCTCCATGAGATGAAGAATTGCCGAGAACCATATTGCCATGCATGGAATTTTCTGGAAGATTGAAGCTAACATTAGAGGAATTTGAGAACGCCTGGGAGAGAACACCATTGACCCAGGGGCCATCACCCCACAGGAGGAGGCGAGAGGAAGGCTACCTCCCAATCAAAGCACACAAGGGGCCGGCCCCCATGGGCATCAACCATGGGGGTAATATCACAAGAGGAGGCGATGGCAGGAAGGTAGGGGCCCCTGTAGCGGACGGGCCGAATCGAGCCGAAGAAGAAGCAACAGGCCGATCGGATATGTATGAGGACGCAGTACCGGCCCAAACTATGAAAAACGGATGTAGCCTTGGGGGTTGTTGGCGGTGTGACACAAAACTTGCAGGCAAATAACCAAATCTATCCAAAGGAGGTGGAGGAACAGCGGCCACCGTGCTGAGGGAGTGGGAGTCCGTCGAGACACCATGTATGGCCGTCATGTGATGACGTGATGGCGAGGGCTGCAACGTGGAGTTAGAGGGAGACTTAACTGAATCAAAAAACTGAGGGAGATGGGTTCTCATCGATGGAGGATCGAAGTTCGACATTAACCCGACGAAAGAAACCGACATGCCTATGCCGGAAAAGAAGAACGGAATAAAGATAATGGTCGGCCGATATAAGGGTTTTTCGACTTCCATCCCTAACAAAAATTTAATATATTATGAATATTATTATGAATATTATGTCTAATTCCTTTTCTATTTTTTCCTTTTTTCTTTTATTTTACAACTAAATTTGATAAATTATTTAAACAAAATAAAAAAAATTGATTTCGGTTAAAACAGGAATCGAAACCGGCGTTGAGGAACTGGTTTCCGATTTGAAACCGGAACCGTGAGCCTCCGATTCGGCAATTTTGGAACCCAGTAGTTCCAGAATCGTAACTACCCCTACCCACAATAGGAATGAATAAATTCATATAACGGACAAAAGTTTTAGAAATTAAGCTAGAGGCAGAGGTCAGTGACCTTTTTGCTTCAGCCGTGGATTAAAATAATAGAAATTTTGGAGGGCAACCCACGTGTATGCATAATGCATGGACTAAACAGTAAACATGTCAAAAATATGCTGTTTTTTGTCTAAACTCCAATGGAATATTGATTACTTTCTCTCTTTCTATCTAAGGACGTGTGTATTTGTAATTATAAATACTTTATCCATTTTTGGAAAGTATATTTTACGTTTAGCAATTGTTACCATAGTAAACGAGTAAATTAATAACAACTTCTGAACAATGCTTTATTTGATGATGTCAGATGTTAACTTGATTTGCCCATCTGATTAGTATTTATTTAATATAAACAATGCTTCATTTGCTGAGCATGGATCCTCTCCATTTAGGGGGTGTGAATTTCTTGTGCATTTGGAGAGAGAAAGACACATGTCCATCTATACATATACCTATACATACACATACATATATATAAGTGTATGTATAGATACACATGTGTCTTTCTCTCTCCAAATGCACAAAAAATTTACACACCCTCAATAGAGAGGATCCATTTCCTTCATTTGCTGTTCTCGAATGTCAGATTTGATTTGCGAATCTTATCAGTATTAATTTAATATAAGCACTTCTTCATTCCACCAGTATTAATTAAATTTCGTTTTTACAAAAGAAAACAATTTTCTTAATTAATTCAAACTAGCTTTATATCGATAGAAGACATATACAAATCTTTTAAAAACCCTAAAAGATGAAATTATAAAAAAATTCATAATATCTAAATTAATAATAAAAATCGACTTAAAGCCTGCAATTTTGAAAATTCTATAGCGCCTAGAATACTCGTGATTCCAGATCTGCAATCTGTTGAAAACCATAATCTGATTTGTTATTTATGTCTGTCAGATTAAAAACTTGCTTATCAGAACTGTCCACACAAGAAAAAACATCACACCAAAATGGTGATAAACCAAGCTCCACACCAGACGAAAAAATCACAACCAAGGAAAAAAAAAAACACAATCCCAATCTAAGTGGGAAAACTACTTATTTAGATAAAATGAATATGTTGATGGAGTGGTATTAGGCTAAAAAGGGTCAAAAATCAGCCCTTAATAATGTAGAATAAGAAGAGAAGAAAAAAAGAAGAGAGTGTTGGAAAGAAAGGATGCTAAGGTTCTTGAATTGAGTATTAATTTAAGCAACTGTCAAATCAAATTTATTTAATATAGAGCCAGAGTATAACATAACTTTTGGAACTAAGTAATTGAAAAACTAAAAATAGTTGAAGACAAATATCACTTCAATTTATATATATATGTATAAACTAGATCAAGACTAGTTTGTACCACAACATTGTGAAAAGAAAAAAGATTGTAGAGATAGAATCCTTGATTTTTTTTATTCGTTACCTTTCAGAAAATAATATGTATAGATAGAATCTCTTATTTACCAAAAAAAATAGATTGCATAGATAAAATCCTTGATTTTTTAGATTAATTGTTATCTTTTATATTGTATATGTAATATATGAAAAATATATATTTAGGCTTACTACATGGATAAATATAAAGTCGTTACGTGGATTTGAGATAATGAAGAGTTGTCATATGACTCAGAATAGTGAAGTGATAAAATGTGGCATATTCATTTATTCCTTAATGTATAGGGTTGGTTCATCACCAACTTACCTTGTCCAATGACATAAAAGACTTTACTGCCAAGAACCATCACAATATTATTAGATCTACTACAACTCTTTCAGGTTGAATTGGATACTATCTCCACATCAAACTTATTATTCCTCAAAAGATGACACTTCCTTCCAAACAAAAAACAGGCCAGAAGGCCCATCATCAGGCAACAATGCTAGCCTCACCGGACCTTCGGCACCATCTTCAGCAGTCAATAAACCAGTATTGTAGTTGATATCGGTTTTAACATATCCAGGGCACACACAATTAATTCGAAATCCTGGGTATTTTTTGGCTAGAATCCTTGTGTAGGTGGCCATGGCTGCTTTAGAGACTATATATGCACTAAAGTATTGAGGCCAGTCTTTGGCTTCTAAGGACCCCTCCTTAAAGTCTTTAAGGAACACATTCAACACCTCATCAATTCTCTCTTCTGTAAGGTTTTCGGCCTCGTTGAGTACGCTTTTAGCCCATTCACTTGGTATATTCTGAAACAAGTGAAGTTTTGACATCAATAGTGGTTAAATATTTAAAAACTAACTTTGAGGTTTAGCCTAATCATACAAAGCTTTAGTTCAATACCCCCTTAAATTGTTACAAACCCCTTAAAGTTTGTCAAAGAGAAACAAATATCAAGGGATTTCCGAAAGGTATTTCCGTTTTTTGTAATTAAGCTAAACCTCAAGGTTAGTTGTGTAATAAACCCTTCAAGAGCAAAACCCCATGGTTAGTTGTGTAATAAACCCTTCAAGAAATTCTATAAAGCGATTTGTAGACCAATAAGCATACTTATATAGTAATAGTACTGCTTCTTTTATGACTCAATACTTTTTCAGTTTCTTCTAGTAATAGCCATATCTTTGTTTTGGCATTGATGGGGCTCATTCTAAGTTAGTTTTCCTTAGAACATAACTGCTTTGTGAAGTAGATTGTGTGTGAAATTGAAAATACAAGTACCTTAAGTTTCCCGCTTGAAGAAGATACATTAACAATCCTCGGTGAATGAGACAGATAGAGAAGGGGAAACAGTGCTTCGGTAGTTCTTTTGGCACCGTAATAGTTTGTTTCAACACACTCTGCTGCTAAATCATAGGTCTGAGTCATTATCTCACTTAAGTTTATTTTAACTCATGTCTGCACTCACACAGTAACAGAAAGGGCCGTTAACAAATCAATCAATATTATTAAATTTGGATAATTACACAAGTTATCCCTGAGGTTAATCACGAAAAAATTCAATTATCTTTCAAAATTACAAATGTCACCTTGATACTTGTTTCTATGTTATAAACCGCGCATTCACTAGAATTATATTTGTTAGGTAAATACAAACTTCAATGGGGCGTTTACAACACCCCAAGTTGGAGGTAGTATTTGTAATTATCACTATTTATTTCTTACTCGGAACTACCAAGTTTATTGGGGGTTTTATATTGCAGAGATATAATTAATCGAGCGTAAACGTATAACTCAGCAAGAAACCATATCAACTAGTGAGTAAATGTGTTTAACAAATAACAATGCGAGACAACGCAGACTAACCCGACTAGCAGTCTCAGCAGAAGCTTTAAAAGCATCAGCGTCGACAATGGCTCCAAGAATCCCTGCATTGTTTACCTGCAAAGTGGCCTCAATAAATATAAATGTAAAATGCCTAATACAACAAGAAAATCGAACAAACATATAAATGATGTTATTAACTCACACTAGGAAAATTCAACACGGAGGAACAATAATGATATTGAACAATATTTGGTTTAATTAGGTAGGGGCGTCAATCTCTCACACCATACGATAACCTGACACAAACCTAACCCAAAATTAATGAGAGAAACCCGAACCCGAACACGAGAAACCTAAACCCAAACATAACTGACACGATATTACCAATTTGTCTAACACATAGTTATTCTATATTTTAATTAGTTTTTGATGTATTTTAAGCATAACTCGAATCAATCCGAAATCGAACACGAACCCAACCCGATCACCCAGATTGCCACCCCTATAATTAGGTTATATCCATATTGAGATAATATTGAGTTCTATTTAGAAGAAATTAACCTCTCACATCATGGCTCCAATTGAGATATGAGTTGAAATATATATTGATATCTCTACCTACAATATCCCAATGGATAAATCACCCCCTACACTAAGAGAAAATAATTTCTCTCCTAAAAATTCTCTCTACGTTTTTCTTCTTGAAGCATCACCAAAGTTATCCAAGGATTTATGGTGTGCACGCCAAGGTGAATAACTCTAGTAGTTTTACATTAACGAGAATGACATTTTGTGGTCTTATTTGTGGTTCAACCAATCTACCGGGTTTATTGGTTGATCCAATCTATATGTGTAAATATATAATTTATATTTTGTCCATATTTGCTAACACTGGTATTATAACATAATTGATTTGTTCTCGTCTATTTGATATGTTTGAGTTTACTTATACAAGAAATTAATTTATATTTAAAAAATTTTGAATATGTATTTCTAGTTTTATATATTCAATATGGTATTAGAATGTAGATGTCGCAAAGACGATTAATTTGATATATTACTAATGCAAAACTGATTAGAATTGAGTAAGTTACGGTTGTTTTTAAATATTTTGGTGAAAAACATAGTTTTGCATTGAAAGTCGTGCCATAATACGCAATGTTTTTCCACCTTCTTTATGTTCATCAGTGTGGGTTGTGCACAATTTTGCTGTCCACAATTTTGCTGTGTGCGGGTTGTGCGTGGATGCAGTGGTGCAACGTGTTTATTATTTAAAAAAGAAAAATGGCCATCCGTATGCTGCTGTTTGTTCTGCTATGCATGCACAGGAAAAAAAAAATTATCGCCATGCGGGCAAGGATGATGTGGCACCATCCGGATGTTAAGTAGCGATTGACTAGGGCATGTGACGATGTGAGTAGTCATTTATTTAACAAAAAAGTGAATAGGATTGTTGGTTTAACATAAATTTAAACAGCTGGCATTTTAAGTTTTATATGTTGATTTTCCCATCAGGCTACTTACTGTTTTTGTTATTGTTGATGAATAGAGCTGTTAAAACGGGCCAGGCCCGTCGGGCCGGCCCGCCCTGCCCCGCCTAAGGTAGGGGGTTGGGTTAAGTATTTAGTAGCCCGCCCCTTGCCCGTCGCGGGCCGCGGGCTTGGCGGCGGGCCGGCGGGCTAGCCCGCCAGAAATTAAAAGAAAATGAAAAAAATGAAAAACTAGATAAAATAGACAAAAAAAATAGTATAATTGATATTTTATATTTTTATCTCTTATAAAAGTGTATATAATATTTTTATAAAATATGTACTTTTTATCCATTAGTATATTTAATTCATTAAAATTAATAATATGAATAAAAAATATTTTTTTTCATTTTTTTAATTTTTTTTTATTTATTGGCGGGCCGGCCCGCCCAACCCGCAGCCCAAGGCGGGTTGGGTTGGATTGAAGTTTTCTCGGCCCGCCCCTCGACGGTCGGCCCCTTCCAGCCGAGTGGCGGGTTTTGGCAGGCTGCGGGCCGGCCCGCCCCGCCGGCCCATTTCGACAGCTCTATTGATGACACATACTTGTTTTATATAGAAGTTGGACATTAATTTTTTTTTGCATAATGATGTATATGAAAATTATTTTTGCGCATTAAATTACTTGCAAAAATTATATTTTTTTTTTAAATGCTAGAAAATTATAGTTGTGTAATGTGATGCATACATGAATTATTTTTTACACATAGGGTGTATGGGATTTTTTTTGTCATTAGGTGAAGAAAAAAGATTATTTTTGTGCATTAAGATGCATGAAAAATTTAGTATATTTTGTGTATTCACGCATGTGAAAATTATTTTTGCGCATTGGTGCATGGAAAATATTTTTTTTCGCTTAAGATGCGCAAAACAAATATTATATTCTTGTGCATTAAGGTGCAAACAAAAATATTTTATGTGACTTATGATTTATGTATTAAATGAGTTGCATGATTTATTAGTTGCTTATGTGTACGCATTTTTCTATGATGCAATTAATTGAGTTTATGACTATTATCGAGTCGTGCACCTATATAGCGCACAAGAGGAGGCTGAAGACAATCACCTCAAACGCAATAGTTGGTGTGAGCAATTTGATATGTCGATGTAGAAGAATCGGATAAATGTACTTGTAAGATATTTGTTGAGTGGGAAGACTTGTCTACCTTTTATTTGTGATGCAATTGGCTTACGATAGTATTTCTTTTAAATCTTCTACTGTTATCGTGGCACACGAAGTTACAAGAATGACCGTATTAGCTAGAAGATACTTTATCGTCTAACTGGTTAAGGTTAATTCCCCATGCATAAGAATTTTTCCAGCAGGGTAAGCTTGCTGAACGAATTAAAGAGGTATACTTTTCCTTTGAAGTGAAGTCCATTAAATTAAGTACAAACTTATGAGTGTAAGATACAAAATTAACACATTATATTTTTCTTCTTTGGTATGAACGCTATAAATTAGTATATCACCACTCTCATCAGTTAGAAGCGCCAAATAGCATTGAGTGAATCTTGACAAATGGTGATGTGTTAATAGAGATCGAGAATAGCGTGTCTAATTAGTTTGGATATACAGTTGAGGGAAATAAAGTTGCAAGTTGAATGACGGTTCTATACACTTTGCAGCTATATGAGTTTGCGAATAAGGGACAATCGCTTCAAAATGGTTGGATTTATGATGGCATAAATTAATTTGTGTATTTTGTTGTTGCCTAAATCATAAAATATGTATCTCCAAATAATTCTTCAACCTTGTATGAGCTGAAATTTAGCAACAAACTCAAATTAGTGGGTCAACGCCTATATAAGTTCAAGAATATGCGTTCTCAAGTGGAGAATCAAGTCACACAGTGTAGGTTTCCTATCAAGGGGATTTCTTGAGCATATGTGAGGCCAAAAGAGATCTTGAAACTATGTGAGTTTCAAGATCATTAGGAGGCGCTCGTTTCTCAAGCGAGGATATTATACTTTAAACTCATCTGGCAATCGTTGGTATAGTGGGAGCGCCACTAAGTCAGTGGGAGCTAGTGTCTCACACGAAAAACACTCCCAAATTCAACGAGTAAGAAGGAATGTATATGAAATATTCTCCATCATCTATATGAAATTGAGTGGGTATCCTTCACAATCCCTTTTGTGGGTAGTGATGAGTCGATAGAATATGTTACTTCACTTGATGCCATAAGTGGATAGTTGTACTGAAGGAAAATATGTGTTAATGACTAAGAACAAAGTCTAAGAGCTTGTTGATCTTCTGTCTAGGTGCAAGACTATTTGAAACATGTGATTTTTGTAGGTCAAGTGCAATATAGATGGGTTGATTGCCATGTGTGTAGCTCGACTAAGGGCGAAATGTTTACGCCTGTTAGAAGAGCGTAATTATTTTAAGATGCTCTCCCTAATTAAGTGGTGAGATTGCTCCAATTTGCCAATATTTTATCTGTTACTGTCACTTACGTTTAGGTTTGTCCTGGATGATTGATGTTGACATACATCAGTGAAAATTGAAAGGAGATCTATGTGAATCACCTGATGCATTCAATAAGTGGACTAAGAGTGCATTAATTGCTGATCAAGAAGCTTCAACTGTGACTTGAATCATCTTTAATTTCATTGAGGTATCATTTTGGTAGGCCTACGATGGCCAAGTAAGTCACTGAACATATATAAATAGTTATATCTTATTGTATATGGCAACAATGTGATGAATGGAAAGAACATGGAGTTGTCACCACTCATTAGTGGTTGTCATTACATTTCATGGCCAAAGATCATGTTCTTAGTCAAGAAACAATGTCTACGGAAGAAGAAAGAAATGATAGCTAGTTTATATAATAACCGAATGTTTGATGTACGCTATGTGCGTACTCAACAAACCTTGTGCTTAGCAGTGAGATTTGTGAGTGTATATCAAAGTAATCCATACGCTATTGTGATGCCAACATGTAGATACATAGATATCTTAATAGATGAGTCTATGATTTGCTACAGAAAAATTTGACATCTTGAAATGATGCGCATTGTGCGCATATCAATGATGCATTTTGTTGTCTTTGTGATAGTAAAGCCACTTTGGTGTATGATTTGGGCGTCAAATTTTGCTGGTAGACCAATCATACTTACTCGAAGCATTACTTCACGTAAGAGTTTTGCGCAAAGTTAGGTTATTCTTAGGCATACTTCTACGAGCGGTGTGAGTGCTAATCCCTTTTTATGCGCCTTTGTTTGGAGATATGCTCCAAAGGCATGTGGGTCACTAAGGATTAAGTAGAATTGATATTGTGGCTTGTGAGAACATATTGTGATGAATGAGATATGTTGGATTCACATTATGTGTTTGAGACTGAATTTATGAGTTGTCTCCAGGCTTTGATTGGCCCCCCTCACATGGGCAATCACCCTGACGCTAAGAGAGCGAGCAAGATGAGACTTAAAAGATTATGTCACACAATTGTGTTTGCAAATGATCGCCTTCGCGCTAGAGCAATGACAAATTTAATAGGAATAATTAATAATCGCCTTAGCTAGAGGCTAAAATAGGACTCGAGTTGATTGATTATGAAGTGTGTCCAAAATTCATTATAAGTCGGTTTGTGGCTGAACGTGCGAACTGCTAAAATACATTTTGGAAATGAATTTTGGTAGTACACGGTGAGACGCTTGTGGATCGACTGGACTTAAGTTCTTATGATGTCTAGAGCGTGACATCCCTAAATTGAGTGGGAGCTCCGTCATAACATGTATTCATACTACATGTGCTTTGAGTCGACCACATATGGGAAAGTGACTTAATTGGTCCCTGCTTCGTCACTATGTGCGCCTATATAATTTTCTTATATCCTTAGGGACTTTGGACCATGTCATGAGGTGTAAGCTTGATGACACTACTTTAACATGTATTCAATGGACATGTGTAATTTAGTCGGTCGGAGTATGTCAAGAAAAACTGTCAAGACCAAGCTAATTAGCATATGGGGCCGAGGAAGAACTGAATTGGTAACGCGCTTATGTTCTATAAATTATAACCCGAGCGACTATATCGAAATGTGTTTGACTACTCATGAATATATAAAACACATTTAAGTGAGTCGAGATCATTGAGGGATCTAGAGATGCTTGACTGGATTCGACCATTTGGTTTGGGGTACATAGCTAGTTATTGAATTGTAGGGTTATGTCAGTTTGGTGATGACTTAATATAACTCTCTTCACCTATACTTTCTCGCTTGGTCGTACGTCTTATTCCCTGTATGAAAGAATAGACATGAGATGAGAAATATGAGGATGTGATTCAAATGAGTCGAGTCAAATATGTATGAGCGGGATATATTGGGTACAATTAGGTTGCATCCATATTTGAGATATATAGAGTCCTATTTAAATGAGTTTTATCTAGAAATCTCTCTCATCATGACTTCAGCTGATATATGGAATTGATATGTATATGTTAATATATCTCTCTACAACATAAGTCCAATGGAAAAAAATCCTAAAATTTCTCTCTATGGTTTTTTTCTTGGAGCATCACCAAAGTTCTCCAAGGGTTTAAGGTGTGCTCGTCAAAGTGAATAACTCTAGTAGTTATTTACACCAATGAGAATGACAGTTCGTGATCTTCTTCGTAGTTGTTCATGGTTCAACCAATCTATGGGGTTTATTCGAAGTTTGCGGTTCAATCAAATGAGGCTTCTAGACGGGCGTAATCCTTGCTATGCAGATCGACCATTCTGCTACAAATAGACATACTTGATCCAATCAATATGCGCAAATATATGATTTATATTTTGGTCCATATTTGCTAACAAACAAGAACCAAGAACCATCAACCGGATTATTTACAAACAAAATCTTTGGTCGTACCTCCAACCAATACCTACACTTAATTCTTGATGTCTTGATAATTCTACCATTACGAGAAAATCCAGAAATAAATTATTCTGCCATTCACAATCATCTAACAATACAACTAAACTCTGAGCAAAAACTCAATCCAAAATTCATAAAATGTTGTTGAACGTTGATTGTGATCCAACTAGCTATAAGAGCATCTCCAGTGGTACTGTAAAATAGGGGAATCCACTATTTTAGTGGAGAAAATCTCTCCAACAGTCCACTAAATCCCACGAAATTGATGAATGTGAATGCACCCGCTACATGTAGCAGGACTGCTCATTCTACCTGAACTTTTTTTTTTTTCTTTTTTCATTTTTTTTGGATATTTTGATTTCTTTAAATTATTTGTTTTATGTCTTACTTCTTATTTCTTTTAGGGACTCTTTTATTTATTATTAGTAATAATACATTATATATTATGTTGATATTTTTTTGTAAATTAACATTTCATTGTTTATTTTTATATTATATTCAATTTCATATATATAATAAATTAAAAAATAATTTATCGATTTTTTTAACCTAAAGTAAGATAGAATTTATAACACATATTCATAAAATTACAATAAATTATAAGATATCAAATAACCTAAAATATATTAAATTAAAGTAAGATTATCATAACCAAAGACATAAAATAATCAATAGACATAAAAATATAAAATACATAATATAATGCAGACTAATTTATATTTAATTACATTAAATATAATTAGATTTTAAACATAAATATAAAAATATATAAATTTTATATGCTATAAATTGATAAAAATAATATTAATTCGATATAATATAGAATAAAATTGGAATATTCTATTTTAGAGTGAAATATAGAGTTACTGTTGGAATTGAATCTTGAATTCCTCAAAATTTTTCTCTAAAATAGTGTAAATCCACACAAAAATACAGTTGGCTGTTGGAGATGCTCTAAAGCCATATATCTGAACCAACAACTATCATATTATTACTAAAAAATAGGAAATAACAAAAATCTGATTAAGAAAAAAAAATCCAATCATACCAAGATATCAAGCTTTCCAAACTGAGACTTAATAAATTCAGCTAGGGAAGCAATACTTGCTAAATCAGTCACTTGAAGGTGATGAAAGATAACAGAGTCAGAAGCACCAGAGCAGCCTTTGAGTTTATCAACAGCTTCAAGTCCCCTTTTCTCATCTCTTGCAGTTAACACCACTGTGATACCCTGAGATGCCAACTGCTTACAAATCTCAAGTCCAATCCCTTTGTTTGCCCCTGTAACAACAGCATACCTGCAGGAGAAATATCAGAAGGGGAAAAAAAACACACCAACCATTGGAATAAATAAATTCGGATGATAGTGAAAATCATTCAAAAAAATAATAATATTAATTACAGGTGAAGTCTTAGAAATTAAACAAGAGGCAAACTTAATTAGTTACCTCTTTGTTAGTTCAGCCATGGATGAAAGCTGAATTTCGCGTGTTTGTGACTGTTACCCAAGTACATGAGTCATTTAATAACAACTTCTGAACAATGCTTCATTTGATTTGCCAATCGATCTGATTGGTATTTATTTAATATAAAGAATGCTTCATTTGCTATTCTCAAATCAGATTTGATTTGCCGATCTAATTATTATTATTAATTTAATATAAAAAGTCTATCATTTGTTATTTGCTATTGCCAACTGTCAAATTTGATTTGCCAATCTTATCAGTATTATTTAATAATTGACATTAAACAATGCTTCATTTGCTTTTGTCAGATTTGCCAATCTTATTAGTATTAATTTAGTGTAAAACAATGCTATATTTGATATTATCAAATGTCATTTGATTTGACAATCTTTTTAGTATTAATTTATTACAGAACCAGACTTTTAAAACCGAGTAATAAAACAAAACTATGGTTGCATTTGGATAAAAAAATTTGGATTTGAGGGGAGGATTGGGAGAATTATTTCAAATGACTCAAAATATAGTATGGAGTTGAAATCCACTATAATAACTCCAAAAATAGCATAAAGTTGAATTTAAGGATTTGAAAAACATTGTAGAATGATCTTAACCAAATAGGCTAAATAGATTTCTCATTATAGATTTGAAATCCATAGTTTCAAATCCATCAATCCAAATAAAAACTAAAACTGTTAAGGTAAGCAAATGTCATTTCCATTTATATATTTATCAACTCCTCACCAACTTACCTTGTCCAATGTGATCTTAATGACAAGCACCATTATGTATATCCGCAAATTTCACAATATTATTAGATAAACTCCAACTCTTTACGGTTGAATACTATCTTCACAACCCCCCTTTATTCAGCTCCAATCTCATATTTCATACGGTGTCTCATCTGGTATTTTAATATAGTTACGAGTGGAAACGAGTGAAACGACACGAATATAGCATGACACGAAAGCAAAGCATGAAATTGTAAATTTAGCTAAAATCACACTTATTGCTACATTTAGGATAAAACAAGATAGATAACACAAAAACACGACAGTGAGACATAAACACGACACGATGATACGAATTAAAACCCCTTAAAACATTCAATGTATTCCACTTGTATATAATAATATCCAGGCCCGTGCCTTCTTTGAGGCCAATGAATTAAAGGGTTCATGCCCCCAAAAAAAAATTAGGGGCCCAATTTTTGAAGTTTTTATATGTATACACAATATATGTCTGTGTACGTGTGAGATAGATGTGAAAAATAACTTTCAAGCTTTCAAATATTATAGGAATTCTTTTAAAGTTAACCATCTTCTCTTTGTAATCAATTGAGGAGCTCGTTTATCTATAGAAATACGATTTGTAATTTTCGAAAACTGCTGAATTTTTTTGTAATTAACCTAAAACTTAGGGGCGGAAGGATTTTGTAATTATCCCTTAATTTCTTTTTTTTTTTTATGATCAACCATGTCACAATAAAATTTGAATGAGTTAATTATGTTATCAATTGAGAAAAGAATAATTGAGCAACTTGATTATTCGACTTGATTAATACTTTTGTCACCAAAATCGTGAGCCGAGTTGTATTTAAATAATTACTTTGAGCATGGCTGGCATATTATTTAAACTAATTTTCACAATAATACAATATATAATTTTTTTAATATTATTTTATGTTCCCTTTAAATTTGATAAAAAAAAAGACCTATTTAAAAATTTGACTCGGGACAAAAAATTGCTAGGCACGACCCTGATAATATCCTTTATTGCAGGTAATATTCACCTAATAAATTGAAATACAGATAATGAATGGAAAATAATAGACTACGTACGTCCCTGATTAAATGTTTACAAGTTAGTGGAGAGGTGGGCAAACTTGGGCCCTGGCCCACCCACGATTTTTTATAAAAACAAAATTAGTGAGAAAATTTTTGTAAAAAAATATTTTAGTTATAATATGTATTATGTTTTTGAATTTTTTATCCGATCCACCTTATTTTCGTGTATCGACCACCCTATTAGGGTCTCTTGGCTCCACCATTGTTTACAAGCATCTTCAATATGGGTAACAATTAATCCATCAAAAAATTCGTATACTCATAATATTATTAGATCAACTCTGACTCATTCATGTTGAAAACTATCTTCACAATCAAACTCATTATTCCTCAAAACATGACACTTCTTTTCTTAAAAAGATCACAACTCTTTCATGTTGGAAACTATATTCACAATCAAACTCATTATTCCTCAAAAGATGACACTTCCTTTTTAAAGAATAGGCCAGAAGGAGCATCATCAGGCAATAATGCCAGCCTCATCGGACCTTCGGCACCTTCTTCGGCAGTCATAAAACCATTGTTGTAATTTATATCAGTTTTAACATATCCAGGGCACACACAATTAATCCGAAAACCCAGGTATTTTTTTGCTAGAATCCTTGTGTAGACGGCCATGGCTGCTTTAGATACTATATATGCAATAAAGTCGTGAGGCCAACCATTGGCTTCTAGGGACCCCTCTTTGAAGTCTTCAAGGAAAACATCAACACCTCAATCATTTCTCTCTTCTGTAAGGTCTACGACATCTATGAGTACCCCTTTAGCCCATTCACTTTGTATATTCTGAAACAGAGAATTTTTTGAATGAAACTGTGCTTCAATATTAAAAATATCCAATAATCTTTCAAATATATAAAAAAGCCTTGATGTTTGTTTCTCTTTTGCAAATTGCATCCTCAAGAGGGGTATTTGTTAGGTAAAAATATAAACATCAAGGTCAACAAGGTATTCCTAGGAATTTAATGGGGTAATTTTAATTTTGAAAGATAAATGAAGTTCTTTTACAAGGCTAAATTTCATAGATACGTAGGTTTTGTAAGGGAAAATAGTACTTTCAATACTGCAACTCAGACTACTTGGAGATTTAGTCATGTAAGTAGTCCCTTTAAAATTTTGGTTAATGTCTTTAAAAAAGTGGACATTTAGTACAATTTTGACCGAAAATGTATAATTCTATTATAATTACTAACTATGACTGATGGTGCTAATGTGTCTAAGAAATTTAGGAATTTTGATATTTTGACGCTAAAACATTGATTCATCAAACCATCAAGAATCAACACGTAAAACTTGAGGATTTTAAAATTTTTGGGGCATCTTTTCCGTCATATCACCAAAATTTACATTATTTTGACATGTTTATATCTAACCGATAATAGTCAGAAATTTCCAGTAAAATTGTATAATTCCGTCAAAATAGGACTAAATATCCAAATTTTTAAAAGATATTATATAAACAATTTAAAGGTGGCTACTTAGATGACTAAATCTCAAAATAGTCCAAGTTACAGGACAAGAATTTATTTTCCTATTTTTGTAATTATTCCTTCTATATATGTTCAATTATAGGGATATTTCAACTTTAATATCCAAACTATGCCTTATTTTTATTTTTAACCCTATTTTCAGGTCATATCAATTTTGGTACCTCGTATGTTACTCATTAATCACTCTGTTGCATTCCATCATACATATATTAACTTTTGTGGATCATGTTTTAGTTTTCAATCACTTTCTGCTACATACGAACATTTGATGAAATGTGTCAAAAGTTATGAAACACTAAACATAGGTTTCAAAATTGATATTGCCAGAAAATAGAGTACTGAAAGTGAAAATATGGTATAATTTAGGTACTAGAATTGAAATGATCCAATCAATTATATCCATATGTGATTATTTGGTATTACTCTCTCCATTACAGACCGTTACATATAAAAGCAAATTACTTCCTTTACAACCCGATACTTGTCAGTTAAAGGCCGTGTTTTTGTTTTTTGCTTAATTGAGCTCATTCTTTTTTTTTTTGAGGAGAAAAGAAACTTTCATTTAACTTTGCTGGAAAATGTCCAGCTGCGATTGAACAAGAGAAGTCGGGACATGATCCCACAAATGGTTACAAGGTGTCATGTTTTTAGCATAATAAGCGAAGCTATGAGCCAGAGTATTGAGAGCCCTCTGAATCCAATAGATGCGGGTGGTAGCTAGAGCCTGTTTAAGGGCTAAAACTTCATGGCAGACGTCGAGACATTGGATTGGGCAGATGGCTTCCCCGTGAGCGGTTAGGATGACAGAAGCGGTGTCTCCAAAAATGGTGATAGATGGAAGTCTCAAATTATGTGCGAGGAGCAATGCTTCTTTGAGTGCAAGGAACTTTACTACCTCTGGGTTAGAAACGCCAGGGAATTTTTTAGAGAAGCCCGATAGAAATTCTCCATGCTCATCGAGTAAAGCAATGCCGACTCTCGCACAGCGGTGCAGGGGTGAGATAGCTCCGTCAAAGAAGATGCGAGGGCCGGAGGGTTGCGAGCCAAACATATGGTGGGAGGCTAAATGAGGGGATAGACGCTCAGGCCATTTGTGAGAGGCTTTGAAGTCTCTAAGGATACTACTAGCTGCCAGGACAACGGATTGACGGTCCAGTATGGAACTGTTGAATTTGCTACGGTTTCTATGGTACCAAATCAAAGAGCAGTGGAGAGCTACATGTTCGAGAGGTCCTATAACCAAGTTTCCAGGAGGTTTGTTGGAAGCGTGCAATGATATGGAATATCCCGGCGCGGTGCCACACATCCGTAGCGAATGGGCAGAAAAAAAAGATGTGCGCTGCAGAGTTATCTTCGCTAAAGCAAATTGAGCATGGGTCGGAGCTGCGGATGCCGTGTCTGGCAGGTTGTCGGAAGAAGCTATGGAGCCGATGCAACATCGCCAGAGGAATAATTTAATACGGGGCTGAATCTCGAGTTCCCAAATGAGTTTCCAAATAGGATTAGGGCCCGAACTAGAGTAGGCGTTAGGGTCGAAATTGAGTGGGGATAAATCTGAATCGAGCAGAGCATGGTAAGCTGAACAGACTGAGTGCTTGTCGTTCTTTGTAAAGTGACACATCCAGAGGTCATGAGCAGATGTGGGGGGGAGGGATATGGAGAGAATCAGTTGTGCTTCGTCATGGGAGAAAATGTCCTTGATGAGGGTGGAGTTCCATAGGTTGGTGGAGTGATCAATGAGAGAGGACACAGTGGCATCCGGCGCAAGAGTGTGAGGCGCACTTCGCGGGTAAAACCCAAATTCCCGAGGTAGCCAAGGATCGCACCAGATTTTTGTAGAATCACCTGATCTGATGAGACGGCTAATGGGGCAGAATTGCGAAACCATGTCGGTGTTCTTGACTTTTGGAATGAGCACAATATGGGTGAAATTTGATGAGGGGATGAAACGCTTGGAATTCAAAAAATTTAATACAGATGTAGTAACATCCTTACCCACTATGTGCCAGAATTTTTGATAGAAGACCGGGCTCATTCCGTCAGGGTCGGGGGACTTGAAAGGGTGTATTTCTTTGAGCGCTTTGACAATCTCGTCTTCTCGGTATGGCTATTCAAGCTGATTATTCATGTGTGCTGTAACTCGGGGTCTGACGCGTCTGAGTGCATGTTGTAGGGCCAACGGGTTGGGAAGGGAAGAAGCGAAGATGTCTTGAAAATAGTCAATGATGATTTTTTCAATAAGCTTGTTATCGGATTGCGGGCAGCCTTGAGGATTCTGGATTGCTGCAATATTGTGATTCGTCTCCCGTCTTTTAGAAGCAAAATTGTGGAAAAAGTTGGTATTGCGATCACCTTCACGGTACCAGTGTTGTTTAGCTCGTTGCTTCCACTTTAGATTATTTTGTTCAAGGAGCAGATCGTAGTAGGCGGTCAACTCGTGAATTTTGATTTTGGTTTCCTCTGTGATACATCTTTGTTGGAGGACTTCAATTTGTTTTTTGACAGCAGCGAGTTGTTTAGGAATGTTGCCAATAGATGTCTTGCTCCAGGTGAGGAGGCCCATTGAGCACTGATGAATCATGGACTTGAGAGAGCCAAGGTCGGAATGCCAATTGTCTTTTATGACCTTTTCACACTCTTTTGATTTGATCCAACAAGCTTCAAAGCGAAAAGGGCGCCAGTTTCGAGGGATGGGAGTCGGAGCAGAGCCGGGGTTGAGATGGATGGATAGTGCGTGGTGATCGGAGGTGATGGAGCTGAGAGTTTCAATTTTCGAAACCGAAAAAATCCTTCTAACAGCGTCGTTACCAACGCAGCGGTCTAGGCGGGCCTGTTGTGTGAAAGGGTGCACCAAGAGGCGCTGCCAAGTAAAGCGGTGACCTTTATATGCCATATCTGAAAGGTTTCAATGTTCAAGAGCATCTATGAAGTGTTGGATTTGCCAATCCGCGCGAAGGCTCCTGCCCATGAATTCCGATTGCGATAACAGTTCATTAAAATCCCCAAAACAAATCCAAGGGGCTCAGGAGAAGTTTTTAGGCTTCTGAATATATTCCAGAACAAACGGCGATGGGAGATGTCTAGCTCACCGTACACACCAGTGGCTCAAAATTTAAGATTCAGGAAAGAAATATCAGTATCAATAAAACGCTGAGAAAAGGAGCGGAGAGACACTTGAACATTTTTACGCCATAACATAGCTAATCCCCCTAATCGTCCGACTGAATCTGTGGAAATGCCATGCCAACCGAGGTCCCATTTTAATTTATGAATCATAAGAGAGTTGCCTTTAGTTTCACATAAAAATACCAAGTGGGGTGACTTGATGCGAATGAAATCGCGGAGTTCGTGAATTGTTCGAGGGTTCCCAAACCCTCAACAATTCCAACTCAAGATATCTATGGTGATCGGCGGGGTTGGTATTCAGAGCCAACCTCCGCCATTAGGTTATCGAGAGTAGAAAAGGACTGGGGTACCATTGTATGGCCAGAAATATCGAGAGGATTCGGGCTGCCGGTTTTAGATTTTTTGCCAATTATTTCGATGTCGATGTGTTCATGAGGATAGTTAGTTATGTTGGCAACTAGGAGTTTGCGTTTGGCTCCAGATGTTGTGGAAAATGATGGGGCGTGGGTGGAGGAGTTGTTTGTGTTCCGAATCCTTTGGAATTTTCTAGCAATTTTTCGTGCGGGGGTATCAAGTTGCATGGGGACTTGGACAAGAAAAGGGCTTGAGATATGAGTAGAGGGGGATTGAGTGCTAGTAGAAGGGTCCAAATGAGGAGGTGTGGAAAATGTTGTATCTGGGTGCGGATGTATGTGTGAGAGTAAGGGGAGTGGGGGGTTATGTTGTGTGGGATTGTTGGAGGGAGGGAAAAATGGTGAGAGGCATCGGTGACTGCGGGGGTTGGGTGCGGGGGAGGAGGGTGGGTAAGGTTGAAGGAGGAGTGGGGTCTATGATGAATGGGCCCGAATTGGTTAGAGATGTAGTGTGGGAGCAAGACAGTTTCGAGGGGGGTTGCTTGGTAGGGGCTGGAGACGGGGAGAGTTGTGGGGAGACTTCAGTGGGGGTAGGGGAGGTGAGGTTGTGGGTAGCAGAGGTTGAAGGGATGGTGATGCTTTGAGATGGGGGGTGAAGATGTATGACCAGGATTAAGAGTAACATGGGAGGTTTGTGGGGGAATCTGGCTAGAAGGGTGGGAAGGTTTACGGTTTGAAGCGAATGGATTTGTTGATGATGGGGCTCTGAGCCAATTTCCAAATTCAAAGTTATCTTTTTGGTCTGTAGCGTGAAGGATGCGGTGATCACATTCTTTGGCTATATGTCCGATTAGTCCACAGTAGAAGCAGAAATCGGGTAGCCGCTCGTATTTGAGGGGTATTTGGAGTTTTTTCTCCTTATAATCAATTTGGACAACTCTCCGGAGTGGTTTCGTGATATTGATATCACATTTGATGCGAAGAAATTTTCCCAAGACAGAGCCAAATAAGTCATAGTCAACCTCGAGAAATTTGCCGACGGAGTTTCCAATTAAAACAGCAAAAGATTTGTTCATCAAAGGTCGTACAACTGGATCCATATTGGGGATGATTTGAACTCATAGCTTGAGATGACCATATTTTCTTTAGCTTCTTCTAAAACCATAAGGTTCCTGTCCAGCAGCCACAGGGCCCCAAGCTGCACTTTCTTCTTGTCGATTTTATCCTCGAAAGAGAAGAGTACCACGTTGTCGTGGAGTATTTTGCAGTGAAAGGATCCACGGGTGTTCCATAACTTTCGGAAGAGAGTAGAGATTTGGTCCATACTGATGATGCGGGGGGCCAGTATTTTGCCGACCAGGGAGGATGAAATGTCAGAGCTGAGAGTCGGGACTGAGTTTGCATCTATGCGAGTTTTTTCGTCTTCTCCCAGTGAGAGTCTGGCATAGAGAGTGTCGAGTGATTCATCCATGGGAGGAAGGAAATGGCGAGAGAGTCAAGCCAAAAGAGACATCACAACAAGATAATCAACTTGAAAAATCCACCGAGGAGCAAGATTTGCAAAGCAAAAGAACACAAGAAAAAGGTTAAAAAGAGAAAAAGACAGAAAAGGGAATGTTTCTGAGAAATGCGAGGAAAGAATGTCAAACCTGGAATGATGAAACATTAATGGTGTAGGGAATGTTGGATTGACAATGTTTGGACAAAGGCCAAGACGGCGCGCTCAGGGAGTACTACAAATAAGGAAACCCTAGGACACTTCAACAATCGCTATTGACTTAATTGAGCTCATTCTAAGTAAATGTTACATAGGACTTAACTGTGTATCTGAAGTAGATATGTAAAATTAGAAAAATACAAGTACCTTAAGTTTCCCCATTGAAGAGGACAAATAAACGATCCGTGGTGAATCGGGGCATAAAATGGAGAAGGGAAGTAGCGCTGCTCTTGATGGTTCGTTTGGCACCGTAATAGTTTGTTTCAACACATTCTTTGCTAAGTCATTGTCCGAGTCATTATCTCACTCCAAGCTCCTTCAGTCTGCACTCACACAGTAGGATAAAGATCGTTAATGAATCAATCGATATTACTGAATTGGGACAATTATAAGACTATAGCTAAAGTTTAGCTAAGTACAAAAAAACTAAGTTATCCTTCAAAATTGCAAACCACCTCTTGACATTTCTTTCTAATTGCAAACTGCACACTCAATGAGAGTGCTTGTAACACTTTAAGGGCGTACTTGTAATGTTGAAAGCTAATTGGAGATTATTATAATTAGGCTAAACCTCAAAGGTAGAGCTGCAATTAGGCCGAGCCGAGCAAGGCCGGGCTTGGTATTGGCCTGTCGGGCCAAAGAGCAAAATTGGATCCGATTGTAACGTACTGAAATTCCTTTGGGACAATATTTTTGGAACCCAACCTCGCCCATATAGTGTAATTTTATTCAGACCAAATGTTTGATTCTTTTTGGCACTCCAAATTTAGTCTTTAAATCGCCGAGCTGGGCCGAAATTGTCAGGTCTATAATACTTATAATTATCCTATCTATTTTCAATAAAATAAAGTGAGGTGGATAGGTCACACTAGAATAGGGGAGGAATTAAAAGAAGTGGAGAAGTTACGCTAGAATACGGGAGGAATTAAGAGAAGTTATGCAATACAATTACACAAACACATTACATGCATCTTACTTGGAAGTACTGTACTTATTGGTGGTTTTATATTGCATAACTCAATAAAAAAATTTATCCACCAAAGTTTATATCAATCGATGCAAGAAAACATAGTTACCCCAGTGGCAGCCTCAAACTAAGCACTTTGAACTCTAAGAATCCCTGCATTGTTTACCTGCAAACAGACTTTCCTTTTTAATAAGTTTGATTCGGTCTAACATTTCCTTTTTCTTAAGTAAAAAATATTTCAATAACTTCCATGACTTTTATAAAAATATTATAGTTACCCTTTTAAAATAAGAAAAATCCAAACCTAAAGGGTTTTCTTTGTAATATTAAAAAACCTCTCGATATTTTTGTAATTACCCAAAGCTCAGGGTTTTTTTTTGGTAATTGTCCCAAAATTTAATCCAAAAGAACAGAGTTCATAGTCTACTATATAGTCTGAAACCACAAATATTATATAATTATATACTCTAGAAAAATAAGTTTCAAGAAAAAGATTTCTGCCCATACCAAGATATCAGGTCCTTGTATGGTTATGTTTCCATGGATCATTTCTAGTTTTTAGTGTTGGAAAATGAATTTTGAGAATTTATTGGTTTTCGTGTGAAAAATGGAATTGTGTTTGGATGAGTGAATGAAAATGAGTTTTAAGTAGATTTGAAAATGAGATTATGTTTGGTTGAGTAGTTTTGAAGTAATATTTTATGTATATAATAATTTGAAAAGTTGATAGTGATTGAATATTTTAATTGAATATATAGTATTATATTTGTAAGATTGTAGACTAGTGGGTCCCATTAGATATATATGATAATATTTTAAGTAGATAAAGTTGATAATGGAGGGTTCCACGTATATATTTGGATAAAAAAATGAGAATAGTGATTGATGAGTGATGTAGGGTATTGTATAGGGTTGAGAATTGATATTATATGTTTGAGATGTTGTTTTATGTGAAAAATAAAAAGTGAAAATGATGATTTCTATTGGAAAATTTATAAACAAACATGATTCCATTTCTATGAATAGTTGAAAATTGGAAATAGTGACTTGGAAACATAAACAAACAAGGCCCAAGCTTCCCAAATTGGGACTTAATAAATTCAGCAAGGGAAGCAGTACTTGCTAAATTAGTCACTTCAAGGTGATGAAGGATAACAGAGTCAGAAGCACCAGAGCAGCCTTTGAGTTTTTCAACAGCTTCAGGTCCCCTTTTCTCATCTCTAGACTCTAGCAATTAACACCACTGTGATACCTTGAGATACCAATTGTCTACAAATCTCAAGTCATATCCCTTTGTTTGCCCCTATTACAACAGCATACCTGCAGGAGAAAAGGTAGGGGAAAAAGAAAATGCAACCATTGAAATAAATAAATTTTGCATAATTGTTAATCTGGTTTCGTATAGGCTAGCAATTACGGTCCTGTAAATATTTTGTGTAATAATTTTGATCCCGTGTAATTTTCATTAAGTGCAATTTTGATCATGTAAGATTTTGATTATGTGCAATTTTGGTCTCACGATTATTTAGCCAAAACACCTGAAATAATTATTATCCTTGAAAGTTACTGCACTGAAATTGCTAATTTGATTAGTTAGATAAAATCGTCAAGTAACGTCAAGAAATTATAGAACTTGTTGACGTGCATTTTGGTCAACAAGTAAAAATGTATGGAAATGTAATACGTGGAAATGGGAATAGACTTTAATTCAGGGCTAATTCGGCCTTTTTATACAAAATACCGAGCTGAAAGCTTCTGGTCGGTTTTCTGTTACAGTAGTGATTTTACAAGCGTTTTTCTTTAGTTTTTCTCTTGTCTTTTTCCTCATAAATGAGGCCTATTTATACCCATTTCATTAGTGGGTTTTTAATAATCACTATTACACTTAACACTAAAATAATCTTAAAGGGACACATGTCTTTCTCTGAGCATGCATGTTGACCAAGTATTTTGCCACTTGTTAACTCATCTTGATATTATGCTGACAAGTGGCAGCTTCTTGTGCTAATGGAGCACTAAGTTTGATCGGATGGTTATCCTTTAAATTTCCCGCCATAATCCGACTCTGACGAGCCGAGCCCAATTTGTGCCACGCCATCAGGTCGGTTGCTGATGTCATCAGCTCGGTATGCATCGCCCTGTGGGTCCCACATGCGCACGTGTTGAATGGCCACGTGGACTGATTTGCTTCCAGCTCCGCTCGGGTGTCATTTAGTAGTTAATGCCTGAAACGGTGCATTAATTGCAGTGTCATGATGGAGGACACGTGGCGCCTCTTGTTTAGACCAACTCTGCGCAGGAGTCGAAGAGGTGGGATAGTTTTGGCAGCAGTACATGGGGATGTGACGTTTCTGACAATCTTTTTAAAATTGAAAAGACACGTTTTTTGAGTTGGTATCTCATTTTTCGAGGGAACTTAACCTATAAATACCCCTGTCACTTTCCATTCTACACTTTCGTATTCATAATCTTCCGAGCAGTACTTCTTGAGAGCGAGCAGAAATTTTAGGTCGGTCCTTAGAGTTCAGAGACTTCAGAATTATTTAGGTATTTTTTCCAAAACCCTCTCTCACTTCTTTGCTTCAAACACATGTCTTCTTTCGAAGATAGTCGAAGTTGTAGCTATAGTGTTGGGGTTGAAATCGAAGATCCTCCTTCTGACCCCTCTGTTTTTTTTTCTACAGTTCGAAGAACTTCACCTCACAGCCCCAGCGTCGTTGAGATTTCGAGTTCGACTCATACGCCCCCATTTGAAACTCTGCTTGAGCAGACGCATACGATTTTTGACCCTGTGCCAGTTACCATTTATCGAGAGGGTGTCTTTTACGAGCCTGGGTTAGCCTAAGAGGAGTCCGGTGAAGAGGCTTTGAATCCCGATCCCCAAAACAATCAACGAGAGGAAGGAGGAGGCATGGACCCATGAGAGCACGTGCAGGAGGAGGAGGGTGATGAGGTCTTCGAAGGTTCGAGGGCTGCAAGGCCTGTAGGGCAGGTGGGCCATTGTCATGGAGATGGCAGGCGGGGAGGAGGACCCTGACTACGCGTGGAGGCCAGGTGGAGACCTACCGATCAAAATGATATACCCAACATGTTGATGATGCCAGAATTAGGGGCCCTCCGCCAGAGGTATAGGATTCTGGGCAACATATATTTTTTGTTGCCAAACGGTGTGGAGTGCCCCGAGCACCCGCCGAAGGGGTGTATGGCCGTATACGTTCCAGTCTCTTGTACGGGTTGCGATTCCCTCTGCCATTGGTGCTCACGTGGTGGTTTCACAAATGGGGTCTTCCCCTGTCCCAGTGCACCCTACATCTAGGGTCGGATTATTGGATCTCTGTCTTTGTTCCATCTGGAAGGGTTTCCCCGCCCTCAATTCGCTGAGATGAACGAGTTGTTCGTCTGGAAGGCGACCCCATTGATGCCAGCCGGGGGCAGACATTGTAAGTCCAAGTGGCTACGATAATCTAGAGGGGGGGTGAATAGATTATCTCCATCTTTTCGATTATGCCCTCTTTTTCGAATCAAATACGCCAAGACAATAATAAAGGTGTGGGAAGTAAATAACACGTGTCGATTTAAAGAGGTTCAACCCACCTAGGGCCTAATCCTCTACCACCCCAGTATATCCGGGATGTATTTCAAAAAGAAAAAGAATTTTATTAATTACCAAAATTAATACAAATTCAACTTACAACACCATGAAGAGCACCACACTCTTCTTCAACACCACCTTTGGAGATTACCACAATCTCCTTTTGAAGATTACCACAATCTTCCTTCAACGACACCTTTGAAGATCACCACAGTCTTCAATCTTGAAGAATACCAAATTCTTCAACACCTCAAGAGCACCACACTCTTGAAACACCTATCACCTAGATCACCCAAGTGTATTCTTTCCACAAGAATACTCACAAGGATGTCTTGTGTTGAATGATGACAAAAATCAAGATTACAACTCAATAATGAATATTACAATTTGAGTGCAATTGTAATCAAGAAATAAAGCCTAGACCTTAAGATGTGAAAGTGGAATACTTAGGCTATAAATACAATAAGAGTGTTGAATATGAAAGCTTGGAAATTTGCAGATTTCTTGTTGCGTATTTGCTTGTGTTGCTGTATTTTGTGTCTTCAATTTATCCTCTATTTATAGGAGAGTCTTCACCAACATAGGCTCCCAACATAGACTCCTTCTTCTTCACTTTTGTCTACAAAAAGAGGATCACAAGATGTAGAAATATTGTACAAAAATCAAAAGCAAATCTTGCTGATAAGGTTTTCAAACGGCATAATTTTTGCTGTCAAAAATTACATAGGGCGACCGGTTGCCCTGTTTAAGATTTCGAACGTTTGAAAAAAGATAGTGCGATCCAGGACTGGTCGAAGGGGGGGTCTACCGGTTGACTGGGGGTGCGGCGAGTCGGCCCCTGTTTGGGCCGGTCCCCTCTCTATTTTTTTGATTGATGCGTTACTTTCAATATTTGAGTTCTTGTGCTTGAGTCGGCGTTATGGGCGACCGGTCGACCTCCATTTTTAAATGTTGTCCGATTTTTATCAAAAATAAACTTCAAGAAATAGTCCAAAAAATTAGTAAAAACATTTTAAATCACTTGGGAGTATTTTGACAACATTTATAAACATTGTTTTGGTGCAAAAACCAAATTAAACAAAACCATCAAAAGTGTTGTCCATTTTTATGGAAAAATAAATTCTAAGAAATACTCCAAAAATTAGCAAAAATATTTTAAATCATTTAGGAGTATTTGGACAACATTTATTAACATTGTTTTGGTATAAAAACTCATTTGAACATAATCATCAAAATCTTGATAAAAACATTTATCTAACAAACTCCACCTTTTTGATGATTACAAACCAAAACAATTTTAGGAAGTTGATTTTAAAACGAAACAAATTTTTCGGTCTAAAACATTAATCCATTTTAAGCAAGATTCATCATAAGTACAAACTCATAAGGATAGGAGCAAGAATTTTTCAAAATTATTTTTTGCACAAGCTCCCCCTATCAACAAGCATATCAAGAGTAAGTATATAAGCAACAACTAAAAGCTTAAAGCTTAGCTTTTACAACTTGAGCTTGAATATCATGAGCTTATAAGCACCCCCTGTCACAAAAGCATCATTAGTCAAGTATAAAAGTCCATAATACATCAAATGGACTAAGTATTATCCATAGCTCTTGGCTTTTAAGAGCTTTAGCTTATAGCTTTTTTTGCGAGCTTATTTACGCTTCTTTGAGCTTATGAGCATTTTTCTTGTTTCTCCCCCTTTGGAATCATCAAAAATAATGTTAGCACGATAAAAACATCATACAATTAAATCAAAGTGCGCAATTTTATAGATTTATCGAGCATATTGAACATATAAGCTTAAATTCCAAATAAAAGGGAAAAAATTGCTCATTTGATTTGTAAAAGCTCATTTGATTGATAAAACATGATCTCTATAAACTTATAAGACTTTTCAAATCAAGAGAATCATGTAGGTGATGAATTTTTCATTGAAACATTTTGTCGAACACTTGGTGTGCGTTGAATAAAACAAGAGAAATATAAGGCCTTTGTGATTCATTTAAGCCAAAACATTTCATCACCAATTTCAATACAACAATATTCATTCATCATCAATCATCATAAACAACATATTAATACAAGAATTTCAACAAGATATCAAGATACAAGCACATTCTCAAGGGTTCAACCCAATTGAGATTAAAAGGAGAAATTCTTACCATTTAATCGGTAAAGATGAACAATGATGATGATAATCGAGCCTCATGAAGTCCAAAATATAAAATGTATGCAATAAAACAAATTTGAAGTGAAATTTGTGTGAAAAATGCACAGGGGACGAAGAATGAACACAAAAGACCAAAAATGATGAAACCGAGAACATAAACGCGTTTTATCCATTTTTGGTTAAGGCGACCGGTTGGGGGTGTGGCGGCGATGGCGACATCATGGGCGGCCGGTCGGCCTTCCCCCAAATAGCCCAGTGGTTCTTTCTGTTTTCCAAAATCCGAATTTTCAACCACAAATCCGATTTTTCGCCCCTAAGTTTTAAAAACGTGCAAAATACAAACGTTAACCTCATTCAATATGCATTATGCCTAACCGAGCTCGTAGAGATGCAAAAGTCTCGAAAGATAGCGGTTTTGTAAAAATGTCCGCTAATTGATCTTGAGATGGTACAAAAGATACCTCAATTTTACGTTTTGAAACACAATCCCTTAGAAAATGATGTCGAATCTCAATATGTTTAGTACGGTTATGATGAACCGGGTTTTGAGCAATATTTATAGCGGATATATTATCACAAAAGATGGGAACATTTTCAAAAGAACATTTATAATCCGCTAAAGTTTGTTTCATCCAAAGAAGTTGAGTACAACAAAATGCCGCAAAATATATTCGGCCCGTAGTTGAAAGTGAAACACAATTTTGCTTCTTTGAAAACTAAGTAACTAGGCAATCGCCTAAAAATTGACATGATCCGGAAGTACTTTTTCGATCATCAATATTTCCCACATAATCCGAATCACTATAACCTTTAAGAGAAAAAATTTCATTCTTTGGATAGAATAAACCATATTGAATAGTGCCTTTCAAATATCTAAAAATTCTTTTAACGGCACTCATATGAGATTCTTTGGGATTGCTTTGAAAACGAGCACATAGGCATACAACATGAAGAATGTCCGGTCTACTAGCGGTTAAATAAAGTAAACTACCAATCATACCTCGATATTTGGATTCATCAACCGACTTGCCTTTTTCATCTTTGTCAATCTTGACGTTTGTTGCCATTGGGGTAGAGACGGATCTTCCTTCTTCAATGCCAAATTTCTTCAAAAGCTCCTTTGTATATTTTGATTGAGAAATATAAATTCCTTCTTGGCATTGCTTAATTTGAAGTCCAAGGAAGAAGTTGAGCTCCCCCATCATACTCATTTCAAATTCACCTTGCATTAACTTAGAAAATTTCTTGCACAAGGATTCATTAGTAGCACCAAAAATAATATCATCAACATAAATTTGCACTAATAAGCAATCCTGCCCTTTTTCAAAAACAAAGAGAGTTGTATCAACTTTACCTCTTGTAAAACCATTTTCCAAAAGAAAAGAGCTAAGTTTATCATACCATGCACGGGGTGCTTGTTTCAAACCATACAAGGCCTTTTTAAGTCTATAAACATCATTAGGCCTAGAAAATTTTTCAAACCCCGGAGGTTGTTTTACATAGACTTCTTCTTGAATAATACCATTTAAAAATGTGGATTTTACATCCATTTGGTAAAGCTTGAAATTGTCTTAAAATAAGATTGGGCAAGTAAAATGCAAATAGCTTTTAAATGTGATATGGGTGCAAATGTTACATCAAAATCAATACCTTGACGATACTTTCGAGCTACTAACCTTGCCTTGGTCAACAAGCTTGTTCCAAAATTCAAAAAAAAAAATTCTGCAAATCTTAATCAAGATATCTTGCACACGAGCATAGTAATATCGAAAAATAGAGACATAATAACAAGTAACACATACTATGCTTTCAAACAAATCATCAAGAGTTTCATAGAACATGTAAGTTCAAATAAGCTTATAGGAAGCTATATAAGGTCTCTTTTGAAGTTTGAAAAATTCAAGAGCATATAGTTGAGACCTCATTTACAAGAAGCATATGAATAAGAGCTTTGACAAAGCAACCAAGAATAATTTTATATGTGCAATAAAATACATAACTTAAAAAATCAAATGTTTTATCAAAAACAAAATGTATTCCTCTACAAATCTCGGATAAAACAAGCTATGTCAAATAATGCCTTTCAAAAATTAAAACATCCTCTTAATGGCATTTGTATAAAATTCTTTGAAAAACAAGCACATAGACATATGGCAAAAATTATCGAGTCTATAAGATGAATATCAATGATGAGCGTACCTCGATAGTTTATACTTCTCTTGACACATTAAGACATAAATAGCCTTTGGTGAAGATCTATATATACCCTACACAATTCTTAAACACGTTTTGCACAAACATAATGATACAAGTGTAGGCTAAGCAATAAGAGATATCATAAATGTGCTTATGCTATATAAAACCATAAGAGATAAAAAAAAGCACCTTAGTCTATGCACAAGAGTTGAGAATGAAATATACAATGTCTCCTTTCCAAAGTATTTAAAAACACAAATATATATGGAAGACCTTAATATTAAGAAATATTTGAAAACTCATTTTACAATTAAGGAACAAATAAAAACATGCATAACAAAATAAAATGCATATTTAAATGAGGAGATACGGTTTACCAATTACGCCATTTCCATGGGTTGTGTTGTTCCCATTGTTGATGATATCTTCCCCTTTGAAAATCATCTTGTTGATGATAGCTTCTCCAATTGCTCCATTTCCAAGGATTGTGTTCTTCCCATTGTTGATAGTGTCTTTCTCTTGGAAATTTATTTTGATGTTGTCTTCTCCTTTGATCAAATGAAATGGTCATTTGATGTCTTCTTGGCGGTATGTTTTTTCCTCGAATATTATTCCGTCGGGTACCTAATATGACATTATTTTGTGGTACCCTCAAGTGTTTGGGTCCTTTGGAATTAGCTTTGAGACTTTTAGGTCTCCAATAATAATTAGAGCTATATCTAGCCCGACAAGTATTAACCTTGTGACCCGTTTTACCACAATAATAACAAGTAGTAATTTTGGGAGCATAATGACCAACATGCATAGGGACTTGATTTATTTTCACATAAGTAACAACACTAGGCTTATGATCAAGTCCTTGTTTCAATTTATCACAACTATGAACATCAATAATATTGGTTATTTTATCGGTACTCAAGTTGGATTTTGATAAATTATTTTTCATGCAATTAATATCCTCAACAAGAGTACTATTTTCTTTTTCAAGGTTTCTAACCTTGTCAAGTGTGGTGGTGTGATCACATGAAAGTGATTCATAAGAGGAAAATAAATTATCCTTATCAATTTTCAAAATATTGAATTCCTTTTTCAAATTTTTGTATTTAACAAGTAAGCTTTGGAATTCATTTTGAAGTTCATCAAAATCATTTTGCAAATCACTATAATCATTTTGTAATTCATTATCATAAGAAGTGGAGGGTTTTGAACTTACCTTGTAGGTCCCAAGGGGTGTAAGTGTAAGGTTTAGAAGGGGGGGTTGAATAAACCTTACCAAATTTTTGATTTAGTCCTTTTAAAAATTCGAGTTGATACTACAATTTGTGTCCTTGGTGGACACCCAATTTAGTTAATCAATGAGTTAGTCTCTCCACGGACTCAACCGAGTGTTCTTTGGAATAACTCAAATTTGTTAAGTCTAAATTAACTCAACTCGTGGTTTGTTTTATTGGAAGACTTAACACCCTTAAGTTTGGTTAAGTAGAGATTTAGAGCTTGATTTAGTACTTAGAGATTATCTAATGGATAAGCGAGATATGTCGTGAAATAAACAAATATGGTGCAAGAATTAAAGTCTTTGAAATGTAAATAACACAATAAGATTTTTTAGAGGTTCGAAGATGGGGTAATTCTTCTACTCCTCTCTTCTCCAACTCTTGGAGGAATCCACTAGGTATTGATCTGTATACAAAGTGGTAACAGTCCGGATACAAGTCTTGATCACACAGGTGACTTGATCCTTTGGGACTCGATGCCCCGGAGACGCCTTGATCACTCGGTGGCTTCTCGTGCGACTCGGCTTCTTCACGCGGGCGGTTGCGCCTTGCTACTACGGCCCACTTGCTCAAGCTCTTTGGATTTGATCACGAAGCCCTCCAAAAGCTCAAGACTTGGTTTGACCTTGAACCTTCCTACAATCCTTCGTGGAATGTAGACCCCTTGATTCTTCAGTAATTTCCTCTTCAACTGATTGAAGTTATCTTTCCTTCACAGGTGAGTGTTGGATTGATGTTCTTCGTAGTGTAGGCTTGAGGGTTGAGCGTTTAATGACTTGAGAATATTTCGAGTTCTGATTCTAATAATTGCTTGAATGTTTGTGGTTACGTCTTCTTCTCTCTCGAGTCATTCCTCGGCCTTTTATAGTGATCTTTCAAAAATCTGCCCGTTGAAGAGATAGGGTTATTTTTGAAAGTCACTTCAGCGTCGTTGGCTTGTCTTGTTGCGATCCTTGGAATTGCCATTTCCTCATATGAATTGTTCTTCACCTTTTTTGAGTTCGACACGGTGTAGTGCTTCCCATTGTTTATTCCTTTTGCACGCTTAGGGACTGAGCACTTCGAGAAAGGTATCATGGAGATATTACTTATTTAAGTAATTCTCTTGATTTAAAACGGATCTTTTTCGATTATCTCGACTTGACGCATTTCCTTGCTTTCCCTAGGTGACTTAGAGTCGACTTCCAATCATGGATGACTCTTCTTCATTACTTCAACTTGAGACTTGGCTTTTCTTGAGTTGACTTGAGTGATACTCCACTCACCGCATCTCACTCCTTGATAGAGTTCCCGTCTTCTCTTCTTTGCCATACTCACTGTCTTGCGTGAGTCTTCCTTCCGGTCTCCGGTTGTCTTCTTGCATGTTTGGGCATAGGCCGACTTAACTCGGCTTGACCAACCCTATTTATTACAATGCGATTTACAACAAAAATGGGGTGCCAACTTCCTATTCTAAGTTTTACATGGCATTCATCAAAATCTAAACAATAAATTTCCCAACAATTTCCCCCTTTTTGATGATGCCAAAACTTAAACCATTCAAAAATGTAAATAGCAAAGATACATACGGATAGTGTATTCACATAGAATGTATGCGTAGAATCAATCCTTTTATTGATCATAACATTCTTGTTCTTTTACACAATCACTGCTTTACAAGGTGTATCGAGCAAACATTTGTCTACACAAAAAAATAAAAAGAATTTATAGCTTTATTGCGGAAGACTTACATAGTATGTATTTACATAATAAAATACATGAAGGGGTGACAACACTTCATCTCCTTTGATGTCTCCTTCTTTCATCTTGTTCAAGATCTTCTCGCTCTTCTTCTCTTTTTCTCATCGTCACCGCCTTTCTTCCTGGCGACTTCATCTCTTCTTAATCTCTCTTGTCTTTCCTCCCATAGCCGAGTTTGTCTCTTGTTTTCTTCTTCTATTCTTTTCGCATACTCGGCATTACTTTTAGCCACTTGCAAATTTGCAACTTGGTCAAGACCCGCCCGTGAGATCCCTCCTTTCTTGCCGGATCTACGTATTCAATGTTTTTGGGCGGAGGCCTGGGTCGAAACCTCTTCCTCCACCACTTTGCTTCTTCCTCTACCTGCGGCGTGTATTGTCTTTGGGGTCTTCTTCTTTCCAAATAGAGTGACCGGCGGAGTGACCAGCAGAGGATCCGGTGGTCTCCGGCGCATGTCGACTTCTTCACATAACGTGAGACCCTTTTCCCAAGTAAGTCCCAAGCTTGAGCCATAGACATATTTGCAAAGTATCCTTCGGATGCGGCGTTTTAAATTCATCAACGATCGTGGCTCTGTCCCGACATCCGAGATGGCATAAGTGTCTCTGTCTCTTTGGAATTTCTCCATGTTGTTTCAAGATGTTCATAACTCGGGCATCCATTCTTCTTTCCACTTCCTCCATCCCCTGCTTCAATTGTCTTTCTCTTTTTAGCCATAGATATAGCGAGTGTTGGAGTGGCGAGTCATTGGGAGTTTGTCTTTGATAATATCACCAGTGACAATACCTTGTTGGGGGTTTGTGCGATCATCAAGGTCACATCTTTCGATCCTTCCCCCTCAACGGACTTTCCTTTCTTTTGTTTTAGCACTTCCTCAAAATTTGTCTTTCCTTCGCATTGCATCCTCTTTTTTCGACTTGATTCTCTTACGTGCTTTAAGGTATTCCTCTTCCCCCTTTTTGGCATCATCAAAGGAGAGAGGAACCCCTGAAACATACTAGCGAGTAGCTTTGGACTCTGAAATTAGCTTCATTTCGGCCGTGAGAAGGCTGAATTTTCTGTCCATATTTTCTTCCAGGACGCTGGAGATCACTCTTATTTTGCTCACGCAGCTTTTATCTCGGCGTGTGAGCTTCATGCATGTGCTCAATGTGTTCTCTCAATTTCGTTTTTGCATCGGCATTCTCGGCTCTCCATACAAGCGACTTGTTGAACAATGTCCTAAAGTATCTAACTTGTTCCACACGCATTGTTTCTTTGCTATTGCCACCATTCCTTATCCCGATTGTTATGCCTCTCAAGTCGCCAGAAGGTTGGCATCTCTGTTGTCCGATCGCATGTCCATAGAGGCCTGGTGCCTCTCCATTCGTTCAATTTCAGCAAATAATGCCTTGAACACTTCCCGAACTTCATCTGTTTCTTTTGTTGCATCGATGGCCACGTCAAAAAGTCATAGTCACCGAACGATGGTACTGACGAAATGATAGGAGAGCTGGTGCAGGGAAGCGTGCGAGCTCGTTCTCGACTCTTCATGGAGGTCGGGTACCTCCAAGGAGAAAGGAAATGATTCTACAAAGGAATCATCACGGCCAACCGGGATTTGTTCAATGATGAGAGGTGCACGTGAAGTTCCTTTTTGAGTCGAACTCTGCTGCGGCTTGAGGAGCTGTGCGGTGGACTCTGTTTTTAAATAGGGTCTTTAGTGAAGTGGACCCGAGCTTTTCGAGCCTCAATCTGTCTCAACGGCTTCGTTGGTCTCACTGGTTTCTCCAATTGAGTGGATCGGTCCTTGGCCTTATCGAGCGTCATCGGATGATGATGAGATTTCCATTGGTGGCTCATCATCAAATTTGAAAGTTTGACGAGTAGTCTTGAGATCGACTTGCTCGTCTTTGCCGGGAACATCCTCACCGTGAGTCTTTTAGATCTTTCACGGGGATGACTCGGCTTCTTCGTCGCCTTCCGATCCCAAAAAGGTTACATCGGGATTATCCTGGGAGTCATGAAGCGCGCTTATCTCCTTTTTCGATGGATCAATGATAGCGGGGGGATGTTCTCTACTTGACTTCTTTACCCCGGAAGTCTCAACCTCCCATGGGCCTTCATTACCTCCTGCAGCCTCGATTGCAGCGAGGCTGACCTCCCTTTCGACGATGGCGGTATGTCTTAGGGTCTTCGTGGTGGCATCCATTGGAGTTTCAACCCCATGGATTGCACTTTCATCGCCAGTGTTAACTCCCGGGTACATTCCTTCTGCCTCGATTGCATCGGCCAGCGTCATTAGCCTTCGGAGCGGTTGGCACCTCACCGTGAGAGCGATTTTCAACTATCGAGCTTCGTTGATGGCAACTTGCTCGTTTTGCGTTTGTACTTTCTCCACTTCGCCTCCTAGATTCGTTGTGTAGTCATCTGCTGCGGCATTCTCCGACCTTGCTGCCGGTGGAGGAGTTTCCCCCTCGGTGGCGCACCACCGAGTGACTTGGAATGGGGTCACTCGTCTCCAAACTCCCGGCTGTTTCTCGAGTGTTCGTAGTTGGGGGCGGTGGTAAGTCACCTTCATTAGGGGTTGGCTCAACTGGGGTCCCCACTAACCCAATTTCATCGCCATTTCCCTTAATTCCTTCTTCGAGTGAGTGGGAAGTGGTGGCAGCAACAACGGTGGCGATTTGCTAAACCACTCCCATTGGATCAATTTCACCGTGTTACGGAGGACTCTCCGGTCCCTCCATCATGCTCTTCTCATGAAGAATTCTCGATTCATGCATTGCTCATTTGCATTTGTAACTCTTACGTGGCGGCGGCAGGGTCCGATCCTCATCACTTTCGATAGAATATCGAAGTGAGAATGTGTATGTTCTGTGGTTCCGGTGAGAGGGCGATCTTTGGCCTTCTCTCTTGCCTCGCCTTCTTCGCGATCGCTCCTTCTCCTTATCCTTGAAGATCTGCAGGATATCTGCGCGATTGTCTTCATCCGATCTTTGGATCACAGAGGTCGATCGAGGAAGTTCAACAGTTCCTCTTCTTCTTCTATAAACTCGGGCCGTTGGAACTGTTCCTGGATCGACTCAATTTCCATTTCCTCCACTCTCGCAGACGATTTTGGATATCCGGGTAAAGTGGGGATAGGATCATCACATCACTATCATCGGCTCTATCGGCTTCTTTGTGTCTCACCGCGCGCGACTACAATTGTGTCTTGATTTGCCTCTGTGATCGCCTTGACGGACTTAGTTGTTTCATCAATTACATCAGGGACTCTCTTCGCTTCAAAGAAGCTTTTTAGTATTTGTTCCAAAATGAGTGGTCGACACAGTAGGTTTCTCAAGCTCGGATCGCTTGATGATTCTTCGTCGTCTCTTAGTTCGTACTGCAGGGACTTCCGGTTCGAGAGATTTTTTTCGAGTCTTGGGCGGCGGGGGCTGATCTTTGGTGTCTTCTTCGAGGAGTTGGCCGTCTTGGCTTATCGGATCTCCTCTTTTTGACGATCCGAGAAGGTAGTTGAGAGTCCTTCTCGATCGGCTAGCTGCTTTTGAGGCGGGAGACACGGCTGAGGTCGGGTGACTCTGCTGGGGCGAGAAGCGAGTTTGACTTTCTTTCTTTGCGGGAGCAGGCGATCTTCTTAGCAAATTTGCAGGGGCGTTTTTCTTTGGTGGAGAAGAAAGCAGTTGTATCTTCGAGGGTCACCGATTCCCCCTCACTCGTGTCGCTCTCTTGGCATAGGCTCTCTTCGTGCGCCATAGAGGTTTGATCGAACATCCTCTTGTTTACATGGAACGCCTTTCCATGTCTAAGAGGACTCCTTTCACCTCCATCAACCGCCAATCACCGGCCATATCCTAGGATCCTCCAAATGTGCCATCTTCCTCAAGGATTTGTTCCCTACATTCGCATAGTCCGTGTAGACAAACTCACCCGTTTTTATTTTCCTTTCTTCAATGATCGCATCCATTACGATCAACTTTGCTTTTGATTGGTTAAAGCGCAAATTTGATGTCAATACATTTGGCAACTATGTCCAACGACTTGTGATAATCCTCCTTCAAAGAACCTCTTGTTTCTTTGTGTAAACAATTTTATTAGCATAGTCGGGCTTGGCTATTTCCTTCCAAGCAAAGCAACCATGTTTACATCGGCCGTTGATTTCTCGATGCTCCTTCCGCTTAGTGGCGGTGTTCACCAAATCCTTGGCGAGAGATGGTGAGCTTCTTTCCGTGAATGTAGATGACTTTATCCCTTCATCGTGAATCTTTCGGCGTTCACGCTCACGAATCGTGCGACCTCCTCCACATAGGTCATCGGATATTCCAAATGCGTCGAAACGATTTCACCCAGGCGTTTCCGGTTTCTCAAAGCAATTTTCATCACTAGGGTGTCGTCGGACCCCTGTTTCACCATGCCGTCGAAATCCACAAAGTAGACCCGGTGTGGATTTGCTTTCCTAACTTGACAAAATCATAGGTTGATGCCATCCTTCGAGGATTTTACCGAAGAAAACTTAGAGATTGATTTGAAGATAGATAGGGTTTTGAGAAAATTTTGCCTTTGCTTCCGAGAGAGAAATGAACAGTTTTGGTAGTGTGTGAGAAAGCGGGCGAAAATGGTTTAAGTATGGTTTATGAAAGGGCGTGCGGGTGGTTTTGAAATGTGATCGAAATCAACGGCTTAGATTTTGCACGCCGATTTAGCATTTAATGTCTCGTATTTAATGCGGCATTTATATCCAATCATAAGCTTGGTGTGCGGCTTTTGCACACACGTCATAATTATGGTGACGTAATTCTTAAAAACATTCCCGCTTAGTCAAAACATTGCGTTTTTGTCACTTGGCTCATAAATGACTCAGCTTTTATCCTTGCATTGGTTTAACTCTTCTTTTCACATTCCTCTTTGTGACTCAAATTGTCGGTGACTTGGTATAATTGTCTTTTCGATCTGGTGATTTACTTAGCTGATTTGTGAGTTCGACTCTTTTTCCCTTTTGTGTTCCATTTCTTTTCTTTGATTCTTCCGAGTGTCACCACCAATTAACCCTAACTCATGCTTGAGTTCTTCAAATCTTGACTCACATAATGGTTTTGTGAAGATGTCACCAATTTTTTATCAATTGAGATATATTCCAAGATGATGTCCTTATTTTCAACATGATCTCTTATGAAGTGATATCGACATCGATATGCTTTGTTCTTGAGTGCAACACAGGATTTTGAGTAATTGCAATTGCACTTGTGTTATCACACATGATTGGAATTTCTTTTTCCTCAACTTCATAGTCTCTCATTCTTTGTCTCATCCATAGGACTTGGGCACTACACTGCCATGATATATGTATTCTTCGGTTTGTAGAGGTGGCTATTGAATTTTGCTTCTTGCTAAACCAGAAATCGGCTGTTTCCTAGCATTTGACATGTGCCTCGAGGTGCTCTTCCTGTCAACTCGCATCCAAAGATAGTCGAGAATCAATAGCCGCTTAGCTTGAATCCACCTTCCTTTGGATACCATAAGCCAACTTCTTGGCTTCCTTTCAAGTATCTCAATATTCTCTTAGTCACCGTCATATGGCTCTCTTTTGGAGCAGATTGAAATCTTGCACATACACCTACAACAAAGGTGATGTACGGCACGCTTCTTTGTAAGATAGAGCAATGATCCAATAAGTGCTCAGTATCTTGTTTGATCTACAGGCTTGCCATCCGCATCCATGTCCATTTTGATGATGTATTCATTGGTATTTTTACTGAGAAGACTTCTCCTCCATACCAAATTTCTTCATTAAATCTCTCGGTGTATTTTGTTTGACTTATGAAGGTTCCATCCTTCGATTGTTTCACTTGGAGTCCAAGGAAGAATGTCACTCTCCCATCATGCTCATTTCAAATTTACTTTGCATGAGGTTTGAAATTTTTCACATAGCTCTCTGTTTGTGGATCCAAAAATGATGTCATCCACATATATTTGAACAAGCAAGATACTCTTTTTGTCTTGAATTACGAAAAGTGTTCTATCTACTTTTCCTTTTGTGAATCCATTCTCAGTTAGGAATTGTGACAACGTGTCATACCATGCTCTGGGTGCCTGTTTCAATCCATACAGAGCTTTCTTGAGTTTGTATACCTTATCTCCAGGAGTCTTCTGCTCAAATCCTGGAGGTTGTTCAACATACACTTCTTCGTCCAATAAACCATTTAGGAATGCGCTTTTTACATCCATCTGATATACAGTAAAATTCTTGTGAGCTGCATAGGCAAGAAACATCCTTATAGCTTCCAATCTTGCTACAGGAGCAAATGTTTCATCAAAATCTATTTCTTCTTCTTGGCAATATCCTTTGGCTACTAGTCTTGCTTTGTTTCTTACCACAGAACCTTCCTCGTTCATCTTGTTTCTGAACACCCATTTAGTACCAATAACATTTTGATGTGTGGGTCTTTGAACTAATTCCCATACTTTATTTCTTTCAAACTGATTCAGCTCTTCTTGCATAGCTTGAATCCAATGTGTGTCATCCAATGCTTGTAACACATCTTTGGGCTCTATTTGCGAGATGAAGCATGTGAACATAGCTTCTTGTTGAGTTCTGGATCTCGTTTTGACACCTTCTCTTATATCTCCAATGACAAGTTCTGGTGGATGGTCTTTCAGCCATCTTACATCAGGTTGAAGTAAGTTAGTGGTTCGATTGTCTAGCAGTGTGTTGCTTTGATAAGCTCTCTCGCACTCACTTAGCTGCAAATTTTCCAAATTTTATGAGACTCGGCTATCTCATCTTCATCTGAGTTAATAGTTCGACTTGACTTCAAAGATAGGGACTCTTCGTATGGTTGGATGATTCAAATTATCACCGACTCTTCAATGTCTTCTCTATTTACATTTGGCTCATTGAATACCACATGAATGGATTCTTCTGCAACCATAGTCCTTTTGTTGAGTACTCTGTAGGCTTTGCTTTCAGTTGAGTATCCCAAGAAGATACCTTCATCTGCTTTAGCATCGAATGCCTTTAGATTGTCTTTGCCATTGTTGTGGATGAAGCATTTACATCCAAATATTCTAAAATATGCAACATTTGGTTTTCTTCACCAAATCTCATAGGGAGTCTTTGTCACCGTCTGTTTATCATACATCTGTTTTGAGTGTAGCAAGTTGTGTTTATTGCTTGACCCAAAATCTTTTTGGTAGCCCTACTTGACTAACATGGTCCTTGGCTTTTTCTTTGAGAGTTCTGTTCCTTCTTTCTCGCAACTCCATTCTCTGTGTGGAGTCCTTGCTGCAGATAGTTCATGACCAATACCATTTTCAATACAATCTTTTTGGTTATTATTCCATTGACAAACTCGGTTCCTCATGCGATCTTATTTTGATAATGGTTTGGCTCTTCTCGTTTTGAATCCTCTTCATCACCGTGGTAGTTTCTATAGAGTTTCTTTCTTCTTACACATGAATATTGTCCATGTATATCTTGAGTAGTCATCTACTACCACCAAGGTGTATTTCTTTCCACTTATGCTGGCTGGTTCCACCTGGGCCAAATAGATCCATATGTAGCGATGCAATATTCTTGTTGAAGATGGACATGTCTTTTCTTTGAATGAAGATTTGATTTGTTTTCCTTCCCGACATGCATCACATATACTCTCCTTCTTGTATACGAGTCCGAAGTCCTTCCACAAGATTACTTCTTGCAAGCTTGTTAATCGTTTTGAAATTCGGGTGACTCGCTTTTTGTGCCACAACCAACTTGATTCAAATTTGTGCTCTTTGCTAATAGACAGTCTTTGTGTAGCGGTTGACCAATCTACTACATACATGTTCTTTTGTCTCGCATCCTTGCAACACAACTTCATTCGATTCAAGATCCTTGATTTGGCATATACCCATGTTGAATCCAACATTGTAGCCCTTGTCACAGAGTTGATCGATGCTTAGCAAGTTGAAGTTGAGTCCTTCAACATATGCAACATCTGTGATTTCTAATCCATTCCTCTTGATGGATCCAATGCCTCTTATTTCACCTCGGAGCTTCATTTCCTCCAAATATGACTTTTGCTCCTTTAACTTCCTTGAATTTTGACAGATTTTTCGTATTTCTGTCATATGTCCGGGAAATGTACCACTATCCATATACCAGGTTCCTTGGCACTCACATTTCCTTGAACCCGCAATCAAGGAAATTAAGTTTTAGGTACCCATACTTGTCCGGTCCCGAGGGGTTAGAATTGTAAGATGATCTAACCAACTTATAGCCAAATGATTTGACTCCAAGGGGTTGCCATCTATCGTGCCATAATCATAATTAATCTTGGCAAATTGCTTGGGGATTCTAGGTTCATACAAATTGTCTCTTTTGTCAGTATGCCCGCATGTGTGTTTTGGCAATCGCCTTCTTTGGGTAATTGTGGTGTCTTTGAATGTAGTGCCTAGGTGCATATGTGTCTTGATGAAAGCTCTTATACTTTTGGAATGGCCTTTGTTTGAGTTCTAGACCTTTGCCATTTGGGCTTATATTCCATAAGTCTATCTTTGATAGTTCACATTATTCCAATCACTTGGCTTGGATATTTTCTACCATTCCCATCATATGTATTTCTTTTATAGATTTTAAGGGGTTTTGGTAGCTCGCTTCTTCTTTACTGAGTATTTTCTGTTTGGAGTTTTTGAGGAACTTGGTTGAATCTCTTCTCATTTATCCTTTCGGCGCACTCAATCGTCATTTTTTCCTTTTCCTTTATAACCAATGCCGCTTTGCTTGTAATTGTGCTTTGAGTGAATGTGTGTGCAACATTTAGAGTTTTGGATTTTTTAGACTCTTCATTGCTTGAAGATCCTTTTTCCAAAATTACTCTCGAAGTTTGACATATCACGAGAGTTAAATCCTAAGCTCTGTCTTGTCTCCACATTCTCTTTGACTCATAATAAGATCATCTAATGATTTAGATGCCTTAGTGAATGAGGCAATAACATTTTTGAGGTCATTCTCCTCTTTTCTATGGCAGCAATTTCGCTTATTAGCTTGCTTTTTTCAACCTTTTAAACTTTCATTCTCATCACTATTTGACTTAGAGTACTCGGCTCCTTAGTCACTATGAGTTTTGGCTCTTAGTAGTCTGTTTTCCTCATTTAGTAGTGTGTGTGAGGATTTAATGTGTTCAAAATCTTTCATCATTTTGCCTAATGAATCATAAAGATCGAGTGGGTGATGAAGTGTGTGTGTCACATCACTATCACTAGAATCGAGTTTGATGAGTTAGAGTGTACCTCATCTTCTTGGTCGAGGTTGATCTTGTTCCTTGGCCATCAAACGATCAAGGCTTCTTCTTCAGTCACTTGAGTAGTCACCAACTTCTTCTCAATCACTTGTCTCTCTTGACTTGGCTGTTTTAAATGATCTCTGCAAACCAACATTGCCTTTTTCTTTTCTTGTCTTCTTTCTCTCAAGACTTTTCTTTCTTCTTCATTTCGTATTTGTAGACTACGGGATATGGGCAATCAATGGCGTAGTGACCTGGTTGTCTCACAGTTCCAAAGATAGATATTCAACCTTTTGATCAACTCTTTCCATTCTTGGATTGTCGACCTTTGATATTCACTTTTTGATGATCATTTCTCTTGGTTGGCCTATCTTCCCTTGACTTGGAGGGAGCCGAGTGTCTTCGGAAGATTCGCCCTTGCCTCTCTTGTAGTTCTTATTGAAGAACTTGTTGAACCTTTTAACCATTAGGGCTATTTCTTCGGATCAATGGCTTTTTGACCTCGACTCTCTTCCCATCTTTAACAATTAGGCGGTTTGTTTTGGGTACAAATTGTCTCTTCCTGGTCTTTTCTTCTCGGCTCAAACTCGTAGGCTTTGAGGTCCGAGAATAGTTCATGGTTGGATGTCTTTGATAGGTCCATGGAATGTCTTAGTGCCATGACCTTCATTTCCCATTCAATTGAAGACTTTTTAGGATCTTCATACACATTTCCTTCTGTATATTCCTTTCCAAGTCAAGATAGCTCGTTGGTGATTTACGTGAACCGAGCATCCAGTTGATCCAGGTTTTCTCCTGAGATCATTTTGAAGTTCTCAAATTTATGTACGACCACTGATAATTTGTTTTCTTTTATTTGCTCTGAGCCTTCACAAATCAATGTTAGCTTGTCCCAGATTTCTTTAGCCGTTTTGCATGATTTGACTTTATTGAACATGGCTTTGTCCAATGTTTTGTAAAGGATGTCCTTGGCTACATTGTCCAGGTTGTATCTTTTTCTGTCATCATTTGTCCATTCATTCTTGGTTTTTCAACCATAGGTGGTCTAGGGACAACATCCTCTTCACCTTCAAATTCACCGCTCTTCTTACACATGTGTTCACCTTTAAGATTTGCGATGGCCCATCCTCTATCACTATCCACATCTCATCATGTAATCTTTGATAGATGAGCCTCGCATACGAATTTTCCAATCATCAAATTCTTCAATTGTGAACATAGGGATGCGTGTCAAATTTGCTTCCATGATAATAAATTTTAATGATAAAGATAGTTTTGAAAGTTTAAGTACTAAACGGACTTTGAAAAGTTTGGAGATCTAGTTTAGTAACCGATGCGGAAGGCTCAATGAACCAACCGCTCCGATACCACTTGTAGGTCCCAAGGGGTGTAAGTGTAAGGTTTAGAAGGGGGTTGAATAAACCTTACCAAATTTTTGATTTAGTCCTTTTAAAAATTCGAGTTGATACTACACAATTTGTGTCCTTGGTGGACAACCAATTTAGTTAATCGATGAGAGTTAGTCTCTCCACGGACTCAACCGAGAAATTTTGTTGGAATAACTCACATTAAGTCTAAATTAACTCAACTATGGTTTGTTTTCAGGAAAAGACTTAACACCCTTAAGTTTGGTTAAGTAGAGATTTAGAGCTTGATTTAGTACTTAGAGATTATCTAATGGATAGCAAATATGTCGTGAGAAATAAACAAATATGATGCAAGAATTAAAGTCTTTAAAATGTAAATGACACAATAAGATTTTTATAGAGGTTCAAGATGGGGTAATTCTTCTACTCCTCTCTTCTCCAACTCCCCGGAGGAATCCACTAAGTATTGATCGAAGATACAAAGTGGTAATGAGTCCGGATACAAGTCTTGATCACACACGTGACTTGATCCTTTGGGACTCGATCTGAGACGCCTTGATCACTCACCAAGCTTCTCGTGCGACTCGGCTTCTTCACAGGCGTTGCCTTTGCTACTACACCCCCACTTGCTCAAGCTCTTTGGATTTGATCACGAATCCCTCCAAAAGCTCAAGACTTGGTTCGACCTTGAACCTTCCTACAATCCTTCGTGGAATGTAGACCCCTTGATTCTTCAGTAATTTCCTCTTCAACTGATTGAAGTTATCTTTCCTTCACATGTGAGTGTTGGATTGATGTTCTTCGTAGTGTAGGCTTGAGGATTGAGCGTTTAATGACTTGAGAATATTTCAGGTTCTGATTCTAATAATTGCTTGAATGTTTGTGGTTCTCGGTCTTCTTCTCTCGTAGTCATTCCTCAGCCTTTTATAGTGATCTTTCAAAAATTTGCCCGTTGAAGAGATAGGGTTATTTTTGAAAGTCACTTGCGTCGTTGGCTTGTCTTGTTGCGATCCTTGGAATTGCCATTTCCTCATATGAATTGTTCTTCACCTTTTCGAGTTCGACACGGTGTAGTGCTTCCCATTGGTTTATTCCTTTTGCACGCTTCTCGGGGATGAGCACTTCGAGAAAGGTATCATGGAGATATTACTTGTTTAAGTAATTCTCTTGATTTGTGGCAACGGATCTTTTTCGATTATCTCGACTTGACCGCATTTCCTTGCTTTCCCCAGGTGACTTAGAGTCACTTCTAATCATGGATGACTCTTCATTACTTCAACTTGAGACTTGGCTTTTCTTGAGTTGACATGACTGATACTCCACTCACCGCTCCTTCATGAGAGTTCCCGTCTTCTCTTCTTTGCCATACTCACTTTGTCTTGCGGCAAGTCTTCCTTCTCCGTCTCCGTTGTCTTCTTGCATTTTTGGGCATAGGCGACTTAACTCACTTGACCAAATTTCTATTTATTACAATGCATTTTTACAACAAAAAAAAATGGGTGCCAACTTCCTATTCTAAGTTTTACATGACATTCATCAAAATCTAAATAATAAATTTCCCAACATACCTCATTTTCTTCTTCGAAGCCCATCAGACATCGTTCGTTTTCATCGACGTCGGAAGTTGTAGGAAGCTCATCCCATGTTGAGTTTGTATCCATTTGAGAAGTAGATGCTTTTGAGTGGCTCCTTTCATTTGCATATACTTCTTCTAATTTTCTCCATACTTCATGTGCCGATTTAATTCCTACAATATGATTGTAATCCAAAATGGTAAGTGAACAATACAAAATATTAAAAGCTTTACCATTTAAGGAGATGATTTTCTTTTCTTCATCATTGAGTTCTTTGAGGCCTTTGTGTGGTGTGTCCATCATTGGAATGGGTTCTTCATTTACGACCGTGTTCCAAATATCGAACCCGCAACCTCGTAGATAGCATTCCATTATTTCTTTCCAAAATGTAAAATTTTTGGAATCGAATAGTGGTGGCTTGGTGGTGAAGGTGCCGGTAAGGTAGACTTCATTCGTAGCCGATGATCATTCCTCTTTACTCGCGATGTGGAACGAGCTTGCCAAAGAGTTTGGCTCTGATACCACTTGTAAGTCCAAGTGGCTACGATAATCTAGAGGGGGGGTGAATAGATTATCTCCATCTTTTCGATTATGCCCTCTTTTTCGAATCAAATACGCCAAGACAATAATAAAGGTGCGGAAGTAAACAACACCCCGATTTAAAGAGGTTCAACCCACCTAGGGCCTAATCCTCTACCACCCCAGTATATCCGGGATGGATTTCAAAAAGAAAAAGAATTTTATTAATTACCACAATTAATACAAATTCAACTTACAACACCTTGAAGAGCACCACACTCTTCTTCAACACCACCTTTGGAGATTACCACAATCTCCCTTTGAAGATTACCACAATCTTCCTTCAACGGCACCTTTGAAGATCACCACAATCTTCTATATTGAAGAATACCAAATTCTTCAACACCTCAAGAGCACCACACTCTTGAAACACCTATCACCTAGATCACCCAAGTGTATTCTTTCCACAAGAATACTCACAAGGATGTCTTGTGTTGAATGATGACAAAAATCAAGATTACAACTCAATAATGAATATTACAATTTGAGTGCAAGTGTAATCAAGAAATAAAGCCTAGACCTCAAGATGTGAAAGTGGAATACTTATGCTATAAATACAATAAGAGTGTTGAATATGAAAGCTTGGAAATTTGCAGATTTCTTGTTGTGTATTTGCTTGTGTTGTTGTATTTTGTGTCTTCAATTTATCCTCTATTTATAGGAGAGTCTTCACCAACATAGGCTCCCAACATAGGCTCATTCTTCTTCACTTTTGTCTACAAAAAGAGGATCACAAGATGTAGAAATATTGTACAAAAATCAAAAGCAAATCTTGCTAATAAGGTTTTCAAACGGCATAATTTTTGCTGTCAAAAATTACATAGGGCGACCAGTTTCCCTATTTAAGATTTCGAATGTTTGAAAAAAGATAGTGCGATCCAGGACAGGTCAAAGGGGGGGTCTACCGGTTGACTGGGAGGTGCGGCCCAGTCGTCGCCCTAGGTGCGACTGGTTGGCCCACTCTGACCAATCCCCCTCTCTCTTTTTTTGATTCAAGATGCGTTCGTTTCAATATTTGAGTTCTTCGGTCTTGTCGACGTTATGGGCGACGTCGACCTCCAATTTTAAATGTTGTCCGATTTTTATCAAAAATAAACTTCAAGAAATACTCCAAAAAATTAGTAAAAACATTTTAAACCACTTGGGAGTATTTTGACAACATTATAAACATTGTTTTGGTGCAAAAACCAATTTAAACAAAACCATCAAAAGTGTTGTCCATTTTTATCGAAAAATAAATTCTAAGAAATACTCCAAAAATTAGCAAAAATATTTTAAATCATTTAGGAGTATTTGGACAACATTTATTAACATTGTTTTGGTATAACTCATTTAAACATAATCATCAAAATCTTGATAAAAACATTTATCTAACAGCCATCAGGGTGGTACTACGTGCATACCAGGCCCGGATACCTGGACGGGCTGGTTGAAGGCCTTCCACAATCCTTAAAAGAGTGGAAGGATAAATGGTTTTGAGTAAGTTGCGAGTGGCAGACTCGCGTCGGGGAGGAGGAATCAGTCCTCCATCACCCTTCAGACTTCACATATAGCTTTCGTAAGTGTATTCTTCCTTTTTCTTCTTCTTCTTTTTTTTCAGGGCTCGTTTGACCTTGATTTTTTCCTTATTCAGGGAACCGACCCTTTGCCGGTCCACTTTCGGTTGCTTTTGTCCGCCGGCTGGAGAACATCTAGGCCATGGGCCAAAGGGACAGAAGGATTGAGATCTTGGCTACTGAGGCCCGTCTAGTTGTGGCCGGTCTGCGGTCCGCCTTACCCGCTGATCCCGAGACCGGAGAGGTGGCCGAGGGAGAGGAGGTGGTAGTGGAAGAGGAGGCCGAGGAGGAGCCTGAGAGGAGCCCACCGAGGGCTGAGAGAGGACAAATCCCTGAGCAGGGGCGGCAGCCTGTGCAAATGGAGCAGACGAGGCCGTCCTCGACGACGGCTAGTCCTCCGGGGCAAACGCTCATGCCAACCGAGCAGGTGCGGACTCCTGAGTGGCCGAGAACAACTGGGGCCCAAGGTGCGTACTTTGTAACTCTTGAATTTCTTGCTTTCTTGAACTTTTTTTGTTTTGTTGTTTGTTACTTAATCAATCTTCTTGCAGGGCGGGGGGTGGACGTCTTCGCTCGTCTCCAGCGTGTGAGAAATATGGCCACACGCAGAACCAGAGTAGCGGCAGACCAGCCTGCTGATGCTGAGTCGGCCCGGAGGGAAGAGATACGGGCTGGCAAATGCCCTACCGAGGACACCCCAGATATGGAGGGGCCCCACTCCAGAGGAGAATAGGGGGCATTGTGATCGAGGAGTCCAGGCAGACAGAAAGGACCGGGCCAACCCCACCGGTGCCTCTAGTGCAGATTCCAACACGTGGGGTCCCGAGGGCCTTCTCGGACGACCTTGGTCGGGAGGGCCACTTCATCCCCCCGAGCCAGGTGAGGGAGGAGGCCTTCGAAAGGATGGCGGGATCACGACCTCAGTGATTCGTGGAGTTTGTCAGGTGCTCCACACCAACTGAGGAACAATCAAGGGCTTTGCCCGAAGTGGGTTGGGCCGCAAGGGATGTTCCAGCTCGTGCTTGGACCACAGGCATCGAGCAATTCTGCTCAGAAACCGGCTGGGAGGAGCAGACTCAATACGCCATGGGATTATCTGGTAGGATTATCGGATTCCTATGGCACGCTATCGGAGGGGTTCGCGACTTGGAGAAGAAGTACGCCGACCTGGAGACACGACATACTGACCTGCAGGATGCTTATGCCACCCTCCAGGGGGTCCAGGAATCCTTAAAGACCCAGACAGAGGAGGCTGCGGCCAGGGACAATACTGAGAGAGAAGCCGTCGTAAAAGCCGAGGCCGAGCTGGACCAGGCCCGTAAGGCCGAATTGGAGAGGCGCGCAGCCGAAGTCCAGGCTTACAAAGATTCGAAAGAATACGCCTTCATGCTGACCTGTGGACATGCAACCAGCATCGGGGAGATCCTCCAAGACCTTAAGGCAAAGATCGAGGCGAGCTTGAGGTGAGCTTGCCACCGACGCCGACCTGATGCCATCCGCCCTCGCTTTTTGGAAGCTACCGGTGGCTAGGATGCTCCTTCTCCAGAAGAAGAAGTGGCTTCAAGTGAGCCTGTTGAGATCCCGCCTCCTACCGGGGCTTGATCCTTGATCCGTTTGCCTTTTGAAATTTTTTGTTTTTATCTTTCGCATTTTCCTTTCGTATAGGCTAGGCGGCCTTGGGCCTTTTGATGTAACGGACTCCGGTCCCCCAATGTAAATATTTTGCTTAGTAAATGGAATTCCCTTTGGCCACTCGTGCGTGCTTTTGCATTTTCAAATTTTACTAAGTATTGTGCTCGTCTTTCTTTATTGTTGTATGACTTCTGCTCTGTGCCTCTTATTATTTTTTAATTATAGGGCTTGGTTTTCTAGTGCTCGAATGGTACGAGTAATGGGCTTTAACTGCCTGGATTTATTCTGGCAAGTTTTATGCTCGGAGCTTAAGCCGAGTCTTTGTTTTGGGTAGGCTAGCCTTTTGGGCGAGCTTCCCTTTATTTAAACGTGCAAGGGACGTACCCGAGATGAGCAGTCGGCGCTCGGCACTTAGCCGAGGCAATCAAAATGGCACTCGGATCTTAACCTAGGCGAATGAGACGGCGCTCGGATCTTGGCCGAGGTGAATGAGACGGCGCTCGGCATTTGGCCGAGGCGAATAAGACGGTGCTCGACATTTGGCCGAGGCGAATGAAAATTGCCCCCCCCTTTTAGAGAGCTCACAGAATATCAGATGAAAGGATAAGTCCTTAGAATTGTATCTGAATCACAAACTGTGTACTTTATTGATAGTACCTCTTAAGATATGATACATTCCATGGATGTGCAAACTTTTCCCCACTCAAGTACTCAAGCTCGTACGCTCTATTTGACATGACCTTGCTGACCCAGAACGGACCTTCCTAGGTCGGTTTTAACGGGCTGGGCTCAATCCCGGTCAGCCTCTTTAAAACGAGGTCGCCGACTCGGAACCTTCTTTCCTTTACTTTTGAATTGTAGTACATTTCACTCCTTTGTTTGTATACGGTGTTACTCATTTCGGCACTACATCTCTTTTCTTCCAATAGATCTAGCTCGGCTCGGAGCGCAGCTTCATTGTTTTCTTCGAAAAAATTAGCAACTCTAAATGTAGGGGCTCTAATTTCAATAGGGATAACGGCCTCGGCTCCATAAGCCAGGGAAAAAGGCATCTCTCACGTGGCCCCTCGGTGCGTTGTTCTATACAACCACAATATGCCGGGCAGCTCCTCGGGCCAATTACCTTTAGATTCCTCCAACCTCGCCTTCAAAGTATATTTAAGTATTTTGTTCACCGCTTTGACCTGCCCATTGGACTGTGGGTGATACGGGGTCGAGAAATGATTTTTCATGTGGAATCCTTCACAAAAACTTTGAAACCTCTGGTTATCAAATTGTTTCCCATTGTCTGTGATAATCGAGTATGGTATCCCAAACCTACAGTTAATGGACTTCCATACAAAGTTAACAATCCTTTCTTCATGTATCTTCGCCAGGGGTTCTGCTTCGGCCCATTTTGTAAAATAATCCACCGCCATAATGGCATATCTCACGCCCCTTTTGCCAGTGGGGAGTGATCCAATAAGGTCCATTACCCATTTGGCAAACGGCCACGGACTGAATATGGAAGTAAGTTGTTCAGGGTGGTACCGAATCTGTGGCGCAAATCTTTGACATTTTTCGCATTTTTTGACAAGGTCGGTCACATCCTTCTTCAAGGACGGCCAGTAGTACCCTTGTCGTATCAGCTTGTAGGCCAATGTTTGGCCCCCGACGTGATTTCCGCATATGCCCTCATGTACCTCCTGGAGGGCGTAGTTTGCGTCTGTTTCCGACAGGCACCAAAGGAGCGGGATGGAATACCCACGCTTGTACAGACACCGTCCACCAATGTGAACCGAGCGGACTGAGTTCGTAGTGTTCTAGCCTTGGTCTTGTCTTCTAGCTGAATTCCTTCTCTAAATCGGATGATTGAGTCATCCAGCCGCATTTGATCGCTTCATTAGCATGTATCTTCTGTGCATTAAGTGACGGGGCGGACATCTAAGTGATGGTTACATCCGCAATCGCGTCGGTCCATGGCTAGAGGCCAACCGAGCTAAGGCATCTGCCTGCATGTTTTCAGTTCGGGGAACATGCAAGACTTCTGCTTTGAAATGCGAAAATGTTTTCTTGGCTAAGTCCAAGTATCTTACAATTTTTTGTTCTTTCGCTTCGTACTCACCATTAATCTGATGGGCCACCAACTTTGAATCACTGTGTACCAACAGTCGTTTTAAGCCCATTGACACTGCCATTTCCTGTCCTGCCAGGAGCGCTTTCAGTACTTCGGCCGTTGTTCGTTCTTTGAATCGAACCGCATGGCCGAGCAAGAATACTTGAGTTTTGGATCGATTATCACGATCCCGCCCCCTGCTCGGCCTGCGGTGGAGGAGCCATAAACAAACAACTTCCACTCTTGATCTTCGACCACTTCGAGCTGGATGGAAGGTGTGAACACGGCTACGAAGTCAGCCATCACTTGTCCTTTAATTTCCGCGCGTGGCTCGTACAAAATATCAAATTGCCTGAGCTCGACAGCCCACTTAATCATCCGACCTGAAGTGTGTGGTCATTGCAGAACTTGTTTGAGTGGGTAGTTGGTAAGTACCACGAACTTGTGCTCCAAAAAGTATGGACGAAGCTTTCGGGCTGAAATGACTAGTGAGTAGGCCAGCTTCTCCATGGGCGGATATTGAAGCTCGGCGTCGTGCAACACTTGGCTTGTATAATAGATTGGGTGTTAGATGGAGTTATCCAATCTAATAAGCACCGAGCTGACAACGTACTCGGAGACAGCGAGGTACAAATACAAGTCTTCCCTCCGGCTCAGTTTTTATATTACAGGGATTGAGGCTAAGTGTTGTTTAAGTGACTCAAAAGCGGCCTGTGTTTGTTCGGTCCACTCAAAATTCTTATTTTTCTTTATGATTTCGAAGAAAGGTTTACATTTATCCGTGGACCGTGAAACGAACCGATTTAGGGCGGTTAGTTGGCCTGTTAAGTTTTGTACTCTTTTGATGGAATTAGGGGGTTCAAGATCGATTATGGCTTTTATTTTATCTGGGTTGGCCTCGATTCTCCTTTGGCTAACCATATAACCCAAAAATTTACCCAAGCCGACCCCAAACATGCACTTTTTTGGATTTAACATCATCTTATACTCTCGCAAAATGGCAAACATTTTATTAAGATCATTAAGATGATCAGATATGTACAAGGACTTCACCAACATATCATCCACATAAACTTCCATGGTACGACCTATCAACTCCTCGAATATTTTATTAACTAACCTTTGGTAGGTCGCCCCGGCGTTCTTCAACCCAAACGACATCATCCTATAGCAGTACACGCCACGAGCGGAGAAAAACGACGTATTCTCCTCGTCATCCGGATGCATTCGTATCTGATTGTAGCCTGAGCATGCATCCATAAAACTCATAAGCTCATGTCCGACTTTGGAATCTACCATATAATCGATGTTGGGCAAAGGATAGCTATCCTTGGGGCACGCCTTGTTGAGGTCGGTGAAATCCACACAAAGGCACCGTTGGCCGTTGTTTTTCTTTACTAATACAGGGTTGGCCACCCATCGAGGGTAAAGGGCTTCCCTGATGAACTGGTTGTCGAGAAATTTATTGACCTCGGCCTCCAGGGCGACCTGCCTGTCGGGGCCGAGCTTACTTCTTTTTTGGATCACCGGTCGGAATGTAAGGTGTATGTTGAGACGATGGCAAGCGTGTTTGGGATCGATTCCTGGCATGTCAAAATGTGTCCATGAAAAGACATCAAAGGTCTTTCCGAGGAATTCGATCAATTCCGACCGGAAGGGCTCTTGGAGGTCGTGGCCAATACGTAATTGGCGTCCCCCATGTTTCTTGGCGACATCGGCCGTGTCGACCTGTTCCACCAGTTCCACATGTTTTCTTTTCTTACTCTACCTCTCTTTTTTTGTAGGGGCAGCTCGTCCTCAACCGCCGGCTTGTTCTCCGGCTCCACCTCAATCACTGGTTTTTCCCCATCCTCAACTATTGGTTTTTTTCCAGGTCGTCTACCTGGATTATTTTCCGAAACAATTATCTCCTCCTGCTCGGGCTCGCCTTTCTCTCCCGGGTCGTCCTTCGCTATTCCACTAGTTTCCCCTCTTTCTACCACGTTAATCTCCGTAGGTCGGAGCTTGAGAGATTACTCCCTCGATTCCCTTTTATTTCCCTTGTGGATGGCTTCTCCATCTGGGTTTGGGAACTTCACACAAAAATGGTATATTGAAACTGCCGCTTTCAGGTGGTAAAACAACGGCCTCCCAATAATCGCGTTGTACTCCGCGTCAGTGTTAATAATTTTAAACGTAGTGATGACAGTCCACTTGTGCAATCCATGTCCCATCTGGATGGGTAAGTCGACTTCCCCGAGCGGAATAATCCTTCCTCCTCCAAAACCCAAGATACTGTCATTACATGGACGAATGTAGCTATCGTCCACGTTCAATCTCCTGAAAGCTCGAACATAAATAACCGACGAAAACCTTCCTGAGTCAATTAGAATCCTGTGGACTGGGATGCCTAGAATAGGTGCCGTGATGACCAGGGGGTCGGAATGAGGGTGGACCACCTGGTCGGCATCCATGTCCGAGAAGACAAAGCGACCCATCGGTTGGCCTTCTCTAATCTCTGCCACTCGAACCTGTCTTTCCGCGTGGGCGGCTTACCTGATATCTGCCTTTCTTTTCCGGTTCGAGCGGCTATCCTCGGCTGCATTGGTGTTAATTCTATTAACACCGGACATCATCAGAATCTCCCTACCTTGATTCTTATTTGGCGGCAACGGTAGGTGAGCTGGATTCGTCAATCGCTCCGGATTTACACCCGAAACGAGCGCTGGTGGTGGCGGTAACTCGTGGACGTACCTCTTCAGACCGCCCCTTTGAACGATGCACATTATTTCTCTGATGAGGTCTCGACACTCATCCGTTTCATGGCCTATCGACTTGTGATAGGCGCAGTATCTTTGTGCATCCAATTTTGTGGGCTCCACTCTCAAAGGCCGAGCCGGTGGCAATAAATTAAGACCCTGTATTTCGTTTCATATCGCTGAAGGAGTGTGGGTCAACGCACACTTTAGCGCAGCAACTTCGGCCCGCACATCCTGCCGTGCCTTATATCCAGTGGTCGGGTTCTCCAAAAAGGGCCTAAACACCGAACCCGACCCTGAGGCGGACTCTTTCTTTCCACGTTTCTTCACACCCCCTGCCTTCTGCTCGGGACGTTGACTAGCCATGGCTTCTTCCGCACAGATATGGCGCTCCGCGCGGATAAGAAACTCCTAGTATGAGATCGCCCCTGATTCATGGATAGAATAATTGAACCATATTTTGGGAGCGAGGCCAGCCATGGCCGCGATCAGAATGGCGTCATCTGAGATCGGCTCCATTTCCCAGACCTGTTTATTAAACCGAGCTATATAACTCTTTAAAGGCTCATCTTTTCCCTGCTTAGTATTTACAAGGGAATCTTTTGGTGCAGTTCGGACTTTGCAAGTAAGAAAATGTGTGGTAAATGCGGGCGCCAGGTCGCCCCAAGATCGGATGGACCCTTGCGGCAGGGTCCGAAACCAACGGTGGGCTCGGTCGCCCAGCATTAATGGAAATGCCCTGCACAGGATTGCATCGCTAGGGCTGTAGAGCTCCATCCACGCTAAATATTTATGGATGTGTGTCGTCGGGTCAGTCTCTCCGTTGTATAGACTGACTTGCGAGATTTTCAGCTTTAGTGGTAGAGGAGTCGACAGAATGCTGGGAGCAAAAGGTGATACAACAGAAGGGCGGCTTGTTGCCTGGAGCGACCTTTGGCACTGGGCTTCTTCAGGACCGTCCTCTAATTCATTTAATCGGCGGTGAAGGCGCAGGATTTCCTTCTCTCGTTTTTCCAGTGGGCTAGGCCCCTGGGTTTGGTTGGCCCTAGCCTGATCCCTTTCATCTAAAAAACGGAACCTAAACTTATCGATCGGGTGGGGCGAAGAGGGTCGACCCCCAACCGACCTACAAACACAGAGCGGGTATGACGGTGGCGTGTGGGCTCCGATTGTGACTCGCCACGCGAATTTGTTTTTCCACATCGTCGCGCGGTCGTCTTCTATCACGGCGACCGCGCTGTTCATTACCAGAACTGGCCTCTTGGCCTTCATCACGAGGAGGTGCAGGGACCTGAGGATTTACATTAACATTTATTGGGGGGTTAAGTGGGTGAGTATTTACAGGAGGTGGAGGTTGTACTTGCGAGTTAGTAGTTGCAAGTGTTTGGGAGATAAGTTGGTTCATTTGTTGAACAAAAGTGGGGTTTGCGATGTGCTGGGCAAAGGGAAAGAAAGTCGTGCTCCCTGCTTCGGTCAGGGGCACGTTCTGGCCATTGGTAGTTTGGCCAGTTTGATTATTTAGAGGTGGATCCTCCGTCAGACGGGCGTTTCGAGATTGCTGACTCATTCTGTCTATTTCGAGGGAGTTAACACTAGTTTTACCTGACTTCACATGACTTGACTAGCTGGGAATTCGGACTGGACCTAGACGGGCCCTCCTTCTAGCGCTAATTTGTTGACGTGCGTTTTGGTCAACAAGCAAAAACGTATGGAAATGTGATACGTGGAAATGGGAATAGACTTTAATTCAGGGCTAATTCTGCCGTTTTATACAAAATACCGAGCTGAAAGCTTCTGGTCGGTTTTCTGTTACAGTAGTGATTTTACAAGCATTTTTCTTTAGTTTTTCTCTTGTCTTTTTCTCATAAATGAGGCCTATTTATACCCATCTCATTAGTGAGTTTTTAATAATCACTATTACACTTAACACTAAAATAATCTTAAAGGGACACATGTCCTTCTCTGAGCATGCATGTTGGCCAAGTATTTTGCCACTTGTTGACTCATCTTGATATTATGCTGACAAGTGGCAGCTTCTTATGCTAATGGATCACTAAGTTCGATCGATGGTTATCCTTTAAATTTCCCGTCATAATCCGGCTCTGACGAGCCGAGCCCAATTCGTGCCACATCATCAGGTCGGTTGCTGACGTCATCAGCTCGGTCTGCGTCGCCCTGTGGGTCCCCCATGCACACGTGGTGAATGGCCACGTGGACTGATTTGCTTCTAACTCGGCTCGGGTGTCATCAGAACTAAAATTGTTAATCCCTAAAATTAGTTAGTAGACTAAAATTGCAACTAAGCTAAAAATTTCAGACAATAGTGAAAATTAAAAATGAATTAATATTCATATCAGCAGAGCTTAGTTACCTATTTGTTAGTTCAGCCATGGATGAAGCTCAAGCTGAATTAATTTCTTGTGTTTGTGATTGTCTTCTTGGACTAGCGGATATAAATAGAAATCTGGGGAGGGGAGCCCACAAGCATGCATCGACTAAACAAGTAGAAAATATGTTGATTTTGCCTCTAATGAAAGGCCATAATTTTCTTTTTGCACTAATCATTATTTTGGCGGTCTAATAAATATTTGTAATTATAAATAGGGATAATTACAAAAGTCCCCCCTTAAGTTTAGGCTAATTAAAAAATAGAGATGTGTCAAAATAAAAATAAAAAACCCTCACATTTGATTTGTCTTAAATTTTAAGGGGCCGGGGTAAATGTAATATTTCTAAAAATATGAGGGTATTTTCTATTTCAATTGTTGAATGAATCTCAAGGGACTTTTTGTAATTTTCAAAATATCTAGATTTTCTTGTAAATTGCCCGAACCTCAGGCGTGTTTTGTAATTATTCCTTATAAATACTTTGTCCATTTTCGGAAAATACTTTTACGTTTAGCATTTGTTGTCATGTCTTAGAATTTGTACAAGTTCTTGCAGAAAGGGATTTGTTTCTTCTTTTTTTAGGAAGCTTCTTGAGAAATAAATTGCAACTTGTCTCATCATGATTCATGATAATAGAAAGAAAATGAAAATGTAGAACGAATTAACACGACAAAGACCAGACCACCATAATAGCTTTTCGTAGTGGCATCACTTTTCCACAACAGTAAAAAAGTATTTAAATAAATCAGAATTTTCCATGATTTGGAGGAAGCTTCTTATACTAGGAGCAAAGACGACACTTTTTGGCTCATTTTAAATGTCTCCTTCAAACAAAAAAGTACTCTACTTTTTGGAATTTTGGTAATAGACTAATAGAGTCATCCACAGCTTCTAGACAATATTGCTTCATATGATAGTGTGAAATGTCAAATTTGATTTGCCAGCACACTATCAGTAGTAACCTATTTAATATAAAGAATGATTCATTTACGTTTTTTTCAAATGTCAAATTTAATTTGCCAATTTTAATAGTATTAAATTAATATAAATAAAGGATAATTACAAATATTACACTTTAGATTTGATCTAATTATAAAAAAAATGGGCAAAAATATTCCTTTAGTCCACTAAGTGGACTAGCTACTTTAGATATTTGGTCCACTTTCTTAAGTTTATTTGAAATTAGTCCACTAACTGGACAAAAACCAGATTTTTAGTCCACTCACCTGCTATTGCAGGTTGCAATTCTATGTGGAATTTTTTTTTACTTTATGCTTTTCTTTTTGGCCTTAAAGTGTGAATTGTGTTTTTGTTGATAGGGCATATTATGTAGCATTTTGGAGAGAAATATATTATTTTCAATGTAAATTAGATAAAAATATATATATAAGATTTATTATGAATAAAATGAAAATAGTTTACATGAAATATTTAAATTATTTATTAATTTGAAAAACGAAAAATAATTTAAAAAATCCATGTAAATTAAAAATAATATTAATAAAATTTAAGATATTTTAATTGGATAAATATATTCGAAATTATAAAATAAGAATTATAAATTATTTAATTGCATAAATAACGTTTTATTTTTATAATTAAAGAATAATAATTTAATAGTTTTTTATACAGGTTTTTAAAATTTAAATAGTTTTTGATACAGTTTTTTTGTAATTAAAAAACTGCATAAAAACTATTTAATTACAAAAAACTGTATAAAAAATCTTAAAAAACTATTTAATTACAAATAAAACTGTATAAAAAACTATTTAAATTTTCAAAAACTGTATAAAAAATATTTAATTACAAAAAAAACTGTATAAAAACTATTTAAATTTTAAAAACTGTATAAAAACAATTTAATTTTTACTCTTTAATTATAAAAATAAAATGTTACTTATCCAATTAAATAATATATAATTTAAACTTATGATATAAATAATTTTTTATTTTATAATTCTGAATATATTTATCTAATTAAAATATCTTAAATTTTATTAACATTATTTTTATCTTTCATGGATTTTTTAAAATTATTTTTCGTTTTTCAAATTAATAAATAATTTAAATATTTTATGTAAACTATTTTTATTTTATTCATAATAAATCTTATATATTTTTTTTTTATCTAATTTACATTGAAAATAATTTATTTACCTCCAAAATGCCACATAATATGCCCTATCAACAAAAAATAATTCATACTTTAAGGCCAAAAAGAAAAAGAAAAAGAAAAAAAAATTCCACATAGGATTGCAACCTACAATAGCAGGTGAGTGGACTAAAAATGTGATTTTTGTCCAGTTAGTGGCTAATTTCAAATAAACTTAAGAAAGTGGACTAAATATCTAAAGTAGTCAACTTAGTGGACTAAAAAATATTTTTGCCAAAAAAATGCAACTATCTTTCAAAATTTAGAATGCATCATTAAGTTATTAAAAATACTCACTTGAGAGTTGTATTTTGTTAATAAATACTCCAAGTAAATGGTGCAATTTGTCAAATGAAAACAAATTCAGGGAGGTTTTCTAATTTTACTAGATAGTTGGGTTTTTGTAATTAGACTAAATTTTAAAGACATTTTTGTGATTAGACTTCATTTGATATTATCAAATGTCTATTTTGATTTGCCAATCTTTTTATCATTAACTTAATATAGAGCTAGAGGATGACATAACTTTCAGAAAGGAGTAATTTAAAACTTTAAAAGTGTTGAAAAAAGATGTAATTTACGTTGGATAAACTGGGTTGGTGTATATCGAAATGACTAAGGAAATTTGAGTAGAGTAATGGTATGAAACCAGAAAGTCGAGGCAAGAGTTAGACTCTTTTTCTTTAACACGAAATTGTCCCGCTCTCCGTGTTTACGATATTTTGGCAATCGCCTCCCAAGACACAACGACTTACGTATTTTGATAGCAACACTACAAATCACAAGATACTTCGAACATTGGTGTTTTTGAACTCTCAGAACTTATGCAGAATGTATGATCAATTCGATTTTTTTCAGATGCAAATGAAGTTTGGGGGACTCCTATTTATAGAGCTACGGGTGTCCCTTCAGACTGGGTGCAACCCTTGGTTCGGATCAATCAGGACTGACAGATCGTATGTTCTGATCAACAACAACAATCTGATGGTGTAGATCGCATCCCATCAAAGGTACACATCCATTGGCACGCATCCTCAGTATATCTTTGGCGATCGTGTCGATCGTGGTGCCCGTCGTGAAAACAGACGCATCCAATCAGCTCCACCGTTTGCCACATGTTGCCATCCAGACGACTCTTGCCTAGTCACTGCTACCTGAGCTGCCTTGCCACATTGATGAGCCACTGGACTAAACTTACTTCAATTTTTCGAAACTGTAAGGCTCCACGTGGTGATGTGTACGTGCGAAGTACAAAGTGCGTCTCTAATGCGCCCAATACGACTAAGTGTTAGTCCAAGTGGCTACAATAATCTAGAGGGGGTGAATAGATTATTCCGATTTTTAAAAATCACCCTCTTTTTCGAAACAACGAGTAAATAACAAAAATGTAAATGCGGAAAATAAACAACACTGCGTTGATTTAAAGAGGTTCAACCCACCTAGGGCCTAATCCTCTACCACCCCAAGATATCTCTGGATGGATTTCAAAAAAAAAAAAGATTTTATTAATTTACAAAAATTAATACAACACCTTGAGGATTACCACAACCCTCTTTCACCACTTTGAGGATTACCACAATCCTCTTTACACCACCTTGAGGATTACCACAACCCTCTTACAACACCTTTGAAGATTACCACAACCTTCAAACACCTATCACCTAGATCACCCAGTGTATTCTTACCACAAGAATACTCACAAGGATGTCTTGTGTTGAATGATGACCAAAATCAAGATTACAACTCAATAATGATTGATACAATATGAGTACAAGTGTAATCAAGAATTGAAAGCCTAGACCTCAAATAAGTGCAAGTGAAAGTGCTTTTAGCTAATACAACAAGATATATGAAAGTGTTTGCTCAATTGCTCTTTGCTTGTATATTGTGTGTTGTATCTTGTTGCTTGAATGAAGCCTCTATTTATAGGAGAGGTCTTGGCTTTGATTTCCGGACATTGGCTCCTCCTTGGGGAGTGATTTCTTTGCAAAAGAAACCATTTAAAATCATCAATATAGCTGTTAGAAATCAATCCCACAAAATAGGAAAAAGCATGCGAAAATGCAACGGATAGTTTGTCGATAAATGCGGGGGTTCGGCCCGGTCGCGCAGAGATAAGATTGAAATTGAATTCTCGCGAATTTTTACACAAAAGGGACCGGGCGGTCGAAGGGCGCGACCGTGCGCTTCTTAGCCGTGACCGTTCCCCTTGCGTTTTTACGAAGCAGAGAAGTCCGGAACAAAAATCCAACTTGCAGTGCAATGTCGCCCGCGGTCGACCGATCGACCACACCGTCCGCCCACCTCGGCCGACGGCCGCCCGCCTGTTTTTCTTACGTCCCATTTTCTGTTTCTTAGCTCAACTCAGTGCACGGGTTGCCCTATAGGGCGGCGACGGTCGAACTGAAACAAATGTGTTGTCCAATGTTTTATTGAAAATAAACTTGAAGAAATACTCCGAAAAATAGTAAAAACATTTTAAGTTGATCGGAAATATTTAGACAACATTTAGGGACATAGTTTTGGTTTGAAAACATATTTAAACAAAATCGAACATAATCATCAAAATCATGATAAAAACATTTATCTAACACTAAGTGCAATGGGCCAGGGCCTCGGCTCTGGCTCGGGCTCAGACGAAACTCCACACCGTACTAAGTGTTCTTTGAGCTAGCCAAAGGCTAGTCAAAATTGACTTGATCCACCATGGTGTATCATAAGGAGCTCCACATGATTACCCCTTATTATTGGTTAAGCTCCATATAAACAAGTCAAGTTTTAAAAGGTTTTACATGTGGGATATGTCTTTCCACATTCCCACTCTTTTATATTTCAATGCATAAAAGACATTTAAGTGGCTTACTTTAAGCATTAATTTCTCATTCACCCAATATTAGTTTTGAGAAATTCAAAATGTTAAACTCATCTACTCGCAGTGTAGATTACACTAGCTTATTTATTTCCTATAACAAATAAATGAATCTACTTAAATAATTGGTCAAAATCGAGTCACAACCCAATTTCCATAAAACAATTTCAACATTGCCCCAAATGAATGAAAATTAATGCATATGAGTATGCAGAAATTAAGAGAGTTCAAATGGAAAGCTATTGTATCGGGAGAGGTAGTTTATGGCTTTGAACCTTCCTTATATGAATACTATCGGAATTACTAGGTTGCATAGTGATGCGATGTCCTGAACTGTCCAGTTGTTTATGTAAACCAAAACAACAACATGCACACAATATCTTTCATAGCACCATTTGGTTCTCACAGTTGTGTCCATTTTGGCCCTGGACAATATCTTGGATTCATAAGTGTTTTGTTGAAGCGGACCGTCTTCACACTTATATAGGTGATCTCTTATTAAGAGTATCCTTCCATACTCCACCTCTATCAAGTATAAGAATCATTAAAAGTTTATAACTTAATCTCACCACATTCTGTAGGTTTTTCCACTTGGATAGGAATGAGTTGTAACTTGTTTCATTGAATATTCATAACTTAGTTGTCCCATTAAACAAATATCTTGGGATCTCCAATTCACAAGGTTAGATTACCGCTATAAACACTCTTATTTTGTGGATTTTAAGCTCATTTCCTTCGATAAGCAGTATAATTGATCTCTATTGTAATATTTAGTTAACAAATCCGCTAGGTTTTCCTTTGAATTCACGTAATCGATTATAATAACCCCATTTGAGATCAACTACTTAATGGCATTATGTATTCGACGTATATGTCAAGACTTAACATGGTACATACTATTTTGTGCCCTTCCTATAGCTGACTAGCTATCATAATGTATCATGATTGCTGTCATCGACTTAGGCCAACAAGAAATATCCTCTAAGAAGTTCCGAAGCCATTATGCTTCTTCAGTATCTTTATCCAGAGCTATAAATTTTGATTCCATCTTAGATACAAATTTATTTAGAGGACTTCCACGACACCGCTCTACCACCAATGGTAAAAACGTAAACCACTAGTGGATTTTGAATCTTTTGTGTAAGATATCCAATTAGAATCACCGTATACTTCAAATATAGTTGGATATCTTAATTAATGTAATCCATAATTTAAGGTGATTCTTAGATATCTAAGAACCCTTATCAATGCCTTCCAATAGTCATTGCAAGGATTGCTAGTAAATCTACTCTGCGTAGGCAATATCTGGATGAGTGCAGTTTGTAACATACATTAGACTACCCATAAATCCGAGAATATTATAGTCGAGATACGGGCTCACCCTATTTTTTAGCTAAGTTTATGCTTAAATCAACAAGTGTTTAGCTGCAAGACTGTCATAAGCATTGAGCTTTCGTAGTACTGTCTCAACATAATGAGACTGTGATAGGACAAGTCCATTAGAAGTTTTAGAGATCTTAATTCCTAGAATAATATCTGCTACACCCATATCTTTTATATCAAAATATTTTGTCAATATATTCTTTGTATTCATAATGATATCATGATTACAATCCATAATCAACACGTCGTCAATAAACAGACAATAACATAAGCATTGGTGTATTTTTAAAATAAACGCATTTATGACACTTGTTAGTTTTAAAATCATTCGACAACATAGTTCTGTTAAATTTCTGGTGACATTCTTTCAGAGCTTGGTTAAAGTCATACAATGACTTAACGAGTTTACACACCTTCTTCTTATGTCCAAGAGCAATAAACCCTTCAGGTTGTTCTATGTAGACTTCTTCTTCTAATCACCATTTAGAAATGTCGTCTTAACATCCATTTGATGTATCTCAAGGTTATGTAGTGCATCAAAAGCAATGAGAACTATAATACATGTGATCCTTGTCACAGGTGAATATGTATCAAAGAAGTCAAAGCCTTCTTTTGTTTGAACCCTATAGCTACGAATATGGGCTTATATTTATCAATAGTTCCATCAGCTTTATATTTCCTTTTAAGGATTCATTTGCATCCTAAATGATTATTTCCCGGTGGGAGATCTACCAACTCCCAAATCTGATTTTGCATAATGGAATCTATATCATTATTAATAGCTTCTTTCTAGAATGGAGTTTCTGACTGGATAATGCTTCACCAATTGTCCTTGGTTCATTTTCTAACACATAAGTTAGAAAATCTGGACCAAAAAACTTAGTTATTTTGGCCATTTTACTGCATCTTGATTCTTCATCATTTTGATGATTACCATCTCATAGATATCACGTGTTCTTTTTCTAGAACTAACTTCTTTCCTTTCTTGATAAGGAAATTTTGAAAAATACAGTTCATTAATTCAATAATTGTACATTCGTGTACATCTAGAATTGCTGATTTGTGCACTAAAAATCAATATGCACTATTGTTATTATCACATCCAATGAAGAAACAATCGATTGTTTTAGGACCTATTTTTACTTGTTTTGGCTTAGATACTTCTACTTTAGTCAAACACCCCCACACTTTAAGGTATTTATAGGAAGGTTTGTAACCTTTCCACAACTCATATGGAGTTTTGTCTTTATTTTTGTGTGGTATTTTATTAAGAATGTGGTTAGCCGAGAGAATTGTTTTCCCTCACAAATTCTAAGGTAAACCCAAATTTATCAACAAAGCGTTCATCATCTCTTTAAGCGTTTAGTTTTTGCGTTCAACAATACCATTTGATTATCGTGAATAAGGAGCTGTCGTTTGATGAATAATACCAGAACCTGAGCAAAATTCTTCAAAAGAAGCTACATACTCTCCACCTCTATCGCTTCGAATTATCTTAATTCGTTTGCTAAGATGATTTCAAGCCTCATTATTATAGCTTTTAAAAGCTTTTAAGGCCTCATCTTACTTCTCAAAATATATACATAATAGTATCTTGTGCAATCATTGATAAAAGTAACAAAATACTTTTTCCCACCTCTAGTTTGCACAATCTTAAATCGCATATATTATTGTGAATTAATTCTAGATGTTCTGTATTTCTTTCCACCGAGTGGAATGGTGTTTTAGCCATTTTTGCCTCAACACATATTTCACACTTGTGTGATGCAATTTTAAAATTAGGTAGTAATTCCAAGTTTACTAACCTTCTTAATGTGTGTAGGTCCCAAGGGGTGTGGTGTAAGGTTTAGAAGGGGAGGGGGTTGAATAAACCTTACCAAATTTTTGATTTTAGTCCTTTTAAGATTTTTCAACAGAGTTGAATCAAATCAGCTGTGTCCTTGGGGGACAGCTAAGTTGGCTATTCAGCTAAGTTACCCAATCAACAGACTCGATAGAGCTGTTGATAGTATAACTCTGTTGCTTAAGCCAATACTTAACTTAGTTGATTTGGTTTTATAACAGCAGAAGACTTAACACTCTTTGATTGATTTAAAGCTTGTTTTTAACACTTGTTTTAGCACTTAGTTATTTATCAGTTGGATAACAGATATAACTAACAACAGATATAAAGTAAATATGAGAATGTAAATGCTGAAAGTAAATAGACACGAGTATTATTATAGTGGTTCGAAGATGGGGTAATTATTCTAATCCACTCTTCTCCAACTCCTGGAGGAATCCACTAAGTAACAGATCTAATTACAAAGCAGTGAACAGTGTAGAGACAACCTTGATCACACACCGTGGCTTCTCCTGCGACTCGCTTCTTCTTCACGAGTTGCGCTTTACTTCAACTCACTTCTTAAGTTCTTGGATTTGATCACAAAGCCCTCCAACGAACATGATACTTGGTTCAACATTGAACCTTTCTACAATCCTTCAACTTGGAAAGTAGACCCCTTTTTGATCTTCAAATGTTTTCCTCTTCAACTGATTGAAGTTGTCTCTCCTTCACAGCTTGTGTTGGATCAAGTTTCTTCGAGTTTTAGGCTTGAGGAATATTTTGAAATGCTTTGAGAATATTGCAGATTGATTGCTTGAATATTCTTGCTCTTGCTTGGTTCAGGTTATCAAGGTAACCTTTTCTTAAATGCTTCCTCAGCCTTTTATAGTGCACATTTGAAATTTGCCCGTTGAAGAGATAGGCTAGTTTCAAATGTCACTTTGTGTTCGCTGGCTTGTCCTTTCTTGGTATGCAACCCATGTCATGTTGACCTTTCCTTGTATTAATTGGCTCTTCAGCTTTGCAGGTTCTAACACAAGATGCAGTGTTTCCCATTGGCTTATTCCTTTTGCATAATTCTGGGCCAAACACTTTAAGACCTGGAAGCTTGAAATATTACTATATCAATTAATATTCTTGACTTTATTCCAACGGATCTAAGTCAGTTGTCTTGACTTGACTGCTGCCTTTACCCCAGGTGACTTGAGTATGCTCCAATCATAAGATTGACTGAACTTTCACTTCAACTAATAGACTTGGCTTCTAAAGTTGACTTGACCGACACTTCTCACAGTCGTTCCTCAGCTGACTCTCCTTCAGTCGAGTCCTTGACTTCCTTCCTGGCCATACTCAGTTGACACACAACAGAGTCTTCATTCCAGTCCGCCGTTGATTTCTTGTAATCTTGACAAAGCTGACTTCACTCAGCTCTTCCAGTCTTATCTATTAAAATACATAATTACAAGTAAAATGGGGTGCCAACTTTCTAGTTCTATGTTTAACACGGTATCATCAAAATCTAACAAATAAATTTCCTAACAATTTCTCCCTTTTTGATGATGCCAAAACTTAAAACATATAGCATAAGTAAACTTAAAAAATACAAGCAGTGCAGTAACAAGCAATGTATGCTTTTGAATAATCATTTTATTGATCATAACATTCTTGTCCTTTACAAAGCTTTTTACAACAAGTAACAGAGCTATACACAATTTCATTTATTCAACGTGTATCTAAGCTAAGTTACAAAGAAGAATTAAAATTACAGGGAAATACACAGAGCTATTACAGAAGACTTACATCTATGTATTTACAACGAAGTAAAATACATGAAGGGGTTCGCAACACACTTCAAGGCCTTTTCTGCTTCCTTCTTCTGTCTTCATATTCATCTATCTTCTTGTCCTCCTCTGACCTTCTCCTCTTCTTCTCTTCTTCATCTCGCTTCTTCTTCTCATACGCTCACCTAGCAACAGGGTCATCCCTTTTCTGCCTCTCAAACCATTTGCGATTTGCTCTCTCATTCTCAACTTCTTGCCTTCTAACTGCTTCGACATTCTTGTGTGCAACCTCAAGGTTAGCAAGATGGTTATATCCAACCCAGTATGTGATCCCTTTCTTCTGTGGATCAACATACGTAACATCCTTTAGTCTTGGCCATGGTTGAGAACATCTTCCACCGCCACCATGTCTTTCCCTTCCTGACTCAGCTCCCCTTCCTCTGGGAGTATATTGTATTGGATCCTTTGACTTTCCAGCTGAGTGACTGCTGGAAGTCTGATGCTTATCAGCTAATTTACACAAATCCAATCCTTTCTCCCAATACAAATCCCAGGCTTGAGGCAGAGTCATCCCTTGAAAATAACCTTCTGCTTCTAGAGTTTGAAACTCCTCTAGAGATCTGGGCTCAGATCCAGCATCAGGCATAATAATGACTCTCGGGGGTTTAATCGCAACATAGTCCTTTCTGACTGGAGGACCACCATATTATTTTCTTATCTCTTGAACACGCGCAAATTGCCTCTCAGCTACCTTCTCAAAAACAGCTTCAATTGCCTTCTTTGATTCTTTCATGGCCATCTCAACTTTATTCTCTATGGACAACTCACTTGGCAGCTTGCTAAGAATGGAAGCAGTGACATCACCTTGCTGCGGGGTTTCAGCATTCATGAGTTTCAAAGGAATCGAACTTCCTTCCCCCTCAGTTGTGTCACTTCTCTTCGCCTCCTTATCACTTCTCTTCTCATCCTCCAATCCCTTTAGGGCCTCATCTTCTCCCTTTTTGGCATCATCAACAAATGAAAGGGTTAGCCCAGGCAACAAACCACTCAGAAGGAAATCAAGCCGGCTGAGCTGTCACCAATTTCATCTCTGCCATGAGAAAACTGAACTTCTAATTCATGATGTCTTCTAGGCGAGTAATTTCGGCCTGGTGGTGATGCTTAAGCATCTTCATGTCCGACTTGTGTGCTATTTCCAATCTGACCATGAACTCCTTCATTCTCTGCTGAAACATTGAAGTGTCCGCACTCCATACTACCATCTTTGCAAATAGGGCCTTGAAGGAGCGGACCTGCTCTGAGTGCATGGCAGTCTGCTGTGCAGCCCATTCCCTTATTCGAACAATGATCCCTCTAAAATCAGCAGTGAGGGTTGCATCCCGATTGTCCAATCTAAGATCCATAGATGCCTAGTGGCGTTCCATCTTCTCAATCTCTTCACAAATTGTTTTAAAGTGTAGGTCCCAAGGGGTGTGAGAGTAAGGTTTAGAAGGGGGGTTGAATAAACCTTACCAATTTTTCGATTTAGTCCTTTTAAAATAGTTCGAGTTAATACTTCCCTAAGTCCTTGATGGATAGCTAAGTTAGTTAACCAAATGAGTTAGCCACTCAACGAACTCGATTCGAGCCGTTGATAGAATAACTCACCGCTTAGTCTAGGCTTAACTCAATGTGATATGTTTTCATTGAAGACTTAACACCCTTGAATTTGGTTTAAGTTTGTTTTGCCGCTTGGTTTTAGCACTTTGTTAAATATCAATTGGATAGCAAATTTATCAAAGAGATATAAAATAATATGTAATTGAAGTCTTTGAAATGTAAATGACACAATAAATTTTATAGAGGTTCAAGATGGGGTAATTATTCTAATCCTCTCTTCTCCGGCTCTGAGAGAATCCACTAAGTATTGATCGGAGTACAAAGTGGTTATCTCATCCGGATGCAAGTATTGATCACACAAACTAACTTGATCCTTTGGGACTCGATGCAGGAGATGCCTTGGTCACACAGTTGGCTTCTCGTTCGACTCGGCTTTTTTCACGCAGGCGGTGCCTTGCTACTACACTCACTTGCTCAAGTTTCTTGGATTTGATCACTAAGCCCTCCAATAGCTTGAGACCGGTTTGACCTTGAACCTTTCTACAATCCTCTCATGGAATGTAGACCCCTTTGATTCTTCAAATATTTCCTCTTCAACTCGATTGAAGTCGTCTTTCCTTCACGGTAAGTGTTGGATTGATTTCCTTAGAAATTTTGGTCTGAGGATTAAGCTTGAATGATTTGAGAATATTTTGTAGGTTACAACTCAATTGATAGCTTGAATGTTTGTAGTAATCGGTAGTCAAGCTAACCTCTATCTATTTTTTTCTCAAATTGATTCCTCGGCCTTTTATAGTGTTCTTTTCAAAATCGCCCGTTGAAGAGATAGGCTAATTTTCAAAAGACACTTGTGGTCGTTGGCTTGTCTTGTTGCAGTCCTTGAAGTTGACATTTCCTCGTATTGAATGAACCTTCACTTTTTCGTAGTTCGACACACGGGTGCAGTGCTTCCCATTGTTTATTCCTTTTGCACGCTTCTCGGGATCGAGCACTTTAAGAAAGCGGATGGAAGTATTACTTGTTTAAGTAACTTTCTTGACTTCAGTAAACGGATCCTTTTCGCTTGTCAGACTTGATCGAGCTTCTTTATCTTCCCGGATGACTTGAGTCGACTTCCAATCATTGGATGACTCATCTGTCACTTCAACTTGAGACTTGGCTATCTTGGGTTGACTTGACTGGCACTTCTCACAGCTGAGTTCTTATCTTCTCTTCCTTGCCATACCCAGCTTCCTCACAGCAGAGTCTTCATTCTAGTCTCCAGTTGTCTTCTTGCATATTTAGGCATAGATGACTTAACTCACGAAAGGCGACCTTATCTATTACAATGCAAATTACAAAGAAAATGGGGTGCCAACTTTCTAGTCTAAGTTTTACATGGCATTCATCAAAATCTAAAAATAAGTTTTCCAACAATTTCCCCCTTTTTGATGATGCCAAAACTTAAAGCATACATACAAAAAGTAAATGTCAAAGATACATACAGATAGTGAAGTAACAGAGAATGTATGCGTATAATCAACTGCTTTATTGATCATAACATTCTTGTCCTTTACACAAATTTACAAAGTATATCGAGCAACCATCTATGTCTACGCAAAGAAAATAGAGAAATTACTGATTTCTTATTCAATGTATCTTGAGACTTACATGCTTATGTATTTACAAAAGTAAATTACATGAAGGGGTGGACAACAACACTTCATCTCCTTCACCGCTCCTTCTTTTCTCTCATCGCCTATGTCTTCTTCTGACCTTTTTCTCTTCTTCTCTTCTTGACTTCTTTCCTTTTCTCATATGCTTTTCTGGCAGCTTCATCTCTTCTTTTTCTTTCTTGTCTTTCTTCCCACAACTAAGTTTATCTTTTATTCTCTTCCTCGATTCTCTTTACATACTCAAGATTGTTCTTGGCCACTTGCGGGTTGGCTACTTCACAAACCCAAACCCAATAGATCCCTCCTTTCTTCCCTGGATCTATGTATTCTATATTTTTGGGTAGAGGTCTAGGTCTCAAACCTCTTCCTCCATCGCTTCTTCCTCTTCCTCCGGGTGTGTATTGTCTTCGGGCCTTCTTCTTCCCAAATTTGAGTGACCAGAGAGTGATCGGCCAGAGCGACGCCAGATGTCTGCGCCTATTAGCTTCTTCACATAGCTTGAGGCCTTTTTCCCAATACAAGTCCTGGCTTGGGCCATGGTCATGTTCACGAAGTATCCCTCGGATGCGGCGTCTTGAATTCATCAACGAGATCTTGGCTCAATTCTCGACGTCTAAAATGGCATCGTGTCTCTTCCCGCTTAATGCCTCCATATTGTTTCGATATATCCATCACTCGGGCATCCATCTTTCCTTCCACCTCCTTCATCCCCTCGCTTCTACTATTTTTCGCTTTTTCCATGGGTAGTGCGCGGAGTGTTGGAGCGGCAGAGTCATCGAGTTTGCTTTGATGATATCGGCGACAAATCCTTGTTGAGGGTTTTAGCAATCATCAATGTCATATCTTTCGAACCTTCCCCTCAATGATTTTCCCCTTCTTTTTTTTTTCGTTCTTGGTTGTCTTCTCCTTCACATTTGTGTCCTTCTTCGCAGCTTCATCTCCTTTTAACGCCTTTAGGTGTTCCTCTTCCCCTATTTAGCATCATCAAAGGAGAGAGGAACCCTGAAACATGCCAAAGAATCATGAAGTCCAAGCGATCGATAGGTGAGTTATGTTTTGAATCAAGCTTTCACGAGTATCTTTGCACGGAATTCAGAGCGAGTGGCTTTCGATTCATCTGCCACCTTCTTCAGTTCAGCCGAGAGGAGGCTGAATTTCTTCTCCATGTTCTCCACCACGCGCAGAAGCTCTTTGCGATGAAATTCATGCAGCAGTTCCATTTCTGTGGTATGGGAGGTATGCATTCTGTCAATATTTTCCTACATCATCCTTTTCATGTCAACATTATCAGAGCTCCAGACTAGCATTTTATTGAACAATGTTCTGAAGTAGTGAACTTGCTCCACGCGCATTATCTGCTGTTGTTGCCACCATTCCCGGATCTTGACAATTATTCCTCGCAGATCGGCAATAAGATTGGCATCTCGGTTATCCAGTCTCATATCTAGTAAGGCCTGGTGCCTTTCCATCTTCTCTATCTCCGCAAATATGGCCTTGAAAACTTCTCGAACCTCAACTGTCACCTCTGTCTCAACTGGCGGCCAAGCAGCATCAAAGTCAAAATCTGTTGGGACGATGGTGTCTGTTGGAATGATGTGATCAGGTTTATGGAAATGTTGTTGATCTGTAGCTGATTCTTCAAGAAGATCAGGTAGCTCCAGAGAGAAAGGGAACGATTCTTCGAACGGATCATCATGGACAACGGGGATATGTTCAATGGTAACTCGTGCCCGTGATGTGCCCGGTTGTGTCGATTCTGCTGCAGCTTAGGGAGCCTGCGCAGTTGACTGTGTTTCAATTGTGGTCTGTTGGAGTATTGACCAGCTTGCCGAGCCTCACTGCTCAACAACTTTCGGGTCTCAACCGATTTTCCATTTGAGTTGACCGTCTCGACCGTATCGGTGGTGTCATCGGAAGATGATGAGTTTTGTAGAGTGGCTCATCATCGAAATTGAAGGTTTGGCGAGTAGCCTTAAGATCGGACTTACTCGTGCTTGGAAGAACATCCTCACCGAGTTGTTTGATTTGCGCTGGGGGATGACTCAGCTTCATCTTCACCTTCAGATCCCTGAAATGTTACATCCGGATTATCTTGGAAATCATGAAGAGCACTTATCTCCTTCTCGGATGCATGAATGATAGTAGGAGGGATGTTCGTTTCGTCTCTTTACCCCGAAGTCTCAACCTCCCGTTGGCCTTCACTACCTCCTGCAATCTCAAGCTGCAGCGAGGCCTTGGACAATCCCTTCGGCGCACTCAACTGTCTTAGGGTCTTGAGGTGGCATCCACCGGAGTCTCAACTCCATGGATTGCACTTTCATCGCCCAGTGTTAACTCCCGGGCGAATCCCTCAGGCCTCTCTCTGCTTTGCTTCAAGGCGGCGTCATTGGTTTTCAAAGCGGTTGGCACTTCAGTTGAGACAGTCTCAACTGTCTGAGCCTCTTCAGTGACAACTTGCAGTGTATCAGTTTGTGTTTCCATTTCCACTTCGCCTCCGAGATTCGTTGTGGAGTCAGCTGCATCATTCTCCGACCTAACTGCAGCCGGAGAGAGTTTCCCCCCACCCGGCACACCACCGAGTGACTTGAATTGGGGTCACTCGTCTCCGGACTCCCGATCGTTCCTTTGAGTATTCAGCCATTGGGGCGGTGGTAAGACACCTTCATTAGGGGTTGGCTCGACTAGGGTCCCCAAGTTCCCGGTTCATCGCCGTTCTCTTAATGCCTTCATCGTGTGGCGGGGGAAGTGGTGGCAAGACAACGGTTGCAATTACGCACCACTCCCATAGGATCAATCTCATGTGATTTGGAAGATTCCCTGGTCCTTCCATTAACCGTTGCTCATGTAGGACCCTAGATTCCCTCATGGCTTGCTGCATTTCCAATTCTTCTCAGAGTGGTAGAGGGTCAGATCCTCATCACTCTCTGAGAGGATGTCAAGATGAGGATGTGTATGATCAATGGTTCCAGTAAGGGGACAAATGCTGGCCTTCTTACGAGCTTGACTTCCTCTGCCGATCTCGCTTCTCCTTGTCTTTGAAGATCTGCAAGATATCTCATGCGTTTTCTTCATCCGATGCTTGGACCACAATGGTCAATCCGAGAAAATTCAATAGTTCTTCTTCTTTTTCAATAAACTCCGGTCTTTCGAAATGTTCCCTGGATCAACTCAGCTTCCACTTCCTCCATTCTCGCAGGACGATTTTGGATGTCCGGATATGGTGGGGATAGGATCATCACATCATCATCTTCTTTATCATCATCTCCTCGTTTGCCCTTCCTTTTCGGGGAATAGAAGGCAACATACTCTTGCTCAACTCTTTTTCAGAAAGATGACGGAGGACAGAGATATAGTCCTGTCGGCCAGGAGAGTCTGCTTGCCTCTCATTTGCTCCTTGTTCTTCAAATTGCCCCGTCCACGGTGGGTCTTGACTTGCCTCTGGACGGCCAAAGACTTGGCGCTTGATCAATAATCTCTGAGACTCTACTTCTCAAATTGTTTCCTTCGCATCTGTTCCGGTTGAGTGGCAGACTCAAATGCTTTTTCTCAAGCTCGACCGCTTGAAGAGTCTTCTTCTTTTGGTCCTTACCGAGAGGAATTTCTAGTTTGGATGCGCTTTCCTCCGAGTCCCGGGCGGCGGGTCGGTGCTATTGTCTTTTTCTCGAGGAGCTGGCCTTCTCGGCTTATCAAACCTCCTTTTCTTAATAATCGGAGAAGGCATTTGGGATTCCTTCTCCGCTGCTGGCGGGCAGGAGTGACTCAGTGGGCAGGTGCGGATTTCTTTTTCTTTCAGCGGGCGCATCTTCTTTGCAAAAATTGGGGGCGCTTCTTCTAGGGAGAGGAGGAGAGTTGTTTCTTTAGAGTCACCGATTCTCCTCACTCGTGTCGGCTCTCTTGGCGTACGCTCTTTTTGTGCTCCTGAAAGGTTCGATCGGAACATTTTCTTGTTTACATAGAACGCCTTTCCATGTCAAAGAGGGACTCCCTTCACTTCCATCATCCGGCCAATCACCAGGCCATATCCCAAAGATCCTCCAAACGAACCATCCTCCTTGAAGGATTTATTCCCAATATTCGCAGAGTCTGCTTTGTATACAAACTCATACCGGCTTCACCTTCTTCTCCTCCATGATCGCAAATGCCATCACGATCAACTTGGTTTTGATAGTCATTAAAGCTTCCAAACTTGATATCTATGCATTTGGCAACAATGTCTAACAACTTGTGGTAATCCTCCTTCAGCAGCTTCTTATCAGCTGTGTAGACAACCTTGTTAGATAAATGTTTTTATCAAGATTTTGATGATTTTGTTTTATTAAGATTTTATACCAAAACAATGTTTTTATATGTTGTCCAAATACTCCTAAATGATTTAAAATGTTTTTACTAATTTTTGGAGTATTTCTTAGATTTTTTAATTTGATGGTTTTTGTTTAAATTGGTTTTTACACCGAAACTATGTTTATAAATGTTGTCTAAATACTCCCAAATGATTTAAAATATTTTTACTAATTTTTTGGAGTATTTCTTGAAGTTTATTTTTGAAAAAAATCGGACAACATTTTAAAGGGAGTCGGCCGGTCGCCCAAAGTGGTCGAACATGCACCAAGATAAGAAACACGAAACAGAACTTACAGTCTTAAAAAAAGAGGGAGGGGGACCGGTCCAGGGAAGGGCCGACCGGTCGCACCCCTGGGCGACGGTCGACCCCTCCGACCGTCCGCACCCGCAACCCCTACCTGGATCGCACTATTTTTTTCAAATGGTCGAAATCTTCAACAGGGCAACCGGTCGCCCTATGCTATTTTGTGACAGCAAAATTTGTACCGTTGAACATATTGACAGCAAGATTTGCTTTTCTATTTTGTACAATATTTCTACATCTTGTGATCTTCTTTTTGTAGACAAAAGTGAAGAAGAAGGAGCCTATGTTGGGAGCCTATGTTGGTGAAGCCTCCTATAAATAGAGGATGAATTGAAGACACAAAATATAACAACACAAGCAAATACACAACAAGAAATCTGCAAATTTCCAAGCTTTCATATTCAACACTCTTGTTGTATTTATAGCCTAAGTATTTCACTTTCACATCTTGAGGTCTAGGCTTTATTTCTTGATTACACTTTGCACTCAAATTGTAATATTCATTATTGAGTTGTAATCTTGATTTTTGGTTATCATTCAAACACAAGATATCCTTGTGAGTGTTCTTGTGGTAAGAACACACTTGGATGATCTAGGTGATAGGTGCAAGAAGATTGTGGTGATCTTCTTATTGAGGTGTTGAAGAATTTGGTATTCTTCAAGGTTGAAGATTGTGGTAATCTTCACAAGGTGCCGTTGAAGGAAGATTGGGGTAATCTTCAAAGGGAGATTGTGGTAATCTCCAAAGGTGGTGTTGAAAAAGAGTGTGGTGCTCTTCAAGGTGTTGTAAGTTGAATTTGTATTAATTGTGGTAATTAATAAAATTCTTTTTCTTTTTGAAATCCATCCTGATATCTTTGGGGTGGTAGAGGATTAGCCCTAGGTGGGTTGAACCTTTTAAATCGACGCGTGTTGTTTACTTCCCGTACCTTTATTATTGTCTTGGCGTAATTGTTTCGAAAAAGAGGGCGAAATCAAAAAGATGGAGATAATCTATTCACCCCCCCTCTAGATTATCGTAGCCGCTTGGACTTACAAACCTTTGCAGCACAGTCAGGTTTGGCTACTTCCTTCCATGCAGCAGCCAGATTTACATCCGCTTCAGAGATCTCCTAAGACTCTTCACTCCTTGGTAGAGCAAAGATGCTCTGCCAAATCCTTGGCAGTGATTTTGACTTCCTTCCCGTGAACAGAGGACTTGATGCCCTTGTCGTGAACTCCAGCGTTTACATAGAACTGCGCGACCTCTTCCATGTAGGTCATCTGAAACTCCATCGTGAGAAAAGGTTTCAGTTCAAATTTTTCCAACTTCTCTGCTATTTTCTTCATAAGGGTTTCGTCTGATCCTTGTTTGATTAGACCTTCGAAATCCACAGTAGACCCCGTGTGGATTTGTTTTCCCATCATGACAAAATTGTAAGTAGATGCCATTTCTTGAAGTTTTACCGAACGAAACTTTGAAAATAGGCTTTGAAGGTTTGTAAGGTTTTGAGAGAAAAACTTCTTTCTTTGCTTTTGAGAGAGATGAACAGTTTTGGCAAAGTGAGAGAAAGTCGGACGAAATGGTATATGTATGGGTTATGAAAGGACGTGCGGACGATTTTTGAAATTTGATCAAGATCAATGGCTCAGATTTTGCACGTCGATTAACATTTAATTTCTCGCATTTAATGCAGCAGCATTTATATCCAATCATAAGCTTGGTATGCAGCTTTTGACTGTACACGTCATAATTATGCTGACGTCATTCTTAAAAACATTCTCGCTCAGTAGAAATGACTGCTTTTTTTTTGTCACTTTGCTCATAACCGACTCAGCTTGCTTCTTAGCTGATTCAACTCTTTTTCCCTCCATTCACATCGTGACTCAGTTATCAGCCAACTCATTGCAGCTGACTTTTCGATGCGGCTGATTCACTTAGCTGTTTCAAGAGCTCCGTTTTTTCCCATCTTTTCATGTTCCATCTCTTTTCTTTGAGTCTTCTCGAGTGTCAACTCAGCTCACTTAACCCTAATTCATGCTTGAGTTCTTCAAATCTTGATTCACATAATGGTTTTGTGAATATATCACTAACTCGCTTATCGGTTGAGATGTATTCCACAAAGGATGTCTTTCTTTTCAACATGGTCTCTTATGAAATGGTATCGACATCAATGTGCTTTGTTCTTGAGTGTAACACGATTTTGAGTGATTGCAATTGCACTTGTGTTATCACACATGATTGGAATTTCCTTTTCTTTAACTTCATAGTCTCTCACCTTTGTCCCATCCATAAGACTTGAGCACAAATGGTGCCCAAACAATGTATTCTTTTTCACCGTGGATGTGGCTATTGAGTTTTGCTTCTTGCTAAAACCAGAAATTAACCTATTTCCAAGCATTTGACATGTACACAAAGTACTTTTCTCCGTCAACTCTACATCCAAAGATAGTCGAATCAATAACCAATTAGCTTGAATCCACCTTCCTTTGGATACCATAAGCCAACTTCTTGGCTTCCTTTAAATATCTCAATATTCTCTTGGCTGCAATCATGTGGCTTTCTTTAGGAGCAGATTGAAATCTTGCACATACACCTACAACAAAGGTGATGTCCGCCTACTTGCCGATATGAGCAATGATCCAATGAGTGCTCAGATCTTGTTTGATCCACAGGCTTGCCATCCGCATCCATATCCATTTTGATGATGTACTCATTGGTATTTTCACAGAAGACTTCTCTTCCATACCAAATTTCTTCATTAATTCTTTGGTGTACTTTGTCTGACTTATGAAGGTTCCATCCTTCAGCTGTTTTACTTGAAGTCCTAGGAAGAATGTCAGCTCTCCCATCATACTCATTTCAAATTTGCTTTGCATGAGGTTTGAGAATTTATCACATAGCTCTTTGTTTGTGGAACCAAAAATGATGTCATCCACATATATTTGAACAAGCAATATACTCTTTCCATCTTGAATTCTGAAGAGTGTTCTATCCACTTTGCCTTTTGTGAATCCGTTATTTGTTAGAAATTGTGATAGTGTATCATACCATGCTCTTGGTGCCTGTTTCAATCCATATAGAGCTTTCTTGAGCTTGTAAACCTTGTCTCCAAGAGTCTTCTGCTCAAATCTTGGAGGTTGTTCAACATAGACTTCTTCCAATAATCCATTCAGGAATGCACTTTTTACATCCATTTGATATACAATGAAATTCTTGTGTGCAGCATAGGCAAGAAACATCCTTATTGTTTCTAATCTTGCAACAGGGGCAAAATTTTCATCAAAATTTATTCCTTCTTCTTGGCAATACCCTTTGGCTACCAATCTTTCCTTGTTTCTTACCACAGAACCCTCTTCATTCATTTTGTTTCTGAAGACCCATTTTGTACCAATGACATTTTGATGAGTTGGTCTTTGAACCAATTCCCATACCTTGTTCCTTTCAAACTGATTCAGCTCTTCTTGCATGGCTTGAATCCAATGTGTGTCATCCAATGCTTGTGACACATCTTTTGGTTCTATTTGAGATATAAAATAAGTGAACATGGCTTCTTGTTGAGCTCTGGATCTGGTTCCTATACCTTCTCTTACATCTCCAATGATTAGGTCTGGTGGATGGTCTCTCAGCCATCTCACAACAGGTTGGAGTAAGTTAACTGGATTCAGTCGTCTTGCAGCTGTGTTATCTTGAACAGCTCTCTCATTATCACTTAGCTGCAGATTGTCCAGCTGTCTTTGAGATTCATCTATCTCTTCTTCATCTCGGTTAATTGCTCCAGCTTCAGCTTCAACATAGGGACTCTTCTGCATGGTTGGTTGATTCAGCTTGTCAGCTAACTCTTCAATGTCTTCTTCATTTACCTTGGGTTCATCAAACACCACATGGATAGACTCTTCTGCAACCATTGTCCTCTTGTTGAGTACTCTATAGGCATTACTTTCAGCTGAGTATCCCAAGAAGATACCTTCATCAACTTTAGCATCAAAAGCCTTTAAATTGTCTTTGCCATTATTGTGGATGAAGCATTTGCATCCAAATATTTTAAAATATGCAACATTTGGCTTTCTCCTGTCCAAATCTCATAGGAGTCTTTGTCACTGCTATTTATCATGCATCTATTTTGAGTATAGCATGTTTGTGTTTATTGCTCCACCAAAATCTTTTAGGCAGCCTACTTGACTAACATGGTCCTTTTGCTTCTTTGAGAGTTCTGTTCTTCTTTCGCAACTCCATTCTCATTGTGGAGTCCTTGTCACAGAGATAGTTCATGAGCAATACCATTTTCAATACAATATCGAGTTATTATTCCATTGACAAACTCGTTCCTCCTCGAATCTAATCTTGATAATGGTTTGACTCTTCTCATTTTGAATTCTCTTCATCACCATTTGTGGTAGCTTCGTAAGGTTTCTTTCTTCTTACACGTGAAAATTGTCCATGTATATCTTGAGTAATCATCTACTACCACCAAGGTGTATTTCTTTCCTCTTATGCTAGCGGTTCAACTGACCAAATAGATCCATATGTAACAGTGCAATATTCTTGTTGAAGATGGACATGTCTTTTCTTTGAATGATGATTTGATCTGCTTTCCCATCCGGCATGCATCACATACACTCTCCTTCTTGTATAATCGAGTCCAAAGTCCTTCTACAAGATTACTTCTTGCAAGTTTGTTAATAGTTTTGAAATTCAGGTGACTCACTTCTTGTGCCACAACCAACTTGAATCGGCTGTGCTTTTTTTGCTAGTTGACAAGTGCTTGGTGTTGCATTGACCAATCCACCACATACATGTTCTTTTGTCCGCATCCTTGTAGCACTACTTCATTTGATTCAGTGTTCTTGATTTGGCACACTCCCATATTGAATCCAACATTATAGCCCTTGTCACAGAGTTGACTTATGCTAAGTAAGTTGAAATTGAGGCCTTCAACATATGCAACATCTGTAATTTCTAATCCATTTTTCTTGATGGATCCAATGCCTCTTATTTCTCCTGGAGCTTCATTCCCTCCAAATATAAATTTTGCACCTCTAACTTCCTTGAATTTTGATAGATTTTTCTTGTTTCCTGTCATGTGTCTGGAATAGCCACTATCCATGTACCAGGTTCCTTGGCACTCTGCTGTTCCTTGAACCTGTAATCAAGGAAATTAGGTTTTAGGTACCCATACTTGTCTGGGTCCTGAGGGGTTAGTATTGTAAGATGATCCAACCAACCTATAGCCAAATGATTTGACTCTAAGAGGTCCATCTATCCGTGCCATAATCATAATTTACTTTGGAAAATTGCTTGGGGTTTTTGGGTTCATACATCTGTTTCTTTTGTCTGTATGCCTGTGTGTGTGTTTTAGCAATTGCCTTCCTTGGGTAGTTGTGATACCTCTGTGTGTAGTGTTTGGGTGCATATGTGTGCTGAGGATAGCTCTTTTGCCTTTGGAATGGCCTTTGTTGAGTTCTAGGCCTTTGCCATCTAGGCATGTATTCCATAGATCTTTGCTGATTTTCCACATTGTACCAATCAGCTTGGCTTGGGTAATTTCTACCATTCCTATCATATGTGTTTCTTTTATGGAATTTCTGAGGTTTTTGGTAGCTCTGTTTCTTCTTTACAGAGTATTTTCTGTTTGGAATTTGCTGAGGAACTCGGCTGGATTTCTTCTCAGATGTCCTCTCAGCATACTCAACTGGCTATTTTCCTTTTCCTTTATAACCAAGGCCAGTTTGGTTGTGATTGTGCTTTGGAATGAATGTGTGTGCACCATTTGGAGTTTTGGATTTTTGAAATACTTCATTGCTTGAAGATCCTTTTTCCAAAATCACTTTGGGAGCTTGACTTAGCATAGAGGAATTAAATCCTAAGCCTGCACATTCTCTTTGGCTCATAATAAGATCATCCAAAGATTTAGATGCCTTAGTGAATGAGGCAATCACAATTTTGAGGTCATTTTCCCTCTTTTATATAGCAGCTATCTCTGCTATTAACTTAGCATTTTCAGCCTTTATTTCCTTATTCTCATCAGCTATGTGACTCAGAGTACTCAGCTCCTTAGTCAGCTGTGAGTTTTGGCTTTTGAGTTGGCTGTTCTCCTCATTTAGTAGTGTGTGTGAGGACTTAATGTGCTCAAAGTCTTTCATCATTTTGCCTAATGAATCATAAAGATTAGTAGGTGATGAAGTGTGTGTGTCACAATCACTATCACTAGAATCTAAGTGAGATGAGTTAGAATGTACCTCGTCTTCTTGGTCAGTTTGGTCTTGTTCTCTGCAGCTAACATTGCCTTTTTCGTTTCTTGTCTTCTTTCTCTGAAGACTTTTCTTTCCTCTTCATTCCTGTATTTGTTCACTACAGGATATGGGAAATCAATGGCATAGTGACCGGGTTGCCTACGGTTCCAAAGATAGGCTCTCAACTTTTTGATCGCTCTTTTTCCATTCTTGATTGTCAGTTCTTGGGTATTCGATCTTTTGATGCTCTGCTCTCTTGGGTGGCCTATGTTCCCTTGACTTGGAGGGAGCTGAGTGTCTTCTGGAAGATTCGCCTTTGCCTCTTTTGTAGTTCTTGTTGAAGACTTTGTTGAACCTTTTAACCATCGGGCAATCTCTTCTTGGTCGCTGACTTCTTTGACTTGACTCTCTCCTATCTCTTGACTATTAGAGAGCAAAATTTTGTTTTGGACACAACTCTCTCTTCTTGATCTTTTCTTCTCGGCTCAAATTCATAGGCTTTGAGATCCGAGAATAACTCATGGTTGGATGTTTTTGATAGATCCATGGAATGTCTCAAGGCCATGACTTTCATTTCCCACTTAGCTACCGAGACTTCTTAGAATCTTCATACACATCTCTTTCTCGTATATTCTTTCCTGTGCTGACACAGTTCATTGGTAATTTCGAATCTAGCATCCAAAGATCCGATCCAAGGTTTCTCCCCTAAGCATCTTAAAGTTTTCAAATTTTTGTAAAGCAACAGATAGCTTATTTTCCTTGATTTGCTCGTGAGCCTTCACAAATCAAAGTTAGCTTATCCTGATTTCTTTTGCGTCTTGCATGATTTGACTTTTGTTGAACATGGCTTTGTCCAAAGTTTTGTAAAGAATGTCCTTGGCCACGTTGTCCAAGTTGTATCTTTTTCTCACATCATTTGTCCATTCGCTCTTGGTTTTTCAACCATAGCCGCTTCCGGGAGCAACATCCTCTTCTCCTTCACCGCAGCAGCCTCCTTGCCACATCGTGTTCACTTTTAAAATTTGCGGTGGCCCATCTTCTATTACTATCCACATTTCATCGTAATGCTTTGATAGATGAGCTCATCTACGAATTCTCCAATCATCAAATTCTCAATTGTGAACATAGGGATGCGTGTCAAATTAGCTTCCATGATAATAACTTTTGTTTAATAAAAGAGTTTTGAAAGATCGTGCTAAAAGCAAGCTTTGAAAGATTGGAGATCTAGTTCAGTAACCACTGCGGAAGGCTCAATGAACCAACCGCTCTGATAGCACTTGTAGGTCCCAAGGGGTGTGAGAGTAAGGTTTAGAAGGGGGGTTGAATAAACCTTACCAACTTTTCGATTTAGTCCTTTTAAAATAGTTCGAGTTAATACTTCACAAAGCTAAGTCCTTGATAGACAGCTAAGTTAGTTAACCAAATAGAGTTAGCCACTCAACAGACTTGACTGAGCTGTTGATAGAATAACTCAGCTGCTTAGTCTAAGGCTTAACTCAACTGTGATATGTTTTCAGCGGAGGAGTTAACACCCTTGAATTTGGTTTAAGTTTGTTTTGATGCTTGGTTTTTAGCACTTTTTTAAATATCAATTGGATAGCAAATTTATCAAATAGATATAAAATAATATTCAATTGAAGTGCTTTGAAATGTAAATGACACAATAAATTTTATAGAGGTTCAAGATGGGGTAATTCTTCTAATCCTCTCTTCTCCAGCCTCCCGAGGAATCCACTAAGTATTGATCGAGTGCGAGTGGTTATCACCCGTATACAAGTCTTGATCACACAGCTAACTTGATCCTTTGGGACTCAGTCTGGAGATGCCTTGGTCACACAGCTGGCTTCTCGTCCGACTCAGCTTCTTCACAGGGCAGCTGCCTTGCTACTACAACTCACTTGCTCAAGTTTCTTGGATTTGATCACTAAGCCCTCCAATAGCTTGAGACTGGTTCAACCTTGAACCTTTCTACAATCCTCTGTGGAATGTAGACCCCTTTGATTCTTCAAATATTTCCTCTTCAACTGATTGAAGTTGTCTTTCCTTCACAGGTAAGTGTTGGATTGATTTCCTTCGAAATTTTGGTCTGAGGATTAAGCTTGAATGATTTGAGAATATTTTGTAGGTTACAGACTCAATTGATAGCTTGAATGTTTGTAGTACTGGTAGTCAAGGTAACCTCTATCTATTTTTTTCTCAAATTGATTCCTCAGCCTTTTATAGTGTTCTCTTGAAAATCTGCCCGTTGAAGAGATAGGCTAATTTTCAAAAGACATATGTGGTCGTTGGCTTGTCTTGTTGCAGTCTTTGAAGTTGACATTTCCTCGTATTCAATGAACCTTCACTTTTTCGAGTTCGACACAGTGCGATTCCCATTGGTTTATTCCTTTTGCACGCTTCTAGGATCGAGCACTTTAAGAAAGGCGAGATGGAAGTATTACTTGTTTAAGTAACTTTCTTGACTTAAATACAGCGCAATCCTTTTCAGTTGTCTTGACTTGACTGCAGTTTTTTATCTTCCTAGATGACTCCGAGTCAGCTTCCAATCATTGGATGACTCATCTGTCACTTCAACTTGAGACTTGGCTATCTTGGGTTGACTTGACTGACACTTCTCACAAACCGCATTTCACCGATACTTCTCCAGTCGAGTTCTTGTCTTCTCTTCCTTGCCATACTCAGCTGCCTCACAGCGGAGTCTTCATTCTAGTCTCCAATTCATATTTAGGCATAGCTGACTTAACTCAGCTCTATTACAATGCAAATTACAAAGAAGCTGGGGTGCCAACTTTCTAGTCTAAGTTTTACATGGCATTCATCAAAATCTAAAAATAAGTTTCCCAACATGAAGGCTTCACAGAACTCAACTGTCGGATTTAACTTAGCTTCTGGCCACACTGCGTCGAAATTAAAGTCTATTGGCATAATCGAATCTGTAGGAATGACGGGCTCTTCTTGCATGGTATACTTCTCTTGATCCTTGACAGACTCTTCCTCCATGTCAGGTAGCTCAGCTTTGAATGGGAACATGTCTTCAAAAACATCATTGCGGACAAACGGTATCCCCGAAGCTCCACTTTGGGGGGTTTGTCCTTGTGCTTCCCGCAATGAACCAACTCTCTGTGCCTCGGCTGCGGCAGCGTCATTGGGACAGATCTCATAGTTGTGGGAGCTTGCGAGAGAACTGTTGAAGTCTTTACTATTGCAACTGTGGTAGCTTGCGCAGCTGACTCTGTTTCAGCTTGAGCAGTGGAATGTGTTTGCTCAGCTGACTGAGCCTCAACTATCTTAACAACTTTTTCGGTCTCAGTGGGTTTTTCCAATTGAGTGACCTGGTCCTCGGCTGTCTCATCAGCATCATCGAAATTTGATGTGGCCTTAGGAGATGGCTCATGATCAAAATTGAATCTCATGGGAGCTGTCTTATCACTGACATAGCTCCGAGATTTAAGAACATCCTCAACCTTGTCCATTGAAGAATCTTTAGGAATGATTGACTCAGCTTCATCCTCAGATCCCAAAAATGATGTGTCAATATGTTCTTGGGAATCATGAAGTGCACTGATCTCCTCTTCTACAGCAGCTCCTTCGATTTGAGGAATGTTCTATTGACCTTATTCCTTTTCTAGGGAAGTCTCAACCTCCCGTAGGCCTTCTTTACCCCCAGCAGTCTCAACCGCTGTAGGGCCTTCAACAATCCCTTCGACAGACTCAGCTGTCTTGGGGTCTTCTACAGTGGCATTCTTTGGAGTCTCAACTCCTAGGATTGCACTTTCATGGCCCAGAGTCTCAACTCCCAAGGCCTCTTCATCCCTTGCCTTAGCTGCAGCAGCAGCTTCATAGGCCTGCACAGTAGAGGAAATTTCAGCTGAGACAGACTCAACTTTCCGAGCTTCATTAATTCCACTCTGCTTTTCTGTGTCCAAACTGCAATGTGTTGTCTCCCACAACATCCTATGACCCTGCTGTGGTGGAGAGAGTTTCCCCCTTAGCTGGCGCACCAGCTGAGTGAATAACAGCGGGGTACTCAACTCCTGAGACACGGCTGTAGTTTCCTTAGAGTGATCAGCCGTATGGGCAGGTGTCTCAACACCTTCTTCAGGGTTAGGCTTGGCTTGGGTGTCCAAATTCCCAGCTTCATATGTCCTTGAGAGCCATCAGTAGAGTGCATGGGAGACGTGGTTGCTGCAATAATGGTCGCAATCTCCTTCGCCACTCCCAAAGGATAAGTCCGAGAAGAGACTTTGGAGGACTCTCCTAGACCTTCTTAAAGGTTCATGTCGTGTATGGCTCTTGATTCTCTAGTGGCCTGCTGTAACTCGACCTTCTCTACTGCAGCAACAAGGTCCATCTCCTCCATATAACTATCAGTTGACTCATGGAGATGCTCATGTGTTCCTGTGTGCTAACACATATTGGATTTCTCCAAGGCTTTGGCTCGCTCCTCAGCTTTCTCCTTCTCATCCTCCTTGATGATTCGAAGGGTTTCCATACAGTTTTCTTCATTTAGAGCAAATTGGACAGTTGCATGTCCAAGGAATCTGAGAAGCTCTTCCTCCTCCTTAATAAACTCAGGGTGAGCGAACTGCTGCCTTGGGTAATCCAGCTTCCATGCCCTCCATTCCCTTAACCTGCGCTGGATGTCCGGATAGACTGGAGAGTACATTATAAGATCATCATCATCATATTCCTCTCCGGTATCTTGAATGGCGGCTAATGGAACTTGCTCCTCCTCAGATTCAGCTGCATCTGTCTGAGGGGGTGAGACAACCTGTTCTTCCATGGTCTTGCCTGTCTCAGCTCCTTCTTTTTCCACAGCTGTCTCTCGCATAGCTGGGTCTTCAACACCTTGCTGATCAGCATCAGCAATCTTCTCGGGCTCTTCAATTTTTTCTTGAGACTGCTCTTCTTGAGCATCAGCAGTCTCACTGGTCTTCTCCGGCTGAGTACCAGACTCGGCTTTTTTCTCTAGATCGGATTTCTTGAACAACCGTCTTCTCTTGGTGGCAACCAACTGAATCTCTGGTTCCACTCTTGTAGGCTCTTCAAGAGTGAAGGCATGTGTTTTAATAGAAGCTTTCTTAGAGGCAGCTGCCTTCTAAGACTTGGCAGTCCGCTTCTTTTTCATGACTGGAGAAGTAATTTGGGGTTCCTCCTCACTCTCGGCTGCGGGGGCAGGGGCTTCGTCTACTTGGGCATGAGCTTTTGGTTTGGTTGCGGGGGCAAGTGCCTTCTTGGTCTTGGCTGCTAGGGCAGGTGCAGGCTTGGCTGTCGCAACTCTCTTCTTGGAAATCGGCTTCTGTGAGAGAGCTGGGGAAGTCTCAGCTATGTCTTCGGTAGGGTCAGCTGATTCCCCCTTACTAGTATCCGCCTTTCTTGCATGGGCCTTCTTTTGCGCACCAGAGAGGTTCGCCTTGAATATCCTCTTGTTTGCATGGAACCGCTTTCTATGGCACAGTGCTATCTCTTTCACTTCCATCAAATGGCCGATGACAAGGCCATAACCTAGTGAACATCCAAATGGCCCATCCTCCTTATAAGACCGGTTGTTCACATTCTGGCACACTCGGCTGAAGATGAACTCAACCCAGTTAACCTTCTTGTCTTGCATGATGGCAGCCATCACAATCAGCTTAGTCTTAGACAACTCATTGAAACTCCCAAATTTCATGTCAATGCATTTGGACACGATGTCCATCAGCTTATGATAGTCTTACTTCAGAAAATCATTCTTAATGTATACACAGCTTTAGCAGCATACTCTGGCTTTGCAACTTCCTTCCAAGCTGCAACCAAGTTAATATCCTTCTCAGCGATGTCCTTCATCCCTTCAGAGGTAGGAAACAGTGCTCAGCGAGGTCCTTTGCAGTGATTTTAATGGCCTTGATGTGGATGGATGAATGGATTTCATCGTCATGCACTTCGGCATTCATATAGAACATTGCCACTTCCTCCAGATATATATGCGTGAACTGCATCGATAGAAAGTCCTTCAGACCGGACTTTTCAAATTTTCTGCTATTTCCTTCACCAGGGCCTCATCAATGCCCTGTTTGATCATGCCCTTGAAATCCACAGATGCTCCAATGTGGATTGTCTCAGATAGCAACGCAAAATCATGATTTGCAGCCATTTTTAGAACTTTTAACCGATGAAAAACTTGAAAAACTTGAACTTGAACAGTAGGGTTTCGAACGGATTTGCAGAGAGAAAATGCTTTCTTGCTGAAGACGAGCAGGTTTGTGCGAGGAGAGAGAAAAAGAAATTTCGTATATATGGAACATGAAAGGACGGTTTTTGGAATTTGAAAATTTTGATCAAAATCAACGGTCAAGATTAAGCCTTCAAAACCGTATTAATTTCCCCACATTAAATGCAACATCATTTATATCCAATCATATGGTTTACTGTGCAGCTTTTGTGCTGACAATCATAATTACGCTTACGTCATCCTTAAAAACATTCTCGCTCAATTAAAACAAATGCATTTTTATCACTTAGCTCATAAATGATTCAGCTTACTTCCAAAGTGACTTAGCTATGCTTCTCTCTTCACATATCATCACTCAGTTGTCAGCTAACTCGATACAGCTGTCTTCCCGAGTGGGCTGTTTCACTTGGTTGAAGTGTGAGCAAAGATCCAGTGAGGGCTCTATATCTGGTTTGATCAACAGCTTTACCATCTACGTCCATGTCCATTTTGACTGATGTATTCATGGGAATCTTCACAGAAGGCTTCTCTTCCATACCAAATTTCTTCATCAAATCTCTAGTATACTTGATTTGGCTTATGAAGGATCCATCCTTCAATTGCTTGAATTGAAGTCCTAAGAAGAAAGTCAACTCTCCCATCATGCTCATTTCAAATTTTCATTGCATGAGGTTTGAGAACTTGTCACACAGCTCTTTATTTGTGGATCCAAAAATGATATTATCCACATATATTTTAACAAGCAGTATCTCTTCATCTTGAATCCTGGAGAGTGTTTTATCAACTTTGCCTTTGGTGAATCTATTGTCAGTTAGAAATTGAGACAATGTATCATACCATGCCCTTGGTGCTTGTTTCAATCCATATAATGCTTTCTTGAGCTTGTAGAATTTATCTCTATTAGGAAATTTATTTTGTAGATTTTGATGATACCATGTAAAACTTAAACTAGAAAGTTGGCACACCATTTTCCTTGTAATTTGTATTGTAATAGATAGGGCTGGAAAAGCTGAGTCAAGTCAGTTATGCCTAGAAATACAAGAAGTCATCTGAAGACTAAAGTGAAGACTCCGCTGCAAGACAGCTGAGTATGGCATGGAAGAAAAGTCAAGAACTCGACTGAAGAAGTATCAACTGTGATTCAGCTATGAGTAGAGTCAGTCAAGTCAACTTAAGAAGCCAAGTCTCAAGTTGAAGTGACAGATGAGTCATCCAAGGATTGGAAGCTAACTCAAGTCACCTGGAGAATAAAAGACTGCAATCAAGTCAAGACAACTGAACGAGATCCGTTGATGAAAGTCAAGAATGTTATTCAGAATGGTAACATGTTAAAGTTGTCAGAGATAAAGTGTTAGTTCCAGTTATGTGCAAAAGGAACAAACCAATGGGAAGCACTGCACCAAGTGTCAGAAACGCTGCAATGCTGCAAGACATTAAATACGAAGAAATGTCAACATCAAGGACTGCAACAAGACAAGCTAACAAACACAAGTGACTTTTGAAATCAGCCTTCAATGGAAAAAATTTCGAAAGTTCACTATAAAAGGTTGAGGAAATTCATTGAGAAAAGGTAACCTTGCACACCTGAGAAATCAAGCATTATTCAAGCTATTAACCTGAAATATTCTCAAATATGTTCAAGCAAATCCTCAAGCCTGAAATTCGGAGGAAATCGATCCAACACAAGCTGTGAAGGAAAGACAACTTCAAAACTGTTGAAGAGGAAACTTTTGGAGAATCAAAAGGGGTCTACCTTCTTCTTGGCAATACCCTTTGGCTACCAATATTGCTTTGTTTCTTACAATAGATCCTTCCTCATTCATCTTGTTTCTGAATACCTACTTAGTACCAATAACATTTTGGTGGGTAGGCCTATGAACTAATTCCCATACTTTGTTCCTTTCAATTTGATTCAGCTCTTCTTGCATGGCCTGAATCTAATGTGTGTCTTCCAATGCTTGAGACACATATTTAGGATCTATTTGGGAAATAAAACAAGTGAACATAGCTTCATGTTGTTCTCTGGATCTGGTTCTTATGCTATCTCTAACATCTCCAATAATTAACTCAGGTGGATGGTCTCTCAGCCATCTCACATCAGGTTGGAGTAAGTCTGCTTGATTCAGCTGTCTCGCAGCTAAGTTGTCTTGAACAACTGTTTCATCTTCATTGTGCTATAGACCTTCCAGCTGTCTTTGAGATTCATCTATCTCATCATCATCAAGGTTGAGTGCTCTCACTTCAGCTTCAACATAAGGACTCTTCTGCATAGCTGGCTGATTCAGCTTATCAGCTAACTCATCAATGTCTTATCCATTCACATTTGTCTCATCAAACACCATATGTTTAGACTCTTATGTGACCATAGTCCTTTTGTTTAGCACTCTATAGGCTTTACTCTCAGCTGAATATTCTAAGAAGATACCTTCATCAGCTTTAGCATCAAAAGCCTTCAGATTGTCCTTGCCATTGTTGTGGATGAAGCTTTTGCATCCAAATATCTTGAAATATCCAACATTTGGCTTTCTCCCTATCCAAATCTCATAGGGAGTCTTAGTCAATTGCTTGTTAATAATGCATCTATTCTGAGTATAGCATGTTGTATTTGTGGCTTCAGCCCAAAATCTCTTAGGCAATCCAGCTTCAGCTAACATTGGCCTTGCAGCTTCCTTAAGAGTTCTGTTCCTTATTTGAGCTACTCCATTCTGCTGTGGAGTCCTTGCTGCTGATAACTAATGAGCAATACCATTTTCAACACAATACTGAGTTATAAGCACATTAACAAACTCAGTTCCCCTGTCAGATCTAATCTTTATAATGGTTTGACTCTTCTCATTTTGAACTTTTCTCATTAGCTGAGGTAACTTCTGCAGTGTTTCCTTGTTTTTACATATGAAAATTGTCCGTGTATATCTTGAATAATCATCCACCACCACTAAGGTGTATTTCTTTCCACTGATGCTAGCTAGCTCAACTGGACCAAACAAATCCATGTGCAACAGATGCAATATCCTTGTTGAAGAAGGACTTGGCTTATCATTGAATGATGATTAGATCTGCTTTCCCATCTGTCATGCATCACATATACAATCTTTCTTGTACACTGAGTCTGGCAATCCTTCCACAAGATGACTCCTTGCAAGCTTGTTGATTATCTTGAAGTTTAGATGACTCAGCTTCTTATGCTACAACCAACTTTATTCGGCTGTTCTCCTTGCTAGCAGATAGGTGCTTGGTGTAGCAGTAGACCAATCTACCTTATACATATTCTTTTGCCTTGTACCTTGCAGCACTATTTTATTGGATTCAGCATCTTTGATCTGGCATATCCCCATGTTGAATCCTACATTGTAGCATTTGTCACAGAGTTGGCTGATGCTTAATAGGTTGAAGCTGAGGCCTTCAACATAAGCAACATTTGTGATCTCCAATCCATTTTTCTTGATGGATCCCGTGCCTTTGATTTCTCATGGAGCTTCATTACCTCCAAATATAAGTTTAGCACCTCTAATCTCCTTGAATCTTGACAGATTTCTCTTGTTTCCTATCATATATCTGGAACATCCACTATCCATGTACCAGGTTCCTTGGCACTCAGCTGTTCCTTGACCTTGCAATCAAGGAAATCAATTTTTAGGTACATATACTTGTTTGGGTCCTGGGGGGTTAGTGTTATAAGATGCTCCAACCAACCTATCGCCAGATGATCTGACTCTAAGAGGTTTCCATCTATCAGTACCATAATCATAATACACTTTAGCAAATTGTTTTAGGATCATACATCTGTCTCTTTTGTCTGTATGCCCGTGTGTGGGTTTTAGCAATTGCTTTCTTGGGATAATTATGAAATCTCTGAGTGTAGTGCTTGGGTGCATATGTGTGCTGATAATAGCTTTTTTTCCTTGGGAATGACCTTTGCTGAGGTTGAGGTCTTTGCCATTTTGGCTTGTATCCCATAGGTATTTGTTGATGTTTCACATTGTTCCAATCAACTTGGTTTGGATAGTTTCTACCATTCCCATCATGTGTATTTCTTTTATGAAATTTCTGGAGCTTTTGGTAGCTCTGTTTGCTTCTCGCAGAGTATTTTCTGTTTGGAGTCTGCTAAGGGACCTGTGTGAATTTCTTCCCAGCTGTCCTTTCAGCATACTTAACTCACTTCTTTCCTTTACCCTTGTAACCAAGGCCAGTATGATTGTGATTGTGCTTTTGAGTAAATGTGGGTGCAACATTTGGTGTTTTGGGTTTTGGGAATACTTTACTTGAAGATCCTTTTTCCAAAATAACTCTTGGAGTTTGACTATGCACAAAGGAATTAAATTCTATGTCTGTCTTATCTCCACATTCTTTTTGACTCGTGATTAGTTCATCCAATGATTTGGATGCTTTTGTAAATGAGGCAATCACATTTTTAAGATCTTTTTCCCTCTTTTCTGTAGCAGCTAACTCTGCTATGATCTTTGCATTTTCAGCCTTCAGCTTAGTGTTCCCATCAGCTATGCGACTCAGAGTACTCAGCTCTTTTGTCAGCTGTGAGTTTTGGCTTTTAATCTAGCTGTTTTCCTCATTTAAAAGTGTGTGAGAGGTTTTAATGTGCTCAAAATCTTTTATCATTTTGTCTAATGAATCATAAAGATCTGTGGGTGATGAAGTGTGTGTATCACAGTTACTATCACCTAAATCAGAATGAGATGAGTTAGAATGTACATCATCTTCTTGTTCTTGTTCTTTGTCCATGAGGTAGATCAAAGCCTCTTCTTCTGTATCACTTGAGTAGTCAGCTTCACTACTTTCCGAGTTTGCTGCTTCTTTGCACTTGGCTGGGTCAACAGTCTCAACAGCCAACATGGCTTTCTTCTTTTCCTGTCTTCTTTCCCTGAAGACTCTTCTTTCTTCTTCATTTCTATACTTGTTGACTGGTGGGTATGAAGAGTCAACAGCAAAATATCCTGGTTGTCTTCAATCCAACACAGGTTCTTAGCTCTCTGATCAGCTCTATCGGTCCTTTGATTATCAGCTCTCTGATTTTCAGCTCTCTTGGGTGGCCTGTCCTCCCTTGCTTTGGAGGGTGCTGAATGTCTTATGGAGGTATCACCCTTGTTCCTTTTATAGTTCTTATTAAAGAACTTGTTGAATCTTTTAACCATAAGAGCAATCTCCTCCTGGTCAATGGTTTCCTTTGGTTCAACTCTTTTCCCATCACTGGCCAACAATACATCAGTCTTAGGTACATCTGTTTTCTCTTGCTCTTTCCTTCTCAGCTCAAACTCATAGGCTTTGAGGTCTGAGAATAGCTCATGATTGGATGTCTTTGAGAGGTCCATTGAATGTCTCAGGGCCATGACTTTCATTTCCCGTTCAGCTCGGAGTGCTCTTAATATCTTCATACACATTTCCTTCTGTGTATATTTTTTCCCTAGAGCTGAAAGCTCATTTGTTATCCAGTAAATCTGGCATCCAGCTGATCTAGAGTTTCACCTGCAAACATTTTAAAATTTTCAAATTTTGAATAGCAACAGTTAATTTATTCTCCTTAATTTGTTCTGATCTTTCACAAATTAAGGTCAGCTTATCCCAGATTTCTTTGGCTGGTTTGCAGGATTTAACTTTGTTTTACATGGCTTTGTCCAACGTTTTGTAGAGAATATCCTTGGCCACATTGTCCAGGTTATATCTCTTTCAATCTTCATTTGTCCATTCAGTTCGTGGTTTTTCAACCATGACTGGTCTTTCTTCAAAGAACGTCTCTTTCAAATTGCGGTGTTGCTCTTCTGGCAAACATGTTGACTTTGTAAATTTCCAATGGCCCATCCTCTATCACAAGCCAGATTTCATCGTGTTGAGCGGATAGATGAGCCTGTATGCGAATTTTCCAGTCATCAAACTCTTCCACAGTAAACATTGGAATACGAGTTAGATTTGCTTCCATGATAATAACTTTTCTTTAAAAATGAAAGACTTTGAAAAACACAAGGGTTAAAACCTTTTGAAAAGATAGAGATCTAGTTCAGTAACTAGTGCGGAAGGCTCAATGAACCAACCACTCTGATACCACTTGTAGGTCCCAAGGGGTGTGGTGTAAGGTTTAGAGGGAGGGGGTTGAATAAACCTTACCAAATTTTTGATTTTAGTCCTTTTAAGATTTTTCAACAGAGTTGACTCAAATCAGTTGTGTTCTTGGGGGACAGCTAAGTTGACTATTCAATTAAGTTACCCACTCAATAGACTCGATAGAGTTGTTGATAGTATAACTCGGCTGCTTAAGCCAATACTTAACTTAGTTGATTTGGTTTTATAACAACGGAAGACTTAACACCCTTTGATTGATTTAAAGTTTGTTTTTAACACTTGTTTTAGCACTTAGTTATTTATCAGTTGGATAGCAGATATAACTAACAGCATATATAATGTAAATATGAGAATGTAAATGCTGAAAGTAAATAGACACAAGTATTTTTATAATGGTTCGAAGATGGGGTAATTCTTCTAATCCACTCTTCTCCAACTCCTGGAGGAATCCACTAAGTAACAAATCAAGGTACAAAGCAGTGAACAATCTAGAGACAAACTTGATCACACAGCTGGCTTCTCCTGCGACTCAGCTTCTTCACGAGGCAGTTGCCTTGCTACTTCAGCTCACATCTCAAGTTCTTGGATTTGATCACGAAGCCCTCCAACAAACTTGATACTTGGTTCGACCTTGAACCTTTCTACAATCCTTCAACTTGGAAAATAGACCCCTTTTTGATCTTCAAATGTTTTCCTATTCAATTGATTAAAGTTGTCTCTCCTTCACAGCTTGTGTTGGATCGAGTTTTTTTAAGTTTTAGGCTTGAGGAATATCTTGAAATGCTTTGAGAATATTGCAGATTGATTGCTTGAATATTGCTTGCTCTTGCTTGGTGTAGGTTATCAAGGTAACCTTTTCTCAAATGCTTCCTCAGCCTTTTATAGTGCACATTTGAAATTTGCCCATTGAAAAGATAGGCTAGTTTCAAATGTAACTTTATGTTCGTTGGCTTGTCCTTTCTTTGTCTGCAGCCCTTGTGATGTTGACCTTTCCTTGTATTAATTGGCTCTTCAGCTTCGCAGGTTCTGACACAAGATGCAATGTTTCCCATTGGCTCATTCCTTTGCCATAATTCTGGGCCAAACACTTTAAGACCTGGAAGCTTGACATATTACTATATCGAGTAATATTGTTGCTTTATTCCAATGGATCTAAGTCAGTTGTCTTGACTTGACTGTTGCCTTTACCCCAGGTGACTTGAGTCTGCTCTAATCATAAGATTGACTGAACTTTCACTTCAACTGATAGACTTGGCTTCTAAAGTTGACTTGACCAACACTTCTCATAGTTGTTCCTCAGTTGACTCTCCTTCAGTCGAGTCCTTGACTTCCTTCCTGGCCATACTCGGTGACACCGCAATGAGTCTTCATTCCAATCATGATTGACTTTTTGTAATCTTGACTTAGCTGACTTCACTCAGCTCTTCCAGTCTTATCTATTAAAATACATAATTACAAGGAAAATGGGGTGGCAACTTTCTAGTTCTATGTTTAACATGGTATCATCACAATCTAACAAATAAATTTCCTAACAATGTGTTAAAATTCACATGTCCTATTCTAACATGCCATAAATTTGAACACTCGAGCAAATAACTAGAAGATAATTTTATTTCTTTCAAAGTTGTGTAGTACAATCATTACATTCATCTTGAAAAGTCCATTTTCTATGTACCCATTCCCTATGATTTGTCCATTTTTCATAAGTACAATCTTTTGAGCCTCAATACTAGTTTAAACCCTGCATTGACCAACAGTGATACCGACACCATATTCTTTCGAATGTTCGAAACATGAAAAACATCAATGAGGGTCAGCTCCTTGCCCGAGGTCATCTTCAGCATCACATTGCCCAGGCTAACAAGTTCAGAAGTTGCAGAATTTCCCATGAATAACTTTCTTCCGTTTATAAGAGTATATGTTGAGAACATGTCTTTGTCGGAGCAAATGTGGCGTGTTGCACCTGTGTCCACCACCATTCTCTCAGTTATCACAACAACCGAGATATCAAGCTCAAAAATATCAATTGGCACAGTCTTGTCCTCGGTCATGTACACTTGGTTCTGATTGCCTTTCTTAGAAAGACAATAATCTTTGGCCTTGTGATTCGACTATCCACAGTTGAAGCAGTTCCCTTTGAACTTTTGGCCTTCCCATGTTTCTGGCCATTCCCCGGGTGCTTCCTCTTCTTGCTAGCATTGGGCTCCACTATGTTTGCCTTTGCCTCCATTTGAATCTTGCTAGACTTAACTTCAGACTTGCCATTATCTTCTTCATTAGCAATCTGACAATTATATCTTTAAGGCCTATCTCCTACCACTTCTACTTCAGGTAGTTTTTAAAATCCTTCCACAGAGGCGGTAGCTTCTCTATAATAGTAGCTACTTGAAAGGATTCACTCAGCACCATTCTTTCTGCAATTATATCGTGCAAAATAAGTTGAATTTCTTGTACCTGGCTGATCACCATCTTTGTATCAACCATCTTGAAATCAAGGAATTTGCCAATAATAAATTTCTTTGTGTCGGCATCTTCCGTTTTGTTCTACTTTTCTAAGGAGCTCCACAACTCCATAACAATCTTTACCGAAAAAAACACATTGTATAATGTGATGTCCAGTTCGTTGAAAATGTAGTTTCTGCATAAGAAGTCGCTCTGACTCCAAGCATTGAATGCTATCATTTACTAAGAATCAGAAACCGAGCAATGTTTAGAGTAGTAAGATATAATAGCATCTTTTGTTACCACCTCTTGAAATCTGTACTGTCAGACTTCTCCGATTTTGCTCAGGGTGCTGGTGCTAGAAGTGATATTGCTGGAACTGATGATGATGAAGCCATTTGATAAACATAGAAAATTTTATCTTAAATTGTTGGATAAACTGGGTTGGTGTATATCGAAATGTCAAAGGAAATTTCAGCAGAGTAATGGTATGAAAACAGATGGTCGAGGCAAGAGTTAGACTCTTTCTCTTTAAGACGAAATTGCCCCACTCTTGGTGTTTATCGTATTTTGGCAATCGCCTTTGTTAATAAAATATGCCCTAAATTATTAAATTATTACCAACAATCTGAATAACTGATGTTGTATATTGATGTTACCATACCAGTTTCGACACCGATAATTCTGCACAATGCAAAATAAATACTCCACGAGGCCAGGGCCAGAGTGAAATAATTCCACTAGTAATAAAGGTTCAAGAGTACAATAATAGAACTTAAATAATTAAAGACTCCCCCTTGAATTGCCGCTGTTCCTGAACTCCCTTAACTTTCACTGAAATTATTCTTTCAATTAAAATATCACAAACATCTTTTAGAATATTTGCTTATTGTTATTTTTGAGTTAATTTTATTCCATTAAATATATACACATACAATTGTTGTTTTAAAGCAAATTGTTACCTTATTGACAAAAAAATGATAACTTAAAAAATGTGATATATATAATGGTTTAAAAGTGTTACATAAACATTTAAAAAGCGTTACATTAGATGATTTAAAGTAATACAACTAATAGATAAAATGCTACCATAAATATTAAAATGCTACAAAAAAGTGATACATTTTGTAGAAAAAGTGTTATACAAGGGTTATATGTAATATTTTGAAAGTGCTACTATGTAGTGTTACAATTGAGGGTTTAATGTAACACTCACAAACAATTGTTACTAAAGGAAATAAAGGTGTTAGCTAAGATTATAGGTAGCACGGGCAACTGCAACACTCATAAAATGTTACCTATTGTATATAATAACACCTTTTGGCTATTAAGTAACAATTTATTGGTGTTACGTAAAATTATTTATGTTGTAGTGATGGTAAGGCTTTGAATATCTTGCATTGTTCACTTACCGCCACCGAGTATAATCGGATTAGAGGAATTTGGTCGGCACTTGAAATATAGGAAAAATTGGAAACCATCTATGAAGGAACTAAGAAGGTTAAACAAGCTTGAAAATCCATGCTTGTTAAAGACTTCGAAAACTTCATGATGTTCGAAGGTGAAGGGATTTCGAAAATGGTGGAAAGGCTCAACAACATCGTCAATCCTCTATTGGTGCTTGGGAAAGTCATCTCCGAAGAGACAATATAACCAAAGTATTGAATGCTCCTCCCGATTCTTGATCGGAAAAGGTGGCGGCGATCATGAAAGCTCAAAATCTTTAGACTCTCAAGTTTGATGAGATTATTGAAAATCTTCTCATTTATGAAGTCTATCTCAAAGAAAGAAAGAACTCTAAACCATCCACTTCTCAATGGGGTATGCAATCTACACCTAAAGGTCTTGCCTCAAGCTCAAATAATTCTTATTATGCTAGTGATGAGGATGATGAGGAAACGGCCGCCCTTGTACAAAAATTTGCCAAATTTGTTAATAAAAATAAGGCAACAAAGGCAAGAGACAATTCGTACTTTAAATGTGAAAAACCCGGGCACTTTATAGCCTATTGTCCTAGGATGGCGGAGAAAGAACAAAAGAAGAAAAAGTTCTTTCCGAAAAAAGTCTTTATGTGGTCTCGAATAACCACCCCGAGCATGGTATGATATACTAAGTTTATTTTTTTTTTGGAAAATAATTTTACAAGAGGTAAAGTTGATACTACTCTCTTTGTTTTTGAAAAAAGTCAAGATAGCCTCTTAGTTCAAATTTATGTTGATGATATCATTTTTGGTATTACTAATGAATCTTTGTGTAGGAAATTTTTTAAGTTAATGCAAGGTGAATTTGATATGCACATGATGGGAGAACTCAACTTATTCGTTGGATTCCAAATCAAACAATGCCAAGAAGGTATTTACATTTCTCAATCAAAATATACCAAACAAATTTTAAAGAAGTTCGGGACTAAAAAAAGAAGAACCATTGCAACTCCAATGGCAACAAACATCAATCTTGATAATGATGAAAAAGGTAAATAGGTTGATGAATCTAAGTATCGAGGTATGATTGGTAGTTTACATTACTTAACTGCAAGTAGACCCGATATTTTCATGTTGTATGCCTATTTGCTTGATTTCAAACCAATCCCAAAGAATCACATTTAAGTGTCATTAAAAGACTATTTCGATATTTGAAAGACACTATTTCTTATGGCTTGTTTTATTCAAGAGTGAATTTTTTTTAAAAAGGATATAGTGACTCGGACTACGCCAGTAATATTGATTATCGTAAAAGTACATCTGGCTCGTGTCAAATTTTAGGTGATTGCCTAATTTCATGGTTTTCAAAGAAATAAAATTTTGTATCTTTATCAATGACCGAAGTCGAATACATTTCCGTGGCTTTTTGTTGTACATAATTATTTTGGATGAAACAAATCTTAGCAAATTATAAATTCTCTTTCGAAAATATTTCTATATTTTGTTATAATACTTCCGCTATTGATATTTCTCAAAATTTGGTTCATCATAATCGAACCAAACATATTGAGGTTCGCCATCATTTTCTGAGGGATTGTGTTTCTACACGAAAAATTGAGATGTATTTTATTCCGTCTCAAGATCAGCGCGCAGATATTATTACAAAACCATTAGCCACCGAGTCTTTTAACTCAATTTGAGTTCGTTTAGTCATAATGCATATTGAATAAGGTCTATGTATACATTTTATGTATTTTACAACTTTGGGGGTGAAAAATCACATTTTCAAAACTTCAAAATCCGGACCAAGGGATTACAAAGAAGCAGGGATAGGTGGCTATAGAGGGTGACCAATCGCTGTCTTCAGGCACCAGTTGGGCACCTATAATGACCGGTCGCCCTAAGTGCTAAAATTTTCTTAAAACCGCATGTCCTCCTTCATTTGCCATTTCACATTTTACACACCCCTCACACATTTCACACACACAACAAATTACCTTTTCTTGCAATTGCTACTGTATTGGGCTTCTAAAATGTATATTTCTTCTATCTTATTCATCTTCTACAATCATTGGTAAGTTTGGCTTCACTTTTATCTTCTCCCATGGGTTGAAACCTTGGCTTCTTTGTGGAACTTGTGGTATTTCTGAAATTGTTGTATTTATTTTAATGGGAATTGCTTACATGGTTGGATTTTTGCACAAGAATTAGGATTGATATTGAAATTTTTGGCTTAATTTGATATACAAATTGCATATACATTCTTATTCTCTATCTATGCATGTCTTGTGTTTGATAAAATGTCTCAATGAAACTTCTATCTTTTGCATACTCTTCTTGGACTAATTGATTGGAATTTGTAACATGTTTTTGTGATCAATTAAACTCATAGCCTGATATTTTCATTGTTATTGCTCGTTTTTATGCGCACTTTGATATCGATATATGTTTTTATTATACTAAAAGTCTTTTTGATGATTCCAATGGGGGAGAAAAATTCAATGAGATCATAAGGAAAATGATAAGACCAAATGAGCTAGAAAAAACTCAAGAAAAAAGCTCACAGAAAAAGATCATTGGTAAAAAGCTTATTCGAATAAGCTAAAGCTATTAAGCCATGGAATATTGCCCTATTACTCTTGAAATATGTTGAGCCTTAACACTAATGAGTAATTTTGACAGGGGGAGCTTTTAAGCTATTTTGAAAAAGTTAAGCTTATAGCTTATAAGTTGTTAGCTTCTTTGCATATTCATTACTTAGCATGTCGGTAGGGGGAGCATTTAAAAATTATTTTGAAAAACTTTTGATCCTTATCCTTATGAGTCTTGAGAAGTATTGCTTAAAATGGATAGATTATTTTGACCAGAAAATCTTGTTTCGTTTAAAAATTCGCTATCTTAAAATTCTTTTGGTTTGCAATCATCAAAAAATGGGAGTTTATTAGATTAATATTTTTATTCTGATGATTTCATATAAATGTGTTTTATACCAAAACAATGTTTCCAAATATTATCCAAATACTTCAAAATATTTTAATTGACTTTTAGTATGTTTATTAAGTACTTATTGAACTTTATTTTTGATAAAAATTGGACCACTTCTCAGTAAAGAGGTCGACCGGTCGCCCTACAGGGAGACCATACCTGATTGTTGCAAAACAGTAAACTATAAACAGAGAAAATTACTGGAAAAGGGCGACCAATGCCTGAAGAGTTGAATAATTTTGCTTCTCTTCTCTGTTTCTCGAGCGAACAGTCACTATCCACAACAACTGGTCGCCATAGATAGCAACTGGGTCGCCCAACACAGTGACCGGTCGCCCTCTATCCATCCTGTGTTAAAACTTTATTCAATAGTTTAAAAGTTTGAATTTTTCAACATAGCGACCGGTCGCTATAGCCTTTTCACAGCAAATTCTATATGTAGCAGAAACATTTCTCAAGAAATTATGACTACTTTTAATTTATTAACCATTTTTTGGAGCTGGTTTGATCTTTATTTTGCAGACAATATTCAATTAAGAGGAGCCTATGTTGGAGATTACATCTTGGAGCTCTCATATAAATACATGAAACATTAAAGGATCAAACACAACACAACACATTACTCTACAACACAATAAGAAAAATCAGCAAAATCTCTTGTTCTTCATTTTTAACATTCTTGTTGTATTAGCCTAAGCACTACACTTTCACATCTTGCTTATTAGGCTTTCTTTCTTGGTCACACTTGTACTTTGGAGTTGTAATATTTCAATCAAAGTGTAATATTGATAGTACTTGTAAAATCATCCGAAACAAGACATACTTGTTGAGTGTTCTTCTGGCAAGAACACACTTGGTTGATTCATTAGGTGTTGAAGAGTTTGGTTCTCTTCAAAGGTGTAAGAAGAGTTTGGTGCTCTTCAAGTTTGTTGTTGTAAGAAGAGGGCTTAATTGCAATTTCGGTACTCTAATTATAGGCCCCTAGCATTTTTGGTACACTTATTAGTGTCTTGGCAAGATTAATACTCTAATTTTTAATTTTGTGCAAATTTAATACAAATTTGGCCGGAAAATGTCACGTGCCAAGCACATGACCCCTAAATTTGGGGATTTTTAGTTTTTCAGCCAATTTTGTTGAGGTGGCGCAGGCAAGTGGCAGGTGAGATATTGTAGATGAGACATTGTTGGACAAAAATTCTTACTCAATGTTGGTGGGAAATTATTAATTAACTTACTAATTATATAATTTTTAATGTCATTTTATATTAATTAACTAATTAATAAGTTGCTGACTCATGTCTATAAATCTTTTACACTTTATGACTATTTTTAATAAATATAAATCTATTATAATTAATTCTTATTAATTAACTGATTGATGTGTAAAAATTTTCATTATTATTATTTTTTTTAAATCAACATTAATTAATTAAAAAAAACCAAAAAAAAATATTTTCTCAAATTTGTTCAGCCTTTTTCTTTTCCTGGGAAGTATCTTCAAACACCACCCCCATGCCACCACCGCCCACCGCCCACCCAAATCACCCAATCCCACCCAACGCGAGCACAAACTCACCACTGTGAATATATGCTTTGAAGAAATCATGTAAATACACACACAACCAACATTGTTGATGCACAAATTAGGGCTTAGACTTGAGAAACAGGGCTCAATGGAGAGATTTTTAGTTTGATTTAAGAAAGTGACGAGGGAAGAAAATACGGGCATGGGTGTGGGCGGAAAGAAACAGGGAGTAGGTGACGGTGCCGGCGGCTCTGTAATTGTAATCGACGTCCTCCTATTTCGGCGGAAGAGACAGAGAGTTGGTGATCGTGCCATCCTATCTCAACACCCTCGCTCCATTCTTGAATTTGTGAGCATTCCCATCATCATTCACACCATCGCCACCAGATCCCCACCACGAGGACGAGGAACGCCTCCGTCTCCAACGTGCAGAAGGGTTTCTTATTTGAAATTATTTTTTGATATTATATAATTTTATTATTAAGTCTTAAAAATGAGAACAAATATTAAAGGTACTATCATATTTATGTTTAATTTATTTTGTAAAATATTTAAAAAGAGAAATGTGTGCATTTACAAAGTTTTTACAACCTCAGCAGACCACTCATAACTTACCTTTCATGTCAGCAAATTTTGGATATGTGTCAACTTCATCAATTAGGGTCGGAAGTTTAAAAAATCCCCAAATTTTGGGGTCATGTGCTTGGCACGTGATATTTTCCGGCCAAATTTTCAATTTCCGGCCAAATTTGTATTAAATGTGCACAAAATTAAAAATTGGAGTATCAATTTTGCCAAGGCACTAATAAGTGTACCAAAAATGCTAGGGGCCTATAATTAGAGTACTAAAATTGCAATTAAGCCTAAGAAGAGTTTGGTGCTCTTCGAGGGGAAGTTGTAGTTGTTTGGTATCAATTAATAAACTTTTTCTTTTCGAAATTCACTCGGATATACCGGGTGGTAGTGGATTAGGTTCTAGGTGAGTTGAAACACTTTAAATCATTATGTTCATTGTTCTTCTATCTATCGCATTCTTGAAGAGTTTTTCACATATTCGAAAAATATGGCATAAATCGAAAAATCAGAAAAATCTATTCACCCCCCTCTAGATTTTCATAGTCACTTGGACTAACACTTTTTATGATATTTTGAATAAGAAATCCAATCGTTATTATATAAACTTTAAAACAAACATATTTAAATTAATATAAAAATCCCACACTCAAATAAAAAAAATATCCTACCACTCCCATTTCAGGTTTGGTTAAGGTTCCCGGATGGAAGATTAATCACTTGTTATCATATGGGATAGGCCCCGAAAAAGAAAGAGCTGCGAAATTGGAAAGACTAGCACAAAGAGCCAGTGTTTTCGACAGTCATATATGATAATTCCTTTCATATAAGATATAAACTAACCCTTGATGATAGAAAATTTCTAACTAATCATAAGATAAAATTATACTTTTAAATATGGAGGTATAACAAAGAGCAGATTAAATAAGAGCGCCTTTATTTTACTTTAATTGAACAAATATTTTGAAGCAAAATAAATGTCCTTAATTAAAAAGCAAACATATTAAAAATAATATGAAAATCCCCCGCACGAATAAAAAAGGTAAACTAAATTTGGGTGATAGCAATATTTCTTAAACAATCGAGATAAAATTTTAGTAATTTATGTGGAGGTATAAGAAAAAATAATTTTTGTTTTATATTAGTTGTTTTCTTATATATTTGTTTTTTATGGCCTAAAAGATAGGACGAAATAACAAAAATATTTAAAAAAAAAAAAAGGAATAAAGATAGAGCAAATGTTATGGGAAAACAAATGTTATGTTAGACTCTAAATAAGGATAACAATATGACTTTTACAAAATAATATTTATCTCTATCAAACCAAAAACTTTAATTCCAAAGTTATTGTTCTTTATAAATATATTATGATTTCAATCTATATTATCAATAGGAAAAGTACGAGTTAATACAAAAAAAATACATGATATAAATCAACAATTAAAAAAAAATTAAACGTGATAGGGTTAAAATTGGCATATGTCCTATTACAAGTTTGCGAAATAATTGTACAAGTTATTTAATACATATTAATTTGAGTTTCTCAATAACACTTAATTTTTAGTTAAAAAATTACACTCCTCAATACTTATGAAAATTAAAAACTTATAAAACTTAAAAATCAATACGAAACTTATGATAAATTCACGACCCAAACAAATATATTTAAATATTTTTTATCCATATATATATCTAAATATCTATACAATATACTTATATTATTTTTATGTTTATCTTTATTCATACTTATGTTATAAGTTTCTATAAATTGTGTGGTATCTTGAAACTATTGATTCGAAAAAAATATCATTTTGCCATAATCAATATAAAAATTGTTTCTCGTTATCAAATGTTATTGTAAGTTGAATCACTTTTATTACATTAAAATTATTTTATTTCCTACTTATATGGAGTAATGGTGGCCTGTTGTTTGATTTTTTAAATTTGTGTTATGAATATATAGTTTTTGATTAAACCAGATGAAATATGTAAAAAGTTGAAAGATCAAAATAAAACGTTAAGAATGATATATGTGTCAATAGATAGAAATTGTTTAAAATATTGTTTAAGAAGTTATATAGATTCAAAGCACGACAACAATAATTACTACAAAATCTAGGTATAAAGTATCTTGAAATTGTACTAAAAATAAATAACTAAAAGAAATTAATTTAATATGAAATAATTTGATACATGGTTAAACTTTGGTTATTCTTAAATATGTAAGAATACAATATTCATAGTACTATGTGTGTATCAAACTAACTGTGTAAAACAATATACTTACTAAATTGGAGTGAAGTGACCATGTTTAGTGTCTAAGTAAAAAGAATTCAGTGAATCTAATGAGGAACAAGAGGATAGCTAACAAATTATTTACAACTTGAAATCTAAATTTTTGGCAAGTACATTTTCCAATTTGATTCAAAGGTTAGTAAAATATTGAATAAAGTTTTAAGTACTATATACCTTTTTCCTTCAATAAAGACATAATTTTATGAAAATGAATGGGTAAATTTATTTTACAATAAATAAATGATTGAGATCAATTTTAAAATTTATGGTATCTTCAACAATAAGGCAAAAAAACGTAAGTTTTTAAAGTAAGTTTCAAATATAAGTCGTAGTATTATATTTAATTATTGAAGTTTGACTCAATTATGAAAATGATAACTTATTTTTTCTTTATTTATGACTATCTTTGGTTCATTATTTATTAAGTGAATATATATTTAGTGTACAATTAGAGTTTCAAAATTGAGATTTCAAGTTGTCATTTTTCTATATTTTTATTTAAAAAATATTTGATGACAATAATAGATTAATTTTCATATATATATATATATGGTTTGGATCTGGTGAGTCCACTAAGTTCTCTGTTGTAAAAATCCCCGCCTAGCCCCGATTAATCCCCGCCTAGGCACTAGGCCCCCCTTGTCCGCCTACGACTTTTTTCCCGATTAGGCCCACCTAATACCGCCTGTGTCCCTTTAACCCCGCTTAAAGCGAGCTAGGCCCCAGTCTGCCGCCTAGCGAGCGCCTAGCGCTTTTTACAACATTGCATATGTTATGTGAGTATGTGAGATCAAATCTGGAGCGTTTATTTAATTTTTGAATGGTCTAGATTAAACAATTTTTTATTATTTTATAATAGTTAATTATTGGAGAAAATGTTATTTTGGTAAATACAACTTATATCAATTATTAGGGGGAAATTATTTTTGGTAGTGGCTTTTCACATTGTTATAATTTAGGGAACGATTTTTACAATCATCTGCGTGTTGGGTGGATCTTCAATTACCTCACGCCCTTCAAGCATTTCAACCACGTCCGCCATGGTTGGACGAAGCTTAGCCTTCTCATGTATGCACCACAAAGCCACAACAACCATTCTCTGCAACACCCTCTCATCAATCCCTCCAACTATAACCAGCCTCTCATCCACAATCTCCATTAATTTCCCATCCCTCAGTTTCTCAACCACGATTCTCGGGCAAAACTCGAATTTCTTTTTCGATATTTTACATATATTTCTCCGCCCACCGATAATCTCCAACATCACCATTCCATAGTTGTAGACATCACATTTCTCAAACACGCCGTTCTCCAATATCCATTCCGGCGCTAAGTAACCTCTGGTCCCATGGATCGTGGTGACCACTCTACTCTCGTCTCTTCCTTTGAGCTTCGAAAGCCCGAAATCGGAAATGAGTGTGCGATAATTATCATCGATCAGGATGTTTTCAGGCTTTACGTCTAGGTGCAATATACACGACCGATAATCGTGGTGGAGGTATGATAGCGCTTTCGCCACATCAATCGCGACTCTGCATCTCTATATTCTTCTAAATGCATAATTATAATCTGTTGTGGGTTTTTTGTTATTTTTTATTTACTAATTTTGCTAGTTGAAAAAATAAAGTTAGCAGACATGGGGATTAACGAAGTTTTCAACTGTTTATTGTTGTTGATAATTATGCTTATTGTAGGTCCCAAGGGGTGTAAGTGTAAGGTTTAGAAGGGGGTTGAATAAACCTTACCAAATTTTCGATTTAGTCCTTTTAAATCTCTGAGTTGATTCTACACAAACCGTGTCCTTGATGGACAATCGAATTAGTCACTCAAGAGTTAATCTCTCAACGCACTCAAATTTTGTTGATGGAGTAACTCACCATTTGTTGGCTATAATTTAACTCAACCGTGGTTATATTTTCAGCGGAAGACTTAACACCCTTAAGTTTGATTAAGCAAGATTTTAGAGCTTGATTTAGTACTTATAAATTATCAAATGGATAGCAAATTTATCGTGAGATATAAGCGATTTAAAAGTGCGAGGAATTTAAGTCTTGAAATGTAAATGACACAAAGTGAAGTTTTTATAGAGGTTCAAGATGGGGTAATTCTTCTACTCCTCTCTTCTCAACTCCCGGAGGAATCCACTAAGTAATGATCGGTTTACAAAGTGGTAACACCCGGATACAAGTCTTGATCACAACAAATGACTTGATCCTTAGGGACTCGATCACGAGACGCCTTGATCACTCACCGGTGGCTTCTCGTGCGACTCGGCTTTCTTCACAGGGCAAAAGTTACTACAGACTCACTTGCTCAAGCTCTTTGGATTTGATCACGAAGGCCTCCAAAAGCTTAAGACTTGGTTCACGCCTTGAACCTTTCTACAATCCTTCCCGGAATGTAGACCCTTGTTTTCGTATTTTCCTCTTCAACCGATTGAAGTTCTCTTTCCTTCACAAAGTGAGTGTTGGATTGATGTACTTCGTAATGTAGGCTTGAGGATTGAGAATGTTTCATTTTCTAATATGCTTGTTTATCTCACATGTGTGTCATCATACTTCTCAAACAAACTCCTCAGCCTTTTTTATAGTGAACTTTCAAAAATTTGCCCGTTGAAGAGATAGGCTTATTTTTGAAAGTCACTTTGCGATCGTTGGCTTGCGTTCTTGGAATTGTCATTTCCTCGTATGAATTGTTCTTTCACCTTTTTCGTAGTTCGACACGGTGTGGTGCTTCCCATTGTTCATTCCTTTTGCACGCTTCGGGGTGAGCACTCCGAGAAAGGTGGTATGGAGATATTACTTGTTTAAGTAAATCTCTTGATTTCTCGTGCAACGGTTCTTTTTTGCGCTTTTCTCGACTTGATCGCATTTCCTCGCTTTCCCCCAGGTGACTTAGAGTCGCTTCCAATCATTGGATGACTCTTCTCACTTCAACTTGAGACTTGGCTTTTCTTGAGTTGACTTGACCGATGCTCCACTCACCGCATCTCACCGCTTCTCCAATAGAGTTCCCGTCTACTCTTTTTTTGCCATACTCACTGTCTCGCGTGAGTCTTCCTTCAGGTCTTGATTGTCTTCTTGCATGTTAGGGCGTAGCTGACTTAACTTAGCTTGGCCAGCTCTATTTATTACAATGCATTTAAAACAAGAATTGAGGTGCCAACTTTCTATTCTAAGTTTTACATGGCATTCATCAAAATCTAAACAATAAAATTCCTAACAATTTCCCCCTTTTTGATGATGCCAAAACTTAAACCATTCAAAAATGCAAATAGCAAAGATACATACAGATAGTGTATTGACATAGAATGTATGCGCAGAATAGATCTGTTTATTGATCATATCATTCCTGTTCTTTTACACAACTGTTTACAAGGTGTATCAGAGCACATATTTGTCTATACTGAAAATAAAGAATTTATAGCTTTATTACAGAAGACTTACATTGTATGTATTTACATGATAAAATACACGAAGTGTTGGACAAAGAACACTTCATCTCCTTCATTTGTCTCTTCTTTCATCCGGATCAAGATCTTCTTCTCTTCTTCTCTTTTTCTCGCCGTCACCGCCTTCTTTTTCTTCTCATATGCTTTCCTGGCAGCTTCATCTCTTCTTATTCTTTCCTGTCTCTCCTCCCATAGCTGAGTTTGTCTCTTGTTTTCTTCTTCTAGTCTTTTTGCATACTCAGCGTTAGTTTTAGCCACTTTCAAATTTGCCACTTGGTCAAGCCCACCAAGAGATCCCTCCTTTCTTTCCTGGATCTACGTATTCAATATTCTTGGGCGGAGGCCTGGTCCAAGCTTCTTCCTCCACTCATCGCTTCTTCCTCTACCTCTGCTGGGGCGATATCAGATCTTGGGTCTTCTTCTTTCCAAATTGAGTGACCGGAGTGACCAAAGCAGAGCGATCGGTTGTCTGCCGCTGTCGCTTCTTCACATAACGTGAGACCCTTTTCCCAAGACAGTCCCAAGCTTGAGCCATAGACATATTTGCAAAGTATCCCTCGATTCGAGCGTTTTAAATTCATCGACCGATCGTGGCTCGTCCCGACATCCGAGATGGCATAAGTGTCTCGCTTCACTCGGAATGCCTCCATGTTCTTTCAAGATGTTCATCACCCTGGCATCCATTCTTCCTTCCACTTCCTTCATCCCCGCTTCAATTGTTTTTCTCTTTTCACCATAGATACAAAGCAGAGTGTTGGAGTGGCGAGTCACGGGGAGTTTGCCGTTGATAATGTCACCGTGATGTGAACCTTGTTGGGGTTTGTGCAATCATCAATGTCACATCCGTTGATCCTTCCCCCTCAACAAGCTTTCCTTTCTTCCGTTTCAAGACTTCCTCACCGATTTTCCTTCTCAAATTTTGCTCCTTTCTTCTCGACCGGATGTTAGCGCTTTGAGGTATTCCTCTTCCCCCTTTTTGGCATCATCAAAGGATAGAGGAACCCCAGGGAACATCTTTGGCAAGCATGAAGTCGAGTCTTCGATGGTTGAGTTCGCTTCAAATGCCAAGGCGTTGTATGCGACGGAATTGGATCGAGTAGCGTTGGATTCTCACAAATCGCTTCATCTCACCATGAGAAGGCTGAATTTTCTTGTCATGTGTTCTTCCAAACGCTGTAGATCATTTGTATTTTTGCTCACGCAGCGCCTTGATCTCGGCGTGTGAGCTTCATGCATATGCTCAATGTGTTCTCTCGCCTTCATTTTTGCATCGGCATTTTCGACTCTCCACACCAAAGACTTGTTGAACCATGTTCTCAAGTATCTCACCTGTTCCACACGCATTGTTTCTTTCTGCTTGTTGCCACCATTCCCTTATCCGAATCATATGCCTCTTAAATCACCTGTAAGGGTGGCATCTCTGTTGTCCATCGCATGTCCAAAGAGGCCTCGATGCCTCTCCATCCGTTCAACCTCGGCAAATAGTGCCTTGAACACTTCTCGAACTTCAAATGATTCTTCATTGCGGTTGATGGCCATGCAAAGATCAAAATCATAATCACCGAACAATGGTGTCGATGGAAGAACAGAGCTGGTTTGTGATAGCGTGCTTGTTCGTTTTCGACTCTTCGTGGAGTTCTAGTATCTCCAGTGAAAAAGGGAAAGATTCTACAAAAGATTCATCACCGCCAACCGGATCTTCGATGATGAGCGGTGCGCGTGAAGTTCTTTTAGGAATCGATCCTGCTGCAGCTTGAGGAGCATGTGCGGTGGTCTCTTGTTCACTGGGTTTACATTGTGAAGTAGACCCGCTTGCCGAGCCTCACTGCCTTAATGGCCGTTGGTCTTAGCCGATTTTTCCATTTCAAGATGGCGTCCTCGGCCTTATCGGAAGCGTCATCGGACGATGATGAGATTTCCATTGGTGGCTCATCATCAAAATTAAAGGTTTGACGAGTAGTCTTGGGATCGACTTGCTCGTGCTTGGAACATCCGTAGGCGAGTCTTTTGGATTTGTCATGGGGGATGACTCGCTTTTCTTCTTCGCCTTCTCGATCCCGAAAAGTGACATCGGGTTGTCCTGGGAATCATGAAGTGCGATGATCTCCTTCTCGATGGGTCGATGATAGCAGGAGGGATGTTCTCTACTTCAGCCTTTCTTTACCCCGGAAGTCTCAACCTCCCGTGGGCCTTCATTACCTCCAAAGCAGCTCTCTACTGCTGCGAGGCCTTGGTCCACCCTTTCGACAAAGTGTCACTGTCTTAGGGTCTTGTGCGATGGCATCCATTGGAGTCTCAACCCCATGGATTGCACTTTCATCGCCCAAAGTGTTAACTCCCGTGGTCATTTCTTTCTCAGTGCCTCGACCGCATCATCGGCAGCGTCATTAGCCTTTAGAGCGATTGGCACCTCACCGAGACAGTCTCAATCGTCCTGAGCTTCGTTGATGGCAACTTGTTGTTCTTCTTGTGTTTGTATTTTCTCTACTTCGCCTCCTTGATTCGTTGTGGAGTCATCTGCAGATCCTCCGACCTTGCCGCAGGTGGAGGAGTTTCCCCCTGGGTGCACCACCGAGTGACTTGTAATGGGGTCACTCGTCTCCAAACTCCCGGCATTGTTTCGATTGATTGTTCAGCCGTTGGGGGGCGGTGGTAGCACACCTTCAATAGGGGTTGGCTCGACCGGGGTCCCCAATATCCCAGTTTCATCGCCATCTCCTTTATCGCCTTCTTTTCTCGAGTGAGCTGGGAAGTGGTAGCAAGAAAACAACGATGGCTATTTGCTCGAACCACTCCCATTGGATCGATTTCACTGTGTGTTCGGAGGACTCTCCTGGTCCTCCATTAGTCTTTGCTCGTGAAGGATTCTTGATTCGTGCAATGCTTGCTGCATTTGCAACTCTTCGCGGGCGGCGGCATTCTCCGGTTCCTCGTCACTGTCGGAGAAGACATCAAGAAGAGGATGTGTGTGTTCTGTGGTGCCGGAGATAGGGCGGTGCTTGCCTTCTCACGTGCTTCTCGGCTTCTTCACTTGCTTTTCTCTCTCCTTGTCCTTGTAGATCTGCAGATGTCTCTGTGCGTGCAGTTGTCTTCATCCGAGAGATGGGAGCATGAGTTAATCCAACGAAATTTAGCGCTTCCTCTTCTTCTTCTATGAACTCGTGTCGTTGGAACTGTTCCTTGACTTACTCAACTTCCATTTCCTCCACTCATGCGATTTTGGATGTCTGGGTAAGGTGGAGATAGGATCATTACATCACTATCCGCTCGCGGAGTTCTTCTTGTGCTTCACCTGGTGAGCTACAAATGTGTCTTCGTTGCCTCTGCTGATCGCCTTCAACAGACTTGGGTGTTTCATCAATTACATCTGAGATTCTACTTCTCCGGCGCCTCCTATCTGCTCTAGCCGAGTGGTGACTTAGTGGTTTCTCCAAATCGAGCGCTTGATAATTGTCTTCGTCTCCTGGTTTGTACCAGGGGAATTTCTCGGTTCGAGATGTTGTCTTTCTCGAGTCTTGTGCGGGGGGCCGGCTTTGTGTTTGTTTCTCGAGGAGCCGGCCGTCTTGGCTTGTCGGGCTTCTCCTCCTTTTGACGACGGAGAAGGTATTTGTGAGTCCTTCTCGATCGGCTGCCGCAGGGGGGAGACACGGCCTGGCCGGCGGGCAGTGACTCGCTGCGGGGCGGAGCATGTTTGGTTTTCTTTCTTTGCATAGGGGCAACAGTCTTCTTTAGCTTAGCGCAGGGCAAATTTTCTTCTTGGGTCGGAGAGGAAACAATTCTGTATCTTGGGTCACCGATTCCCCCTCACCGTGTCGCCTCTCTTGGCGTAAGCTCTCTTACGTGCGCTAGAGAGGTTTGCTCAACATCCTCTTGTTAACATGGAATGCCTTCCCATGTCTAAGAGGGACTCCTTTCACCTCCAATAGCCGCCAATCACTAGGCCATATCCTAGGATCCTCCAAATGAGCCATCTTCTTTGAAGGACTTGTTTCCCACGTTCGGCGAGAGTCTGCTGAGACAAACTCAGCCCAGCTTTATCTTCTTTTCTTCGATGATTGCAGCCATTACAATCAGCTTTGCCTTTGACATTGGTCAAAGTCGCCAAATTTGATGTCGATACATTTGGCAACTATGTCCAACAACTTGTGATAATCCTCCTTCAAAGATCTCTTGTTTGTTTGTGTATATTATTTTATCAAAAAAGTCGGACTTGGCTATTTCTTTCCATGCGTCGGCCCAAGTTTACATCGGCTTCTTTAATCTCGGATGCTCCTTCACGGTAGTGAGCAATATTCACCAAATCCTTGGCGAGATAGTCACCGCTTTCCGTGAACAGATGACTTGATTCCTTCATCGTGAATCTCAAAGATTCACGTAGAATTGTGCGACCTCCTCCACATAGGTCATCGGATATTCTAACGTTAGAAACGGTTTTAGCCCGGACGTTTCCAACTTCTCAAGATTTTCTTCACTAGGGTGTCGTAGGACCCTGCTTCATCATTCCGTCGAAATCCACCATCGAACCGGTGTGGATTTGCTTTCCTAACTTGGTAAAGTCATAAGTTGGTGCCATTTCTCGGGATTATATCAAGGAAAACTCGAAATTGATTTGAAGGTTGATAGGGTTTCGAGAGTATTTTGCCTTTGCTTTTGAGAGAAAGAGATGAACAGTTTTAGAAGTGTGAGAGAGAAACGGACGAAAATGGTTTAAATGTGGTTTATGAAATGACGTGCGGGTGGTTTTGAAATGTGGTCGAAATCAACGGCTTGGATTTCGCGACGCCTATTGAGCATTTCATGTCTCGTATTTAATGCGGCAAAAGATTTATATCCAATCATAGGCTTGGTGTGCGCTTTATGTCCGTACACATCATCATTATCTTTGACGTATTCCTTAAAACATTCCCGCTTAGTCAAAACGATCACGTTTTTGTCACTTTGCTCATAAGTTATTCAAACTATCCCTTAGCCGATTTAACTCTACTTCTCGAGTTCTCTTAGTGACTCACTATCACCGACTTTGGTAGTCAGTTTTCTTTCCCGACATAAATGATTCTTCGAAATGATTTCTTTTTTCAGCTCTTTTTCACCCCTTTTCATTCCATTTCTCTTCTTTGATTTGTCTCGAGTGTCACCACCAATTAGCCCCAACTCATGCTTGAGTTCTTCAAATCTTGACTCACATAATGGTTTTGTGAAGATGTCGGCTAGTTGTTTATCGGTTGAGATATATTCCAGGATGATGTCCTTCTTTTCAACATGGTCTCTTATGAAGTGATATCCGCCCGCTAGCCGTGAGATAGAGCAATGATCCAATAAGTGCTCAGATCTTGTTTGATCTACGACTTGCCATCCGCATCCATGTCCATTTTGACCGATGTGTTCATTGGTATTTTTACGTAAAGACTTCTCCTCCATACCAAACTTCTTCATTAAATCTCTGGTGTATTTTGTTTGACTTATGAAGGTTCCATCCTTCACCGTTTCACTTGGACTCCAAGGAAGAATGTCGCTCTCCCATCATGCTCATTTCAAATTTACTTTGCATGAGGTTTGAAAATTTTTCACACAAACTCTTTGTTAGTGGATCCAAAAATGATGTCATCCACATATATTTGAACAAGCAAGATACTCTTCTTGTCTTGAATTCTCAAAAGTGTTCTATCTACTTTTCCTTTTGTGAATCCATTTTCGCTTAGGAATTGTGACAGGTATCATACCATGCTCTGGGTGCCCTGTTCAATCCATACAGGGCTTTCTTGAGTTTGTATACCTTGTCTCCAAGAGTCTTCCGCTCAAATCCTGGAGGTTGTTCAACATACACTTCTTCTTCCAATAAACCGTTTAGGAATGCACTTTTTACATCCATCGATATACAATGAAATTCTTTTGAGCCGCATAGGCAAGAAACATCCTTATAGCTTCCAATCTTGCTACGGGGCAAATGTTTCATCAAAATCTATCCCTTCTTCTTGGCAATATCCTTTGGCTACTAGTCTTGCTTTGTTTCTTACCACGTAACCTTCCTCGCTCATCTTATTTCGAATACCCATTTGGTTCCAATAACATTTTGATGTATGGGTCTTTGCACTAATTCCCATACTTTATTTCTCTCAAACTCGATTGACTCTTCTTGCATAGCTTGAATCCAATGTGTGTCGTCCAATGCTTGTGACACATCTTTGGGCTCTTTTGCGAGATGAAGCATGTGAACATTGCTTCTTGTTGAGTTCTCGATCTTGTCTTGACACCTTCTCTTATATCTCCAATGAAAAGTTCTCGTGGATGGTCTCTCCCATCTTACATCGTTGGAGTAAGTTAGTCAGTATTCAATCGACTTGCAACCGTGTTCTTTGTGGGTCGCCTCTCTCGTAATCACTTAGCTGCAAATTTTCCACTGTTTTTGAGATTCAACTATCTCATCTTCTTCTCAATTGATAATTCCAGCTTCACTTCAACATAGGGACTCTTACGTATGGTTGGATGATTCACTTATCGCTTGACTCTTCAATGTCTTCTCCATTTACATTTGGCTCATCGAATACTACATGAATGGATTCCTCTGTAACCATAGTTCTTTTGTTGAGTATCCTCAGAGGCTTTGCTTTTCACCGAGTATCCTAAGAAGATACCTCATCGCTTTAGCATCTAAAGCCTTTAGGTTGTCTTTGCCATTGTTGTGGATGAAGCATTTACATCCAAATATTCTCAAATATGCAACACTTGGTTTTCTTCCAATCCGGATCTCATAGGGAGTCTTTGTCGGTTGTCTATTTATCATACATCCGTTTTGGGTGTAGCAAGTCGTGTTGATTGCTTGACCCAAAATCTTTTTGTAACCCCGCTTGACCTAACATGGTCCTTGGCCGCTTCTTTGAGGGTTCTATTTCTTCTTTCTGCAACTCCATTCTGTTGGAGTCCTTGCTGCGATAGTTCATGACCAACACCATTCTCAATACAAGATCTTGAGTTATTATTCCATTGACAAACTCGGTTCCTCTATCTCGATTTTATTTTGATAATGGTTTGACTCTTCTCATTTTGAATCCTTTTCATCACCGTGTGGTAGTTTTTGTAGAGTTTCTTTCTTCTTACACATGAATATTGTCCATGTATATCTTGAGTAGTCATCTACTACCACCAAGGTGTATTTCTTTCCACTTATCTTTGGCGAGTTCCATCAAGGCCAAATAAATCCATATGAAGCGAGATGCAATATTCTTGTTGAGGATGGGCATGTCTTTTCTTTGAATGACGACTTGATTTGTTTTCCTTCCGACATGCATCACATATACTCTCCTTCTTGTATCTTTCCGAAGTCCTTCTACAAGATGACTTATTGCCACTTGTTAATTGTTTTGAAATTCAGGTGACTCGACTTTTTGTGCCACGGCTGACTTGATTCAATTTGTACTTTTGCTAGTAGACATGTCTTTGGGTGTTGCGGTTGACCAATCCACTACATACATATTTTTCTCTCTACATCCTTGCAAAGACAACTTCATTTGATTCAATATCTTTGATTTGGCATATACCCATGTTGAATCCAACATTGTAGCCCTTGTCACGCAGAGGATCGATACTCGATAAGTTGAAGTTGAGTCGTTCAACATATGCAACATCTGTGATTTCTAATCCATTCCTCTTGATGGATCCAATGCCTCTTATTTCACCAGGAGCTTCATTTCCTCCAAATATGACTTTTGCTCCTTTGACTTCCTTGAATTTTGACAGATTTCTCTTATTTCTGTCATATGTCCGGGAATGTACCACTATCCATGTACCAGGTTCCTTGGCACTCACTGTTCAACCTGCAATCAAGGAAATTAAGTTTTAGGTACCCATACTTGTCTGTCCTGAGGGGTTAGTATTGTAAGATGATCCAACCAACCTATAGCCAAATGATTTGACTCTAGGGGTTGCCATCTATCGATTGCCATAATCATAATTAATCCTGTAAATTGCTTGGGGATTCTAGGTTTATACAAATTTGTCTCTTTTGTCTCGTATGATGCATATGTGTTTTAGCAATTGTCTTCCTTGGGTAATTGTGGTGTTTTTGAGTGTAGTGCCTAGGTGCATATGTGTGTTGATGAAAGCTCTTATACTTTTGGAATGGCCTTTGCTGAGTTCTAGGCCTTTGCCATTTGGGCTTATGTTCCATAAGTCTGTGCTGATAGTTTACATTATTCCAATCAGCTTGGCTTGGATATTTTCTACCATTCCCATCATATGTATTTCTTTTATGGGTTTTCTGGGATTTTTGGTAGCTCTTTCTTCTTCTTTCTGAGTATTTTTCTGTTTGGAATTTGCTTTGAGGACTCGGTGAATCTCTTCTCACAGTCCTTTCAAAGACACTCAACTCGGCAAGTTTTTTCCTTTTCCTTTGTAACCAAGGCCAGTTTGCTTAGTATTGTGCTTTGGAGTGAATGTGTGTGCAACATTTAGAGTTTTGGATTTTTCAGACTCTTCATGACTTGAAGATCCTTTTTCCAAAATTACTCTTGAGGTTTGACATGGCACGAGAGAATTAAATCCTAAGCCTTGTCTTGTCTCCACATTCTCTTTGACTCATAATAAGATCATCCAATGATTTAGATGCCTTAGTGAATGAGGCAATAACATTCTTGAGGTCATTCTCCCTCTTTTCTATAGCAAACATTTCTCGCTATTAATTTAGCATTTTCACCTTTAAACTTTCATTCTCAATAGCTATTTGACTTAGAGTACTCGGCTCCTTAGTCGGCTTTGAGTTTTGACTTTTAGTAGGTTGTTTTCCTCATTCAATAGTGTGTGTGAGGATTTAATGTGTTCAAAATCTTTCATCATTTTGCCTAATGAATCATAAAGATCGAGAGGTGATGAAATGTGTGTGTCACACTCACTATCACTAGTGCCTCGAGTTTGTTGAGTTAGATTGTACCTCATCTTCTTGATCTTGTTCTTTGGCCATCAAGCGGATCGGGGCTTCTTCGAGTCACTTGAGTAGTCGCCACTGCTCTCCTGAGTCACCGTCTCTCTCTCTTGACTTGGTGTCTCAAAGATCTCTCGCAGCCATCATTGCCTTTTTCTTTTCTTGTCTTCTTTCTCTCAAGACCTTTCTTTCTTTTTCATCCCCTCGTATTTGTTGACTACAGGATATGAGCAATCAATGGCATAGTGACCTGGTTGTCTACGCCCAACATAGATATTCACTTTTTGATCGCTCTTTCCATTCTTGAGTTGTCGACCCTTTGATACTCAACTTTTTGATGATTTGTTCTCTTGGTTGGCCTGTCTTCCCTTGATTTGGAGGAGCCGAGTGTCTTCCGAAGATTCTCCTTTCCTCTCTTGTAGTTCTTATTGAAGAACTTGTTGAATCTTTTAACCATCGTGGCCATTTCTTCCGGGTCAATGACTTCTTTGACCTCCGCTCTCTTCCCATCTTTAACAATTAGAGCAAATGTTTTGGGTACAATTGCCTCTTCCTCTGGTATTTTCTTCTCACAAACTCGTAGGCTTTGAGGTCCGAGAATAGTTCATGGTTGGATGTCTTTGATAGGTCCATGGAATGTCTCGGTGCCATGACCTTCATTTCCCATTCAAATGAAGACTTTTTAGGATCTTCATACACATTTCCTTCTGTATATTCATTTTCAAGTGTAGACTGACTCATTTGTGATTTCAGAAACCGAGCATCCAATTGATCCAGGTTTTCTCCGAGATCATTTTGAAGTTCTCAAATTTCTCAGACAAAACCCACCGATAATTTGTTTTCTTTGATTTGCTCCGAGCCTTCACAAATCAATGTCAATTTGTCCCGATTTCTTTAACCGTTTTGCATGATTTGACTTTATTGAACATGGCTTTGACCAAGGTTTTGTAAAGGATGTCCTTGGCTACATTTTCCAGGTTGTATCTTTTTCTCATCATTTGTCCACTCGAGTTCTTGGTTTTTCAACCACGACCGGTAGTGCGGGAGCAAAGATCTTCTTCTCCTTCACCGCAACTCTTCGCATGCAATTTGTGTTCACCTTTAATATTTGCAGAGGCCCATCTTCTATCACTATCCACATCTCATCATGTAATCTTTGATAGATGAGCCCGCATACGAATTTTCCAATCATCAAATTCTTCGATAGTGAAATAGGGATGCGTGTCAAATTTGCTTCCATGATAATGACTTTTTAATAAAAAAGAGTTTTGGAGGTTTAAGTACTAAAGCAGACTTTGAAAAGTTTGGAGATCTAGTTCAAGAACTGCCATGCGGAGGGTTCAATGAACCAACCGCTCCGATACCACTTGTAGGTCCCAAAGGGTGTAAGTGTAAGGTTTTAGAAGGGGGGTTGAATAAACCTTACCAAATTTTCGATTTAGTCCTTTTAAATCTACATAGTTGATTCTACACGCTTGTGTCCTTGATGGACAATGATCGAATTAGTCACTCAAGAGAGTTAATCTCTCAAATGTACTCAAATTGAGCCGTTGATGGAGTAACTCACCATGTTAACTATAATTTAACTCAACCGTGGTTTTATTTTCAAAGGAAGACTTAACACCCTTAAGTTTGATTAAGCAAGATTTTAGAGCTTGATTTAGTACTTATAAATTATCAAATGGATAGCAAATTTATCACAGATATAAGCGAGTTAAAAGTGCGAGAATTTAAGTCTTTGAAATGTAAATGACACGTGAAGTTTTTATAGAGGTTCAAGATGGGCTAATTCTTCTACTCCTCTCTTCTCCAACTCCGGAGGAATCCACTAAGTAATGATCGGTTTACAAAGTGGTAATAGTCCGGATACAAGTCTTGATCACAACAAAATGACTTGATCCTTAGGGACTCGATCCGAGACGCCTTGATCACTCACCGGGCTTCTCGTGACGACTCGGCTTCTTCACAGGGCAGGCCTTTGTTACTACAGCTCACTTGCTCAAGCTCTTTGGATTTAATCCCGAAGCCCTCCAAAAGCTTAAGACTTGGTTCACCTTGAACCTTTCTACAATCCTTCCCGAATGTAGACCCCTTGTTTTCGATATTTTCCTCTTCAACTGATTGAAGTTCTCTTTCCTTCACAGTGAGTGTTGGATTGATGTACTTCGTAATGTAGGCTTGAGGATTGAGAATGTTTCGATTTTCTAATATACTTGTTTATCTCACATGTGTGTCATCATACTTCTCAAACAAACTCCTCAGCCTTTTATAGCGAACTTTCAAAAATTTGCCCGTTGAAGAGATAGGCTTATTTTTGAAAGTCACTTTGCGATCGTTGGCTTGCGCTTCTTGGAATTGCCATTTCCTCGTATGAATTGTTCTTTCACCTTTTCGAGTTCGACACGGTGTGGTGCTTCCCATTGGTTCATTCCTTTTGCACGCTTTCGGGACCGAGCACTCCGAAAGGTGGTATGGAGATATTACTTGTTTAAGTAAATCTCTTGATTTACGGCAACGGTTCTTTTGATTTTTTCTCGACTTGACCGCATTTCCTCGCTTTCCCCGTGTGACTTAGAGTCACTTCCAATCATGGATGACTCTTCCATCACTTCAACTTGAGACTTGGCTTTTCTTGAGTTGACTTGATCGATGCTCCACTCACCGCATCTCACCGCTTCTCCAAAGAGAGTTCTTGTCTACTCTTCTTTGCCATACTCAATGCCTCACGTCTTATTCCTTCAGTCTTGATTGTCTTCTTGCATGTTAGGGCGTAGCTGACTTAACTTAGCTTGGCCAGCTCTATTTATTACAATGCATTTAAAACAAGAATTGAGGTGCTAACTTTCTATTCTAAGTTTTACATGGCATTCATCAAAATCTAAACAATAAAATTCCTAACACTTATGTATGTTTAATATTATGCTCTCAAATTAGGGGGTAATTAGTATTGCAATATTTTTTTCTATGGTTGGGGGGATTGTTTATTGGTGTTTTCAACTGCTTATTGTTGTTGATAATTATGCTTATCTATATTTTGTGTTTTGGTTATACATATCTTATATTATGCTTATGCTTGGTTGGTTTGTATGCTTATAAATGTTTTGTTTGTTAATAAATGCTTTATATAAATGACTAATGTCTTTTTTTTTGATAGATTTTCTGTTGGAAATTGCAAAAGATGTAATGGACGAGCAGAGAAAGTCGGTTTTGGGACGAGCAAAGGAGTTTGACAAATCGAGTTAGGATCGCAACGAATATTTTCTAGTTAGTGCCGTATTTATTTTCATGGTTTTTAGATACTGTAAGCAGAATTCAATTGCTTTGTAAACAGAATTCAGTTGCCTTGTAAGCAAAATTTAATTACTTTGTAAGCAGAATTCAGTTGCTTTGAAAGCAATTATTTTCATGGTTTGATGGTATTGTAAGCATAATTCAATTGCTTTTTAAGCGACATAACATCCTTTCACAAGCAATACTTTATGCACAAATAAGCAATTGAACATATGGGACTGTAGTAACTAAATTTTGCAAGAATGTTGAATTATTTGCTCGAAAAGCACTACAACAGTCACAAATAAGTTGAGTACATAGTAGTAATAAGCATTATAATAACCACACATAGGCAATTTATAATATGTGAATAAGCAGTATTAAACAAATAAATAAGCAGTCACAACATATTCTCGAACACATACTTTTTTTTATTTATTAAGAATCATTTTTAAAATGGTATTCTGTTGTTGATATTATCAAAATTCATTCCTTCTTTCGGAGTCATATTTTCGTCACATTCTGGTATCCAGTTCGGAGATGAATCCGATGTTATTTCAATCTGCTGTTGTGGCAAATGTGCAATCCCGACTGATTCAAACAAAATAAATAATTAAGCAACATTTAGAATATACATAAGCGTACAGTTATGCACATGTAAGCAAACGTCTAGCCATAGCTAAGCAAAGTACTGAGTTAGAACAAATGGGGACGTAATCAAAAATTTGAATACATACAAGCAAGTATCTGTGCATACATAAGCAATATTTTAGCATCACCCAAGCAAATTTCTGGGTTGAAAAAACCGTCAACGATTGCAACATTCTGGCCATATTAAGCAATGTTTTTAAAAAAAAAATGAGAATGACGAAATTTCATGGGATTTTCTAGATTTAGCACATGGAGTTAAGGAAACATATCATCAAATTTGTTTGGAAATCAACTACACGTCGTGGGTTGAATGAAGGATGCCACCAATTGTGGGTAACTCCCATATTTTTATGGAATTTACTAGATTTAGCCAACCTCCCTATTTTTTATGTGGACTAATTTGCCCCCATTTTGACTTTACCATTTATTTTATTAACATTAATCAGAATTAATAATAGCCATTGAAATAGGTAGATATGTGATCTGGATTTGGTCCTATGTACTCATATAATAGGGGGGTCCTATATAACCCTCCCCCTATATATATATATATATATATATATATATATATATATATATATGTGTGTGTGTGTGTGTGTGTGTGTGTGTGTGGTTAGTATTTATTATTTTTAACTACAACACTCAAAACAGATTGACTGAAATAACTTTAAGTATAAATTTTATGATAGAAATATTCACATTTTTTTGGAATCAATATTTCATATGAGTATGGCCACATATTTTATATTTAATGTTTGTCTTGAGTTACATTTCTCTAATCGAAGAAATTAAAGAGAATAAAAGAAGTATACACATGATCGTACAAGATAATGTTAACCTTTAATTTTATAAGAAAGTCGTTTTCCTGTTAGACAAGTTTACAAGCTTTAAAACAACCGGCTTTCGCCTTGAAAGCCACTAGAGTTATGTTTCCTGATATATAACAATTGCAAAATAAAATCATGAGGTATGCTTGATTTTGCTAAATAAGTTATTTAATTAATTTTAAAATTTTTATTAATGTGATAACTCGTGCTATATCAACTTACTTCATCAACTACTGAATAATCATGTATAATGCATCCAATATTAAAAGAATTTTGAATTAATTAAGAAAAAGACTTTCATAACCATTAAAATATAACAAAATATTGATTAGTATGATTTTAAGAAAGTATAAGAACTTATTTTTGTTATAGTAGTTTAAATTCTATTTGTTGGATTTAGTTGTTTTAAAGATTTAGTTAATCATTCAAATCGATTTATACTTTATGAAAAATAAAATATATATTAAAATACATTGAAATATTTTAGTTTTAATAACTTGGGTATTTAATTACATAAATATAAAGCAATTTAAAATATTTTAATAGTGATCAATAATATTATTTGATTCTATAATTAATTTAATAAAGTCATATAAATCACGTGCATCACACATGTTTCTTACTAGCCTATACTATTTATTATTATTTATTATAAAAGTGTGAATGGCTTGAAAGGTTTCATGAAACTTTTGATAAGACAGAATTATCCTTTTAGCATAAATAATTATAAGGTCATTCATGTAATTTAATTTTATATTTAGCTTTTATTTGTTAAGTTACAAGATAAAAGTCTTTTTGTATTCCAATTTTTTTAAATTGAAAGTGTGTTTTATTTCTATCATCCTTCCCTCCCTAAGTAAGCTAAGCCTCTTGAGAAAGTTTTTTGTTATTTCATTCTCCAACTCCGGATGAGTTTGCGGCCTCCGGTGCCTTTTTTGATTACTTTTTTTTGGTTGCGCCCCTATCTCTAAAGGGCGAGGGTGTCGGCTTTCTTGTGGTAGTAATTACGAACTCATTCCATTTATTTTTTGAGGATTCGTTCCCTCTTTATGAGGCTAAGAAGTCTCAAGCTCCGTTTATATAATTTTTGTAATACTTTAAATTTTCAAATAATATTAGTTTTATATTAAACTAGATTTAAAAGCGTTCTAACGATATATCATAAGCATATATTGGGAATTTTGTAAGATAGCCATTTTAAGTATAGTAATATGTAAAATTGTATATGTATGATTATTTTTTTATTTTCTCAATTATTAAAATATATATCATAATTCAATAGAAAAATAAATTGTGAATTTATAGGACGAGTAAAAAGAAAAAACATCTAGAATTTTGATGTTACATATAAAGAAAGTTGTACAAAATAGTTATTCCCCTAACTCATCTAAATTGGTAACAAATATATCCTTGAATAACAAATACTTCATTTACATCCTAAATAATAATACTTATTTAATTTACTCTTATTGAAATTATCTTTATTCTTTTAGTATAGTAATAATATTTTTGTACTTGAAATAAATTTTAATTTATTTTTTAACTCAAAAAATATTTAAAAACTTAAGTAATCTAAATTTTCAAAAACAATCTAAAATAATAAATAACTATAATGAATACAAAAATTACTATATATGAAATTGATTTAATGTAAATAAATTGAACTCTTTTGATAAACATGGATTGATATATTTTTAAAAACTTGATCAAGATACATTATATCCATGTGCGTATGTATGTTAATTTAATATAATAATGTATGCATTTTTGCCAAACAATTCGACTTAATCAAATATTTTTTTTAAATTACCAATATATGTGTGTGTGTGGACACCATTATGACGGAAATATACTTACACATTTGATTTAGGTGAAACAATCTAACATGTTTTATATTCAAATAATTAAAATATATTTCTTAATGTTTAGTAATTTTTTCCCTCAATATTTAATTCTTTTTTAAAATTTCAAATTCTTAAACTACATTTACATTTCATGAATTATAGCTGAAAATTTTATTAATTTAAAATATATGATATTGAATTTATGGTGCAATAAGAATATATATATATATATATATAAATATATTTACAACTCATTACATAAAGGAGGTAATCTTTTCAAACAATCATATTCAATGGGTATATAGTACATTTGTTAGTTCTTATGGTTTTTGTGCCCATATATAATTTAGTGTCTATTTGTATATTTTTACCAAGAAATAATTTTTTAATTAAAATATAAAATATTATTAAAATTATAATAAAAAATATTTTGGGATTATGAAGCTTTATTAACTTTTTTTATAATTATTTATATAGCCTTGAAGTTTGTACATCAAATGTAGATTCTATTAATAATTTAGTTCTTTTAACTATATATTCTTTTGATTGAAATTATTCAATCAATATGATAATATAAACTTAAATTTGAATTACAAGAAGTCAACATATTAGAAATAATACAAAAGGACTTATACTCAAATAAAAGAATAAAAAATAATTAAAAATTATAATAAACCTTCAACAGAGCTTTATTTTTAAAATTAATGAGAAGAATCTTAAAAATTATTTTTAACATAGAGGTATAAAAGACTAGAGGACATAAGAGAGATATTTATTCTTATTATATATTTTGTATTATTTGTTTTATTAGGCTAGAAATGCACTAAACAAATTTGAATATAGAAGAAGATAATGAATAAAGATTAAAGAATGTTGCTGCGAATAACAATTACTACTCATTTTAAGATCTCACATCATAAGCAGCAATTTTATATGATTTTCTAAAAAATAATGAAATTCTTGTCTCTCATCATGGAATTTTTTATATATTATAAGGTCTATTGTTAAATAACTTATATGAAATCGATATCACATTAGTAAGAAAAACGAAGACAAACCAAATGTATATAGAGTAAGAAAGATTATATGTGTGTAAAACTTGAAGAAATACTAGAATAATATATGTAATAATTTCAAATTTATGCTAAACTCAGATGTCAAAATTACATTCTTAAAATATTATTAAATTTTCAATCTCATTATTATGATAAGTCTAAGTACCAAATAATTTAAATTAACAAAATTAAATATATTGTGAAATTTTTGAACAAAATGTATGATTTGATTGAGTCTAAAAGTGTATATATATATAGTAAGAGGAAAAATTAAAAAAAAATTCAAGTGATGTGTTATTTCAGTATTTTTATGAAAATTGGGTATATCTTAAACTATTTGATAATTTAAATACTGATCTAACATTCATGATAAGACCAATTCACAAAAATTTAATTTTAAAGTTTACCCACTCATTACTATGTTCATTATAATAACTTAAGAAGTTATTTGCCATTAGGTTTTGAATTTTGCAATCATATTTAATAATCAAGATACCATATTGGTTTATATTTGAAAAAAAATCTATATATTGAACTTTATAGTTATACATCATTGATAAATATACAATTTTCATAATCTTATAATAAAATGCAGTGTCAAGTATAAATCCAAGTGTAATTTTTAATAAGAATTTATACTTGGATTATAGTCTCTAATTTTCTGATAAGTAGAAACCAAAAAAAAATTATGTTTTTATTAATTATTATTAGTTTATGTAAAATATAAGATACTACTAAACACTTGAGTAAAAAAAATTGTATCAAAAGTTATTCCATTAGTTTTATATAATTTATTTTACAATGATGGTTATACCATTTACCTTTCATATTCCACTTTAGAATAAAATTTACTTATTTTCTCATGATGTATTCCTTTGATTAAATAATTTTTATAATTATGATAATATGAACTTAAGATTTAACAACAATATATATATATATATATATATTTATATATATAAACATGTATAGATATACTTGAAATTAATAAAACGAGGCTTTAAAACTAATTTTAAGTTTGGAATTTTAAGAATGTAAGTAAGGGGAATACGAGAATATTTTATTTATTTTCAATGTATTTCTTGCCTCTTCTTTTTTTACTAAGTCTCATCTATAGGTGGAAAGTTATTTTTTTTATTAAGAAGAACGACAATGCAAGTCTAGAAAAATATTTTAAATTCTAAAAGAATGAGTTAAAACCACTTTTACCTCTTAAGTGTTAACTTCAATATCCTTTTTTAGTGTATATTGTAATGTCAGTTTTCTCTATTATTAATTATATAGTTATATAGGGGCATATTATTTAAGTATTCTAAAAATTAGTTAACAATAGTAGAATTCATTTAAGCAAAATGAAAAATAATACAATACATAAAGAAATTTAAAACAAATTAGAGTTTAAAAAGGTATATATGTTGGTATATTTGTAAGGAATTTAAAAATAAAATACAATAATTGCTAATTAATATGCACTGTTACAACAACACTAATTGTGTTCACTCTAAACTACACCTTTACAAATTCAGACACCAAAAATTAATATTTTCAATTGATGTGATTTCAATACTAAAATTTTAATCATTCTTTGATATTCTTATTTTAAAATATGACTCTTGAATGAAATTTTAGATTATTTTCATATATTATGTTAGAGTCTTTTATTTTGACATACAATAATTTTTATTTTTTTGGGAATAACTCAAAATAGATGAACTTGGTTAACCTCAAGTTCATGTGTTATGATAAAACTTGTACCTCTTTTTCAATACTAAAACTTTAGTCATTCTTTGATATTCTTAATTTAAAACATGACTCTTGAATGAAATTTCAGATTATTTTCATATATTAGGTTAGAGTCTTTTATTTTGACATATTAATTTTTTTGTGGGGATAACTCAAAAGAGATGAACTCGGATAATCTCAAGTTCATGTGTTATGATAAAACTTTTGCCTCTTTTTGATTAGATGAGATATAAAAGGAAATCGTATATTTGGTAATTATTTTAAAATGGACTTCCAGAAAAGTGACTTGGTCTAGAAGTCTATTTTGGAGAAGTGCAAATCTGTAGCTTTAAGATTTTTTTCTACTTGTAGGTCCCAAGGAGTGTGTTGTAAAGTTTAGAAGATGGGGTTAAATAAATCTTACCAACTTTTCGAATTTAGTCCTTTTAAAATATTTTAACAGAGTTGACTTAAATCAGCTTAGTCCTTGGGGGATATCTAGGTTGGATTGCTTCAGCAAAGTTACCCACTTAACAGACTCGACTGAGCTGTTGATAGTATAACTCAGCTGGCTTAGCTAACATTTAACTTTTTAGTTGATTTGGTTTTTGTTCAGCGGAAGACTTAACACCCTTGAATTTTAAATTTATTTTTAACACTTGTTCTTAGCAATGTTGTTATCAGCTGGGTTAGCAATATAACTTAAACAACAGATATAACGTAAGCAGGAAAATAAAATGTTGTAAGTGAATAACGCAAGCAAAGTTTATAGTGGTTCGAGGATGGGCAATTCCTCTAATCCACTCTTCTCCAACTCCTGGAGGAATCCACTAAGTAATAGATCAGGTTACAAAGTAGTTCTCAGTCTAAGCCAGCCCTGATCACACAGCTGACTTCTCCTGGGACTCAGCTTTTTCACAAGACAATTGCCTTGCTACTTCAGTTCCCTTCGAACCCTTGGAATTGATCACACATCCTTCCAACGAGCTCAAATCTTCTGGTTCGACCTTGAACCTTACTACAACTTCTTCAACCTTGGAGAGTAGACCCCTTTTGTTCTTAAAATTGTATCCTCTTCAACTGGATGAAGTATTATTTCCTTCACTAAGTGTGTTGGATCGAGTTCCTTGGAATTTGGGCTTGAGGAATATCTTAGTAAGCTTGAGAGAATATTTGCAGGTTTGTTTGCTTGCTTGCTTGTAAAATCTCTTAGAGTTCGTTGTGTTTGGTCTCTTTTTCTCTCATATGCTTCCTCATCCTCGTATAGTGCTCATTTGAAAATTTGCCCGTTGAAGAGATACGCTATTTTCAAAATGAAACTTCTTATTCGTTGGCTCGTCTTTTCTTGACTTGCAGCTTGTGATGGTGACATTTCCTCGTATTAAATGATGTCTGTAGCTTTTCAGAACCTGACACGAGCTTAGTGCTTTCCATTGATTTATTCCTTTTGCACGCTTCTGAGACGAGCACTTTAAGACATGGCAGCATGGATGTATTACTATTTTAAGTAATATTCTGGACTTCTGTGCAACTGATTAATATCAGTCGAGTTGACTTGACAGATGCCTTTACCCCTTTGACTTGAGTCAGCTCCAACCTTTTAGGAGTGACTCAACTGTCAGTTCAACTGGTAGACTTGGCTCTTAACTGACTTGACTGTCACTTCTTAAACCTTACTCAACTGTCCCTCAGCTAGATCTCCTTCAGTCGAGTCTGTGCCTTCCATCTTGACTACAGTCAGCTGACACACAACTGGGTCTTTACTTTAGTCTTTAGTTGACTATTGTATTCTTCAACATAGCTGACTTCACTCAGCTCATGGAGTCCTATCTATTACAAAATAGAAATACAAGGAAAATGGGGTGCCAACTCCCTATTCTAAGTTTCACATGGTATCATCAAAATCTAATAATAAAATTTCCTAACATTTTCCCCCTTTTTATGATGCCAAAACTTAAATACAAATTACAGCTAAATAAGCAGTGCAGTAACAAAGAATGTATGAGCTGAATATTTAAATTTTATTGATCATATCATTCTTGGCCTTTACAAAGCTGTTTACATGCTACACTCTATACAACGTATCATAATTTCTTTTAAAGAATTACATCATGTATCAGAGCAAAGCTATAAGGATAAAATTACAAGAAAACTTACAAAACTTGTATTTACAGTTAAGTAAGATACATGGAAGGGGTTACATCCGTCTTCAACACCTCGGCTGCTTCCTTCTTCTCTCTTCATCTTCTACTCTCCTTCTATCATCCTCTGCTCTTCTTCTCTTCTTCATCTTTCTTTTTCTTTTCATATTCGTGCTTAGCAGCAGGGTCATCCCTACGCTGCCTTTCTTCCCATTCACGCATAACCCTTTCAGTTTCGGCCTCTTGCCTTCTCACTGCCTCCTAATTCTTGCACTTTACTTTAAGATTGGCAAGATGGTCATACCCAGCCCAGTAATTGATCCCCTTTTTGTGTGGATCAATATACCTTATATCTTGTGGTCTTGGCTGTGGTGGAGTGCCTCTGCCTCTTCCACCAATTCCAAACCTTCCCCTCCCTCTTGTTGACTCAAACTCCGATCCTGCTCGGGAGTGTCTTGACACGCTTTTCCAATCGAGCGAACTGAACTCGCTTCTTATCAGCTGATTTGAACAAATCAAGACCCTTCTCCCAGTACAAGTCCCACGCTTGTGGTAGTGTCAAATTCTTGAAATAACTTTCAGCTTCTAGAGTTTGAAACTCCAGAGTTTGAAACTCCTCTAATGATCTGGGTTCAGATCTAGCATCAGGCATCGTGATTTCTCTTAGGGGTTTTATTGTTGGGGAATCTTTCAATAGTCCAGCTGGGGGCCATCAAACCTTGCTTTGATATCCTTATAGCGCTCAGAGTGCTTCTCAGCTACCTTCTCAAAACCAGCTTCCATGGCTTTTCTTGATTCCTTGACTTCCATTTCAGCTTTCTCTTCCACTGTTAGCTGAATTGGTAGTCTGCTGAGAATTGAGGCTGTTACATCTCCTTGTTGTGGGGTTTTAGCAAACATGAGTTTCAAGGGGGGTTTCTTCATAGAGCTTCCTTCCCCCTTGCTTGCTTTCCTTTATTTTCCTCCTTATCACTTGTTTGCTCTTCCTTAAGCTCCCTCATGGCTTTCTCTTCCCCCTTTTTGGCATCATCACCAACATGTATGGCCAAGCCAGGGAACATTCCACTCAGGATAAAATCGAATCTGATGTTTGTCGCATCATGTTTGTCATGTGACTTGGAGCAGGATGCTCTGAATTCTGACCTCAGAGCTTTAGACTCAGCTGCCATCAGGTTAATTTTTGTTTGGAGGGCCTGAATTTGTTGTTGTACATTGGTATCCATTCTAGCAATTTCATTCTTATGCTGCAACTTGAGCAACTCCATGTCCGACCTGTGTGACTCGTCCATCCTGAAAATGTGGTCTCGTTGCCTCTACTGGAACTTGAGTTTGTCAGAGCTCCAGATCACCATCTTAGCAAATATGGACTTGAAATAGGTGACCTGCTCTCGCCTCAAAGCCTTCACTTGTCTGACCCATTTACAAATTCGCAAATCTATTCATCTGATGTCTCCGGTGATTGTGGCATCTCTGTTATCGAGCCTCAGATCCAAGGATGCAAAGCCATGTTCCATTTTCTCTATCTCAGCACATATGACTTTAAAGGCATTCCTGAAGTCAGCTGTCTCAGCAGAATGATCTTCTGGCCATACTGCATTAAAGTCAAAGCCAATGGGCACGATTGCAGTTTCACCTGGAGCTCGGAGTTTTTTTGGTGGTACTTGGACGTTGTAATGGGCTTGTTCTGCAGCAGATTCGGCTTCTAACGGAATACGGGCATCGAACGAAAAATATTCTGCAAAGATTTCATCATGAAAAATAGGAATACCCACGCCTTGAGTCTGTGGGGCCTTTCCCTATTCTTTCAAAATGTTTTCAAATTTCTCGTGCCTCAAATTTGTTTCGACAATCAAGATCATCTTGAGCAAAATTGTGTTAACTTTCTTTGGTGATCGATCCTCAACTATCTTAACAACTTCCTAGGTACAGTTGTTGCTTCCTTTTGAATTGTCTGTTCCTTGGCTGACTCATCAGCTTCATCGGAGTGTGATGGTGCCATTGGAGGTGGCCCATCAACCAATACAAATCTCATCGGAGCAGCTTTGTCACTAGCTTGGCTGCAAGTGGTTTGAGCATCCTCATCATATGTGTCCTTATTAGATGTATCAACAGGAGTGGACTCAGTTTCATCCTCTGATTCCAGGAATTCAGTATCAACATTTTCCTGTGTATCATGAAGGGTAGTGATCTCTTCTTCTTCATCAGCGACCTCCACATGAGGAGTTGGCTCATTTTCAGTTCCTTTACCCTAGGAAATCTCAACCTCCTCTGGGCCTTCTACACCCTCAGCAGTCTCAACCGCTGGTGGGCCTTGATCATCCCTGTGTGTAGTCTCAACCGCAGCAGGGTCTTAGACATTTATCCTTCAGCAGACTGAACTACTTTGGGATCTTTAGTGACATCCGTTAGAGTCTCAACTCCTAGGATTGCAATTTCAGGGCCAGGAGTCTCAACTCCCATGGCCACACTTTGATGCGTGTAAAATATAAGTGTATTTAGGGGCTTAAAATGATATATATTTGATACATTTACATGTATATTTAGTGTGTTTTACTTGGTTTCCTTAGAAGGGTATGATACTGCGTATTCTTGTAACTTTTTACATGAAACAGAGCTTAATCCAAGAAATATCTGTTGAAAGGCCCAGATAGGACTGACGAGTGCGAAGAGAAGTTCGAAAAGACTAAGAAACCAGAAAAAAACATTCACACGGTCGGACCATGTGGGACCACAGGGCCGTGTGACATACCCATGTAATAAATGACATGTCCGTGTGAAGTTGGGAAGAAACAGGGGACGGAAACAAGCCATATGGCTGGACCATGTGATACCCACACAGGCGGGTGAGGTTGGCCTGAGTGAAAGCCACATGGCTGTGTGAGGTTACACGGCTGGGTCGTGTGGTGCACTGTCTTCGGATTTTGGTGTCCTTTTCCCACTCCAACTCTACAAGTGATCTCTCCAAGCATCTATAAAAGGGACACAAGGCTTGCACGGAAATTACAACATTCATACCACATACAACACATCTAATTACACACGAATACAAGATCCAAGGTCTTCTGAGAGAGGAGGGCTAGGTTGCGAAGAACACCACAAGGCCTTTCGCATCTACAGAAGCACAAGAGCTTCGAAGGCTTGGAAGGAGAATCCATCCTGACAAGAAGGAGTTTTCTTTCTTAGTTTAGATCTCTTGTTTGTGATTAAATGATGTCACAATGTTGATTTCAAGTTTGTCTATGAATTTGTTATCAATGTTTGACTAATCTTTCGGATCTTAGGGCATAATCGAAATTATTGATTCATGTTAAATCTTGATTAATTATTTTTTTAATTGATTCATGTGTTCTATTTTATGAATTTGAGTACGTATTCTTAATTCTTTTTTATCCGATCAATAATTAGCATGTCATATTTATTAGTGCGAAATTTGTAAGAGGAGTTCTAACAAAGACGTAAATCGAATTCAGACATAAATGGGTGTATCGAGTCAGGAGACCTACAACTGTTTGTGGGGACTCATTCAATTCATAGATGTTTTGGGAGTTAATAATAGTTGTATCGAGTCAGGACACCTACAATTGTTATTAATATATTGTTTATGCACCGCCCAGGAGAGAGAATAGACTAATTTAGGAATTGAACCCATAGAATTGCATGACCTAGTTTTTAAAACTTTAATTCGATTTAATATTGAAGAAACACGTTGAGATTATGTGCATAAGGTTTCTTCTGTGGTTATTGAAAATACTTGTGGGGTTCGTAAATTTATTTTATTTTTCATTTATTTTTGATTTTAATAAACTCTTGATATTCGGTCGCTTCAATAAAATTGGAATGCGATGTTATTATAGCTTAAATGTTTCGTAGTCAATCCTTGAAGAATACGACCTTGCTTGCCATTATTCTATAAACTACACTGTACACTTGCAGTATAGAGATCCAAAATAGTTTTGGTGAACAAGTGTTTGGCGTCATTGCCGGGGAGGGGGAATAGACTAAATTAGGAATTGAACCCATAGAATTGCATGACATGATTTTTAAAACTTTAATTTTATTTAATATTGAAGAAACATGTTGAGATTATGTGCCTAAGGTTGCTTCTGTGGTTGTTGAAAATACTTATGGGGTTCGCAAATTTTTTTTTTATTTTTGTTTTTGATTTTAATAAACTCTTGATATTCGGCCGCTTCAATAAAATTGGAATGCAATGTTATTTTAACCTAAGTGTTTTGTAGTCGATCCCTGAGAAATACGACTTTGCTTGCCATTATTCTATAAACTACACTGTACACACGCAATATAGAGATCCAAAATATATTTGGCGAACAAGGAGAAATATACGTATATTTTTCATTTTTACACGCATCAAAATGAAAACATATATAGAGAAAAATGAAAGCTTGAGGCTAAAGAAAAAAGAAAAGAAGGCAAAAAGGCCTAAGAATGAAAAAGGAAAAATAAGTGTAGAATAGAGTTGAAAAAGAAAATATTTTGAAAAATGAGTATTATGTTGAAATTGGGTTGGTGAATTGCAAGTCTGTGCACGTAAATTCTATTTGCTCAAGTCAAGTCACTTAATCCAATATTTCCCTACCATTACCAAAGAGCCTACATTACAACCAAATGAAAAGCTCTTTTTGATTCTTAAGTTGTGCACACAAAAGTGGTAGAGATGTTAAGACGATTTGCAAGCCTATGGTAGTTCTACTTTTATTGAATTAATTTTGAGCGGAAACACTTTCCATATACTTTGAGAGATGAGTGATACACTGCCTACTTGTGAGTCGCGATGTCAAGTACACGAGAGAGTATTAATTATATCGAACTTGTGATATTGATGACTTCTTGATAATGAAATGCATGGTTTACTTAGACATGGAGTCGAATGAGATTAAATTATAGTGTTCTTGTGTGTTCTTTTTACCCCTTTATGTTATTTTTCTTAAATAGCTCGAGGAAGATCAATGCTTTAAGTTTGGGGGATTTTGATGCGTGTAAAATATACGTGCATTTAAGGGCTTAAAATGATATACATTTGATACATTTACATGTAGATTTAGTGTGTTTTACTTGTTTTCCTTAGAAGGGCATGATATTGCGTATTCTTGTAACTTTTTACAGGAAACGGAGCTTAATCAAAGAAATATTAGTTGAAAAGTCCAGACAGAACTGACGAGTGTGAAGAGAAGATCGAAAAGACGAAGAAACCAGACAAAAACACATCATACGGCCGGACCGTGTGGGATCACACGGCCGTGTGACATACCCATATAAAAAATGACATGTTCGTGTGAAGTTGGGAAGAAACAGGGGACGGAAACAATGCCGCACAGCCCGACCGTGTGGGACCCATACGGGCGTGTGAGGTTGGCTAGAGTGAAAGCCTCACACGGCTGGGCCGTGTGGTGCACTGTCTTCGGATTTTGATGTCCTTTTCCCACTCAAACTCTACAAGTGATCTCTCCAAGCATCTATAAAAGGGACCCAAGGCTTGCACAAAAATTACAACATTCCTACCACATACAACACATCAAATTACACTGGAACACAAGATTCAAGGTCTTCTGGAGAGGAGGGTTAGGTCGCGAAGAACACCACAAGGCCTTTCGCATCTACGGGAGCACAAGAGCTTCAAAGGCTTGGAAGGTGAATCCATCCTGACAAGAAGGGGTTTTCTTTCTTTGTTTAGATCTCTTCTATGTGCTTAAACAATGTCATAATGTTGATTTCGAATTTATCTATGAAATTGTTATCTATGTTTGGCTAATCTTTTGGATCTTAGGGTATAATCAAAACTGTGGATTTATGTTAAATCTTGATTAATTATTTTCTTAATTCATTCATGTATTTTATTTTATGAATTCGAGTGCTTATTCTTTATTGCTTTTTATCTGATCAATAATTAGCATGTCATATTTGTTAGTGTGAAATTCGGAAGAGGAGTTCTAACAAAGACGGAAATCGAATTCTGACATAAACGGATGTATTGAGTGAGGAGACCTACAACTGTTTGTGGGGAGTCATTCAATTCATAGATATTTTGGTAGTTAATAATAGTAGTATCGAGTCGGGAGACCTACAATTGTTATTAATCTAATATTTATGCACCGCCCGGGAGGGAGAATAGACTAACTTAGGAATTAAACCCATACAATTGCATGAATTGATTTTGTTAAACATTAATTGGATTTAATATTGATGAAACATGTTGAGATTATGTGCCTAAGATTGCTTCTGTGGTTGTTGAAAATACTTGTGGGGTTCGTAAATTTATTTATTTTTCTTTAATTTTAGATTGTTTTGAAACTTGATATCCAGTCGCTTCAATAAAATTGGAATACAATGTTATTATAGCCTAAATGTTTCGTAGTCAATCCCTAAGGAATACGACCTTACTTTCCATTATTCCATAAACTACATTGTACACTTGCAGTATAGAGATTCAAAATATTTTTGGCGAACACACTACCATCCTGTGCCTTAGTTGCATCAGCAGCGTCATCGTCCTTCAGTGCAGAGGAAGTCTCAGCTGAGACAGTCTTAGCGTCGTTAACTTCACTCTACTAAATAGTTTGATTCTCTCCTTCGCCTCCAAACTTCATTGGTTGGTCTCTCACAGCATAATCCGACCTAGCTGTGGTGGTGAGAGCTTCCCCCCCAGCTGGCGCACCAGCTGAGTCATGAGTGGTGGGGTTACTCAGAACCTGAGACTCGGCTGTGATTCCCTTTGAGTGATCAGCCGTGTGGGCAGGTGTCTCAACACCTTCTGCAGGAGTTGGCTTGGCTAAGGTGCCCGCTTCTTCACCATCCTTAGATTCATCGTCAATAGTCATAGAGCCATCTTCAAAGTGCACTAGGGATGTGTTAGCAGCAATGTTGACAGCAATGTCTCTCACCACATCCATAACATCAGGGACTAAGGATATATGAGAAGACTCTCCTGGACCCTCTTGCATTCATTGTTCATGCATCTCTTTTGACTCTTTAACAGCCTGTTTGAATTTAGCTTTCTCAGCTGCAACAGCAGGATCTATCTCTTCAATGTCACTGTCGCTGCTATCAGTCGAGTCCATGGCGTGTTTTGGTACATCGGAGAAGGGACAAGTGTGGGGCTTCTTTGACTCTTCAATAGCCTTAGCCTTCTCCAATGATCTTTGTTTTTCTTCCTCATTTATTTTCACAAAGGACAATCATGCAGAAGTCGGGATCAAGGGCAGAGCGAAGGGAAATGTTACCCAAGAAGCTTAAGAGCTCCTCTTCTTCTTCAATGAATTCCGGGTGTTGGAATTGATGTCATGAGTAACTCAGGTTCCAACATCTCCATTCCCTCAATCTTTCCTGAATGTCTAGATAGACAGAAGATAGCATCACCACTTCATCATCATCATCTCCTTCTTCCTGAATAGTAGCGAGTGGAGCATGCTCCTCCTCAGGTTCTTTGGCATTTGTCTTAGGGGACTAGACAACTCTTTCTTCGGTGTGCTCAAGTATCTCACCTCCATGTTCTTCCATAATTGTCTCTCGAATAGCTGGGTCTTCAGTAGTATGCTGATCTACATCAGTAGTCTTCTCCACCTCCTTGGTAACTACATCACCACCAACAAGAGGAATTTCTTCCTCTTCAGCTTCTTCGGTGGGTTCTGGCTCAACCATCTTCATCTTCTTTGTTGCAGCTGGCTTGCGAGGAACAACTGAGCATTTATTCTTCACGACCGAAGAAAGTGCACATATATCCTTCTCGGTCTTGGCTGCATGGGCAGGTGTGTCTTCTGGCTAGGCTGCAAGGGCAAGTGCTTTATTGGGATCGGCTGCAGGGGCAGGAGCTTTCTTGGTTGCTGGGACAGGTGCTGGCTTAGCTGCAACAACTCTCTTCTTTTGAGTCGGCTTAGGAGAGAGAGAGCTTGGGCAGTTGCAGCTATGTCTTCCGGTACAGGTTCAGCTGATTCACCCTCACTGGTGTCAGCTCTTCGTGCATGCGCTTGCCTCTGAGTGCCAGATAGATTGGCCTTGAACATTTTCTTATTGACATGAAACGACTTTCCATATCTCAAGGCAATCCCTTTCACCTCCATGAGATGGCCAATCACCAGGACATATCCCAACGATCCTCCGAATTGACCACCATCAGTAATGGTGTTGTTGATTACGTTATGACAGATACAGCTGAAAACAAACTCAACCCAGTTAACTTTCTTCTCCTCTATTATCACAGCCATCACCACCAGCTTGGTTCGAGTAAGCTGATTAAAGATGCCAAACTTCATATCAACGCACTTGGACACGATGTCCATCATCTTGTGGTAATCTTCTTTGATCATAGCCTTCTTAGCTGTATAAACAGCCTTCGCAGCTGACTCAGACTTGGCGATTTCCTTCTAGGCAGCAGATAAGTTAATGTCTTTCTCAGTTATTTCCTTTAATCCTTCATAGGGCAGTTTGCAGTGCTCAGCAAGGTCAACATCAGTGATTTTAATGTCCTTGTTGTGGACAAAAGATCGAATCTCCCCTTCGTGAATCTACGCATTCACATAAAATATGGTAACTTCCTTGGAGTCGGTATGAGAGTACTCCATCGTAAGAAAGTCCTCCAGACCGGACTTCTCAATCTTCTCAGCAATCTTCTCAACCAGGGCATTATCAGCTCCCTATTGCAGCATACCTTCAAAGTCTATTATCGATCACGAGTGGATCTTCTTGGACATCTTAACAAAGTCGTATGAGGCGTCCATTTTCAGAACTAGGGTTTTAGAACTTTCGCATAGAGAAAACTTTGTTTGTTTGCTGAAGATGAGAGTGTTTGTGATGAGAGAGATAATGGGTTTTTGGTTTTTAAGGGACGTGAGAGGACATTTTAGAATTTGAAAAGTTTGATCAAAATCAACAGTCAAGATTGAACCTTTGAAACCGCATTAATTTCCCTACATTAAATGCAACAACATTTATATCCAATCATAGGCTAAATGTGTGCAGCTTTTGTTCTGACATCATAATTACGCTGATGTAATCCCCAAAAACATTCCCGCTCACAAAAAACGACTGCGTTTTGTCAATTAGCTCATAAATAACTCAGTTATCATCCAAAAGTGACTAAACTCTGCTTTTCTCTTCACATAAGATCACTCAGACAACTGATTTCTCATCTTGGCTGTTTCACTTTGCTGGAAAATAAAACTTGCTAGTTTTCATTTCTCTCTTCTTGATCTCTGTTGATTGAGTCTTCTAAGTCTCCTAACTCAACTTAGTTAATCCTATCTCATTCTTAAGCTCTACAAATCTTGATTCACATAGAGGTTTAGTGAATATATTAGCTAACTGCTTATCAGTTGAGATGTATTCCAAAGTGATGTCTTTCTTTTCAATATGATCCCTTATAAAATGATGTCTGACATCAATGTATTTGTTCTTGAGTGCAACACTGGATTCTGAGTAATTGCAATTGCACTTGTATTATCACACATAATTGGAATTTATTTTTCTTCAATATCATAGTCTCTCAGCTGTTGTCTCAGCCATAGAACTTGGGCAGAACAACTGCCCGCAGTTATATACTCTGCTTCAGCTGTAGATGTAGCTATTGAATTTTGTTTCTTGATGAACCAAGAAACGAATCTATTTGCAAGCATTTGACAGGTACCTGAAGTAATCTTCATGTCCACTCTACATCTAGCATAGCCTGAGGTTGAGTAGCCTACCAGCTTGAATTCTCCATCCTTTGGATACCATAAGCCAACTTCTTGGCATCCCTTCACATACCTTAGGATTCTCTTAGCTGCAGTCATGTGACTCTCTTTTGGTGTAGATTGAAATCTAGCACATACACTTACATCAAAGGTGATGTCTGTTCTGCTTGCTGTTAAATAGAGCAATGATCCAATGAGGGCTCTATATCTAGTTTGATCAATAGCTTTGCCATCTTTATCCATATCCATCTTGATTGAAGTGTCCATTGGGATCTTCACTGATGACTTTACTTCCATACCAAATTTCTTCATTAAATCTCCGGTATACTTGGTTTGACTTATGAAGGTTCCATCCTTCATTTGCGTGACTTGAAGTCGTAAGAAGAAAGCCAGTTCTCCCATCTTGCTCATTTCAAACTTCCCTTGCATGAGGTTTGAACAAGCAGTATGCTCTCTCCATCTTGAATTTTGAAGAGTGTTTTATCAACTTTTCCTTTGGTGAATCCATTGTCAATTAGAAATTGTGACAATGTGTCATACCATGCTCTTGGTGCTTGTTTCAATCCATACAATGCTTTCTTGAGCTTGTACACTTTGTCTCCAATAGTCTTTTGCTCAAAACCTGGAGGTTGTTCCACATAGACTTCTTCTTCTAAAAGTCCATTCAGAAATGCACTTTTCACATACATTTGATATACAATGAAGTTCTTGTGTGAAGCATAAGCAAGAAACATCCTTATTACTTCCAATCTGTTAACAAGAGCAAAGGTTTCATCAAAATCTATACCTTCATCTTGGCAATAACCTTTGGCTACCAATCTTGCTTTATTTCTAACTACATATCCTTCCTCATTAATCTTGTTTCTGAATACCCACTTACTACAAATGACATTTTGGTGCTAGCCTTTGAACTAATTCCCATACTTTGTTTTTCTCAAATTGATTCAACTCTTCTGGCATAGTCTGAATCCAATGTGTATCATCCAAGGCTTGAGACACATCTTTGGGCTCTATTTGGGAAATAAAACAAGTGAACATAGCTTCATGTTGAACTATGGACCTGGTTCTTATGCCATCTCTAACATCTCCAATAATTAACTTAGGTGGATAGTCTCTCAGCCATCTCACATCTGGTTGGAGTAAGTCTGCTGGATTCAACCGTCTTGCAGCTAAGTTTTCTTGAGTAGCTTCTTCATCTTCATTCAGCTGCAGACCTTTCAGTTGTCTTTGAGATTCAACTATCTTATCATCTTCAGGGTTGAGTGCTCTCACATCTGCATCAACGTAGGGACTCTTCTACATAGTTGGCTGATTTTGCTTCTCAGCTAACTCATCTATGTCTTCTCCATTTACATTTGGCTCATCAAATACCACATGGATAAACTCTTCTGTGACCATAGTCCTCTTGTTTAGCACTCTATAGGCTTTACTTTCAGCTGAGTATCCCAAAAAGATGCCTTCATCATCTTTAGCACCAAAAGCTTTCAAGTTTTTCTTGCCATTGTTGTGGCTGAAGCACTTGCATCCAAATATCTTGAAATATCCAAGATTTGGCTTTCTCCCTGTCCAAATCTCATAGGGAGTCATGGTTAATTGCCTATTGATCATGCATCTATTTTGAGTATAACATGCAGTATTTATGGCTTCAGCCCAAAATCTCTTTGGCAATCCAGCTTCAGCTAACATTGTCCTTGCAGCTTCCCTGAGAGTTCTGATTCTTCTTTCAGCTACTCCATTCTACTGTGGAGTTCTAGAAGCTGACAAATCACGAGCAATACCATTTTCAACACAATACTGAGTTATAATCCCATTGACAAACTCAGTTCCCCTGTCAGATCTTATCTTTATAATGATTTGACTCTTCTCGTTTTGAACTCTATTCATCAGCTGAGGCAATTTCTGCAATGTTTTCTTCTTTTTACACATGAAATTGTCCATGTATATCTTGAGTAATCATCTACCATTACTAAGGTGTACATATTTCCACTGATGCTAGTTGTCTCAATAGGACCAAATAAATCCATTTGCAACAGATACAGTATCCTTGTTGAAGAAGGACTTGGCTTGTCCTTGAAGGATGACTTGATTTACTTTCCCATCTGGAATGCATCACAAATGCTTTCTTTCTTGTATACTAAGTCGGACAATCCTTCTACAAGATGACTCCTTGTAAGCTTGTTGATTGCCTTGAAGTTCAGGTGACTCAACTTCTTGTGCCACAACCAACTTGATTCGGCTGTACTCTTTGCTAGCAGACATGTGATTGGTGTAGCAGTTGACCAATCGACCACATACATGTTTTTCTGCCTTGTCCCTTGTAGCACAATCTCATTTGATTTAGCATCTTTGATTTGACAAATTCCCATATTGAATCCCACATTGTATCCTTTGTCACAGAGTTAGTTGATGCTTAGTAGATTGAATTTGAAACCTTCAACATATGCAACATCTGTGATCTCCATACCATTCTACTTTATGGACCCTATGCCTTTGATATCCTCTGGAGCTTCATTTCCTCCAAATATGACTTTTGCACCTTTGATTTCCTTGAACTTTGACAGATTTTTCTTGTTCCCTGTCATATGTCTGGAACAACCACTATCCATGTACCAGGTTCCTTGTTACTCAGTTGTTCCTTGAACCTGCAATCAAGGAAATTAATTTTTATGTGCCCATACTTGCTTGAGTCCTTGGGGGTTAGTTCTATAAGATGTTCCAACCAACCTATAGCAAGATGATCTGACTCTAAGAGGTTGCCATCTATTAGTTCCAAAATCATATGCGCATTAGCAAATTTCTTGGGGGGTTTTAGGATCATACAACTATCTCTTTTGTCTGTATGCCTATGTATTTGTTTGAGCATTTGCTTTCTTGGGGTAATAGTGGAATTTTTGTGCTTGATGGGTGTTGTGCCTGGGTGCATAAGTGTGTTGATAATAGCTCTTTTGCATTGGGAATGACCTTTTCTGAGGTTGATGTCTTTGCCATTTTGGCTTGTATCCCATAGGTCTTTGCTGATATTTCACTTGGTTATTCCAATCAGCTTGGTTTTGATAGTTTCTACCATTCCCATCATATGAATTTCTTTGCTGAAATCTCTGGAGTTTTTGGTAGCTCTGGTCTTTACCATTTTGGCTTGTATCTCATAGGTCTTTGCTGATATTTCACTTGGTTATTCCAATCAGCTTGGTTTGGATAGTTTCTACCATTCCCATCATATGAATTTCTTTGCTGAAATCTCTGGGGTTTTTGGTAGCTCTGTTTAGCTTTCATAGAATATATTCTGTTAGGAGTTTGCTGATGGACTTTTCTAACTTTCTTTTCAGATGTCCTTTCAGCATGCTCTATTGGCTTCTTTCCTTTGCCCTTGTATCCAAGGCCAGTATGATTGTGATTGTGTTTTAGTGTGGGCGTTGGTGCAACATATGGTGTTTTGGGTTTTTGGACTCCCTCATTACTTGAGGATCCTTTTTCTAAAAGCACTCTAGGAGTTTGGCTATGCATAAACGAATTGAATCCTATGCCTGTCTTATCTCCACACTCTTTTTGACTCATTATTAGTTCATCTAAGGATTTGGATGCCTTTGTAAATGAGAAAATCACCTTTTTGAGATCTTTCTCTCTCTTTTCAGTAGCAGCTAACTCTACTTGAATCTTGGCATTTTCAGCCTTCAACTTTGTATTCTCATCAGCTATTTGACTTAGAGTACTCAGCTCCTTAGTCAGCTATGAGTTTTGGCATTTAAGCTGGTTGTTTTCCTCATTTAAAAGTGTGTGTGAGGTTTTAATGTGCTCAAAGTCTTTCATCTTTTTTCCTAATGAATCATAAAGATCAGTGGGCGAGGAAGTGTTTGTGTCACTATCGCTATCACTTGAATCAGAATGAGATGAGTTGGAGTGTACCTCATCTTCTTGGTCTTGTTCTTTGGCCATGAGGCAGATCAAAGCCTCTTCCTCAGTGTCACTTGAGTAGTCAGCATCACTGTTGTCCGAGTCTACTGGTTCTTTGCACTTGACTGTTTCAATACTCTCAGCAGGCAACATGGCTTTCTTCTTTTCTTGTCTTCTTTCCGTGATGCCTCTTCTTTCCTCTTCATTTCTATATTTGTTGACTGGTGGATAGGAACAGTAAACAACAAAGTGTTGTGGTTGTCTGCAGTTCCAACACATGTTTTTAGCTCTCTGCATATCAGCTCTCTGATTATCATCTCTGTGACAGTCAACTCTTTGGTGTTAAGCTCTCTTGGGTGGTCTGTCCTCCCTCGCTTTGGAAGGTGTTGAATGTCCTCTAGAAGTTTCACCCTTGTTTCTTTTATAGTTCTTATTAAAGAAATTGTTGAACCTCTTTACCATGAGAGCAATCTCCTCTTGGTCAATTGTTTTTTTTGGCTCAGCTTTCCTTCCTTCACTGGCCAACAGAGCAGCTGTCTTGGGGAAAACTGTATCTTCTTGCTCTTTTCTTCTCAACTCCATCTCATAAGCTTTGAGATCTGAGAACAGCTCATGATTTGATGTTTTGGAGAGGTCCATGGAATGTCTCAAGGCCATGACCTTCATTTCCAATTCATCTGGGAGGGCTCTTAAAATCTTCATACACCAAAACACAATCATAATCATACTGGCCTTGGATACAAAGGAAAAGGAAAGAACCCAGTAGAGTATGCTGATAGGACAGCTGAAAAGAAATTTAGAAAAGTCCATCAGCAGACTCCCAATAGAAATTACTCTGTAAAAGCCAAATAGAGCTACCAAAAGCCCCAGAGATTTTATCAAAGAAATACATTATGATGAATGGTAGAAACTATCCAAACCAAGTTGATTGGAATAACCAAGTGAAATATCAGCAAAGACCTATGGGATACAAGCCAAAATAGCAAAGACATCAACCTCAGCAAAGGTCATTCCTAAGGCAAAATAGCTACTATCAGCACACACATGCACCTAGGCACAACACCCAGAAATTCCACTATTACCCTAAGAAAGCAAATGCTCAAACACACACACAGGCATACAGACAAAAGTGACAACTGTATGATCTTAAAACCCCCAACCAATTTGTTAATGTGTATTATGATTATGAAACTGATATACGGAAACCTCTTAGAGTCAGATCATTTGGCTATAGGTTGGTTGGAGCATCTTATAGCACTAACCCTCCAGGACCCAGGCAAGTATGGGTACCTAAAAATTAATTTCCTTGATTACATGTTCAAGGAATAGCTGAGTGCCAAGGAACCTAGTACATGGGTAGTGGTTGTTCCAGACATATGACAGGGAATAAAAGGAATCCGTCAAAACTCAAGGAAATCAAAGGTGCAAAAGTCATATTTGGAGGAAATGAAGCTCCAGGGGAAATGAAAGGCACAGGATCCATAAAGAAAAATGGACTAGAGATCACAGATGTTGCATATGTTGAAGGTCTCAATTTCAATCTACTAAGCATCAGCCAACTCTGTGAGAAAGGTTATAATGTGGGATTCAACATAGGAATATGCCATATCAAAGATGCTGAATCAAATGAAATAGTGTTGCAATGAACAATATAGAAAAATATGTATGTAGTGGATTGGTCAACTGCTACACCAAGCACATGTCTGCTAGCCAAGAGTACAACCGAATCCAGTTGGTTGTGGCATAAGAAGCTGAGTCACCTGAATTTCAAAACAATCAATAAGCTTGCAAGAAGTCATCTTGTCGAAGGATTTCCTAACTCAGTATAAAAGAAAGAAAGCATATGTGATGCATGCCAGATGGGAAAGCAAACCAAATCATCTTTCAAGGATAAGCCAAGTCCTTCTCTAACAAGGATATTACATCTGTTGCATATAGATTTATTTGGTCCTATTGAGCCAGCTAGCATCAATGGAAAGAAATAAACATTGGGGGTGGTGGATGATTATTCAAGATACACATGGACAATTTTCATGTGTAAAAAGAAGGAAACACTGCAGAAATTACCTCAGCTGATGAGAAGAGTTCAAAATGAGAAGAGCCAAACCATTATAAAGATAAGATCTGATAGGGGAACTGAGTTTGTCAATGGGATTATAACTCAGTATTGTGTTGAAAAGGGTATTATTCACGAGTTATCAGCTGCAAGGACTCCACAGCAAAATGTAGTAGCTAAAAGAAGGAACAAAACTGTCAAGGAAGTTGCTAGGACAATGTTAGCTGAATATGGAATGCCTAAGAGATTTTGGGCTGAAGCCTTAAATACAACATGTTATACTTAGAATAGATGCATGATGAATAGGCAATTAACCAAGACTCCCTATGAGATCTGGAGAGGGAGAAAGCCAAATATTGGATATTTCAAGATATTTGGATGTAAATGCTTCATCCACAACAATGGCAAAGATAATTTGAAGGCTTTCGATGCTAAAGCTGATAAAGGTATCTTTTTGGGATACTCAGCTGAGAGCAAAGCCTATAGAGTGCTGAACAAAAGGACTATGGTCACAGAAGAGTCTATCCATGTGGTGTTTGATGAGCCAAATATAGATGGAGAAGACATTGATGAGTTAGCTGAGAAGCAGAATCAACCAACTATGCAGGAGAGTCCCTACGTTGATGCAGATGTGAGAGCACTTAACCCTAAAGATGATGAGATAGCTGAATCTCAAACACAGCTGGAAGGTCTGCAGCTGAATGATGATGAAGAATCTATTCCAGACAACTTAGCTGCAACACGGTTGAATCCAGCAGACTTACTCCAACCGGATGTGACATGGCTGAGAGACCATCCACCTGAGTTAATCATTGGAGATGTTGGAGATGACATATGAACCAGATCCAGAGCTCAGCATGAAGATATGTTCACTTGTTTTATTTCCCAAATAGAGCCTAAAGATGTGTTTCAAGCCTTAGAAGACAAACATTGGATTCAGGCTATGCAAGAGGAGCATAATCATTTTGAAAGAAACAAAGTATGGCAATTAGTCCAAAGGCCTACTCACCGAAATGTTATTGGTACTAAGTGGGTATTCAGGAACAAGATGAATGAGGAAGGATATGTTGTTATAAATAAAGCAAGAATGGTAGCCAAAGGGTATTGCCAAGAGGAAGATATAGATTTTGATGAAACATTTGCTCCTGTTCCTAGATTGGAAGCAATAAGGATGTTTCTTGCTTATGCTGCACACAAGAACTTCACTATATATCAAATGGATGTGAAGAGTGCATTTCTGAATGGACTTTTGGAGGAAGAAGTCTATGTTGGACAACCTCCATGTTTTGAGCATAAATCTATTGGAGACAAGGTTTACAAGCTCAAGAAAGCATTGTGTGGATAGAAACAAGCACCAAGAGCATGGTATGACACATTGTCACAATGTCTAATTGATAATGGATTCACCAAAGACAAAGTTGACAGAACACTCTTCAGAATTCAAGATGGAGAGAGTATATTGCTTGTTGAAATATATGTGGATGATATCATCTTTAGATCCACAAACAAAGAGCTGTGTGACAAGTTCTCAAACCTCATGCAAGGGAAGTTTGAAATGAGCATGATGGAAGAGCTGATTTTCTTCTTAGGACTTCAAGTCAAGCAAATGAAGGATTGAACCTTCATAAGTCAAACCAAGTATAACAGAGATTTAATGAAGAAATTTGGTATGGAAAAGAAGTCATTAGTGAAGATTCATATGAACGCTTCAATCAAGATGGATATGGATGCAGATGGCAAAGCTGTTGATAAAACTAGGTATAGAGCCCTTATTGGATTTGTGCTCTATTTAACAGCAAGCAGGCCAGACATCACCTTTTGTTGTAGGTGTATGTGCTAGATTTCAATTTGCACCAAACGAGAGTCATATGTCTGCAGATAAGAGAATCCTAAGGTATTTGAAGGGATGCCAAGAGTTGGCTTATGGTTTCCAAAGGAAGGAGGATTCAAGCTAGTAGGTTACTCAGACTCAGACTATGCTGGATGTAGAGTGGACAGGAAGAGTACATCAGGTACTTGTCAAATGCTTGGAAATAGATTGGTTTCTTGGTTCAAAGAAGAACCAAAATTCAATAGCTACATCCGTAGTCAAGTACAGTACATAGCGGCACAAATTTGTGCCCAAGTTCTATGGATACGACAGCAGCTGAGAGACTATGATATAAAATAAAGAGAAATTCCAATTATGTGTGATAACACTAGTGCTATTGCAATCACTCAGAATCCAGTATTGCACTCAATAACAAAGCACATTGATGTCAGATATCATTTTATAAGAGATCATGTTGAAAAGAAAGGCATCACCTTGGAATACATCTCAACTGATAAGCAGTTAGCTGACATATTCACAAAGCCGTTATGTGAATAAAGATTTGAAGAGCTTAAGAATGAACTAGGGTTAATTGAGCTGAGTTAGGACACTCAGAATACTCAAGCAGCGGAGACAAAAAAGAGAGAGAAAAATAAGCAAGTTTCATATTTCAACCAAGTGAAACAGCCACGGGAAATCAGTTGTATCAAGTTAGCTGACAGCTGAGTGATCTAATGTGAAGAGAGAAGTAGAGTTAAGTCTTTATTGGAAGTTACCTGAGTTATTCATGAGCTAAATGACAAAACGCAGACGTTTTTTGTGAACATGAATGTTTTTAAGGATTACGTCAGCGTAATTATGATGTCAGAACAAAAGCTGCACGTTTAGTCTATGATTGGATATAAATGTTGTTGCATTTAATGTGGGGAAATTAATTCGGTTTCAAAGGTTAAATCCTGACCATCAATTGTGATCAAATTTTTCAAATTCTAGAAACCGTCCTGTCAAGTCCATTTATAAGCCAAAACATATTTTCTCTCTACTCATAAAACTCTCTCGTCTTCAACAAGCAAAGGAAATTCTCTCTGTGCAAGTGCAAAACCCTACTTTCAAATCGAGATTTTTCATTCCGTTCACCGTTTATTTTCTACAAAAAGGGAAATTCTCCACTCAGGATCTACAGTCGACTTCGAGGGGATGCTGAAACAGGGTGCTGATAAGGCTTTAGTGAAGAAGATTGCTGACAAACTCGAGAAATCCGGTCTGAAGAGTTTTCTCATGATGGAGTATTCTCATACATATTTGGAAGAAGTTGCCATGTTTTATGTCAACGATGAAGTTCATGATGATGAGATTCGCTCATTAGAGCACGGAGATCAAGATCACTGTTGCTGACCTTGCTGAACATTGCAAACTGCCTACTGAAGGGCTTAAGGAGATTGCTAAGAAAGACGTGAACCTAGCTACTACTTTGAAGGAAATTGCCAAGCCTGAGTCAGCTGCGAAGGCTATCCATACAGCCAAGAAGGCTTCACTTAAATATGATTACCACAAACTAATGGGCATTATGTCCAAATGTGTCGACATGAAGTTCGACAGCTTTAACCAGCTGTCTCGAACTAAGCTGGGTGTGATGGCTGCGATCATGGAAGAAAAGAAGATAAATCAAATTTGAGTTTGTCTTGGTAGTATTTGCGAACGTTATCAACAAGACCATCAAGGAGGATGGAACGTTTGGAGGCTCACTAGGATATGGCCTAGTGATTGGCCATCTCATGGAGGTGAAGGGGATTGCCTTAAGACATGGAAATCCATTCCATGTTAACAAGAAAATGTTCAAAGCTAATATATCAGGCGCTCAGAGGCAAGCACATGCAAGGAAAGTTGACACAAGAGAGGGTGAGTCACCGACCTGCTCGAGCACAAATTGCAAATGCTCCAGGTCTCTCTCCTAAGCCAATCCAGAAAAAAGGAGCTGTTGCAGCTAAGCCACCACTTGCCCTTGCAGCCAAGTCGACGAAGGCTCCTGCCCCTGCAGCTAAGCCAAAAGCACGTGCCCCAGTAGCTGAATCCGATGCCTCCTGCCGCAGCTGCCGAGACCGAGAAGGCCACATCTAATCCTTCTCCGATCATGAAGAAGAAACGCACAATTGTGCCTCGCAAGCCAGCTACTGCGAAAAAGATAAAGATGGTGGAGCCAGAAGCCACCATAGAAGAAGCTGAAGAGGATGAAATTCCTCTTGTTCAGACCAAGAGAAGAAGACTGTTCAAGAAGTCTGAAATTGAGAAAGCTGAGTCTTCCACTCAGCCAGAGAAGCCTGAGAAAGAAACTGTTGAAACTCAAGAGGACCAGTTGAAAGAAAACGATGGTGGAGATGCAGCCACCATGGACACCGAGAAGACTGCTGATGTCGATCATCAGACTGTAGAAGACCCAGCTGCTCGAGAGACAGCTGTGGAAGTACAAGGAGTTGAGACAACTGAGTTACTCTCGACAACAATTTGAGCACCCATAGTACATAGAAGAAGAAGAGGAGCTCTTAAGCTTCCTGGGGAACATCTCTATCCACTTTGCCCTCGATGAAGATTTCTGTATGACTATCCTTCGTGACATGAAGGACGATGAAAAACAAAAATCTTTGGAGAAAGCCAATGTTATTGAGAAGTCTAAGATGTGCCTATTCACTAGTAGACCTGACCATGAAATGGAATCAAGTGACAGTGACATAGAGGAGATCGATCCTGCTGTAGTAGGAGAGAAAGCTGAATTCCAACAGGCCATCAAAGAATCTAAAGCCATGCATGAGAGTCGAATGCAAGAGGGTCCAGGAGAGTCTTCTTGAATCTCTCCTCGCTCTAACCTTATGGATGTAGCGCACACCATAGCTGTCACTATTGATGCCACCACATCCCCTGTGCTCCCAGAAAATGGCACTCAGAATATTGGTGATGAAGCTAAGGAAGGTGATGATGCGGGCACCCTAGCTAAGCCAACTCCTGCAGAAGGTGTTGAGACACCTGCCCCCACGGCTGAACAACTCAAAAGGAACAAAAACCGAGCCTCAGGTGCAGAGCAACCCCACTACTCTTAACTTGGCTGGTGCGCCAACTGAGGGGCAAGCTCTCACCACCACATCCAGGACAGAGGGTGATGTGGGAGACCAACAAATGGAGTTAGGAGGCGAAGGTGAGAAACAAACTAAACAACAAGCTAAAGTTGATGAAGCTCAGACGGTTAAGACTGTCTCAGCTGAAACCTCATTTGCACTGTAGGACGATGATTCTGCTGAAGCAGCTAAGGTAAAGGATGGAATGGAGGCCATGGGAGTTGAGAATCCTGGTCCTGAAAGTGCAATCCTAGGAGTTGAGACTCCGATGGATGCCACCGAAGACCCTAAGGCAGCTGAGTCTACTGAAGGGAGATCTGTACAAGACCCTGCTGCGGATCAGACTACACACAGGGATATAGAAGGCCCTCCAGTAGTTGATACTGCTGAGGTTGTAGAAAGCCCAAAGGAGGTTGACTTTCTTGGGTAAAGAAGCTGTAAATGAGCAAATTCCTCAAATGGAGGCAGCTGAAGAAGAAGAATAAATCAGCGCCATTCGAGATTCGCAGGAACATGTTGACATTGAATTCCTGGAGTCTGAAGATGAAGCTGAGTCCACCCCCATTGCTGAATCTAGCAAGGACACAACTGAGGATGCTTAGGCCTCTCGGAGTGAAACTAGTGATAAAGCTGCTCTGATGAAATTTGTAATGGTTGATGGGCCACCCCCAATGGCACCATCACACTCTGATGACGCTGATAAGTCAGCAGAGGACCAGTCAAACTCATAAGAAAGTCCCAATGATACCGAGGAAGTCATTAAGACAAAATGAGGGTCGGTCAGTGAGCAGGCTCATACAAACCGCTCAAGCCAAACTCAATCGCCTCAAGAGCTAACACAATTTGCTCCTAATGCCGATGCAGCTGTATCAGCTGAGGCAAGTCGAGCTGAAGCAATTCGAAAGGAGAAGGGAAAGGCTCCACAAGCTGGAGTTGCAGGAATCCCTATTTACCCAGATGATTTGTTCGAGAACATATTTTGTTTTGAAGCCCAATTATCTCCCCTAGAAGCCGAATCAGCTGCGGAACAAGCCAAGTACACTATCCACGTCCCACCAGAAGAACAGGGAACTCCAGCTGATACAACAATGGTGCCTATAGGTTTTGATTTGATGCAGTTTGGCCAGAGGATGAGTCAACTTTGACAGCCGACTTTCGGAAGGTGTTTAAAGCCATTGGTGCTAAGATCGAGAAAATAGAGCACGACTTTGCATCATTAGACCAAAGGCTGGATAATCATGATGCCAACATCACTGGAGATATTCGCGGAGCTGTATTGAGAATCCGAGAATGGGTTGGACAAACATTGACTATGAGAAGAGAGCAAGTTTGCTACTTTAAGTCTCTATTCGCTGAGTTAGTGGTCTGGAGCTCTGATAATCTCAAGTTCCAGCAGAGGCAAAAGGATCACATTGTGAGGATGGAGAAACTTCATAAGTCGGACCTAGAGTTACTCAAGCTGCAGCACAAGAACGAAATTGCAAGATTATAGACCAACATAAGTAAGCAGATTAGTGTTCTCCAAACAGAAATGAAGCTGATGGCAGCTGAGTCGAAGGTTATGTGGTCTAAGTTCTGAACAGCCTACTCCAAGTCATATGATAAGCACGATGCAACCAACAGCCGACTTGATTTCATCCTCAGTGGAATGTTCCCTGGCCGGCCTCTACCTATTGGTGATGATGCCAAAAAGGGGGAAGATGAAGCTATGAGGGAATTAAAGGAAGGGCAAGGGAGTTATAAGGAGGAGAAGAAAGGAGATGCAACTAAAGGGGAAGGAAGTTTAGTGAAAAAAGCCCCTCTAAAAATTATTTTTACCAAAACTCCTCAGCATTGGAGAGGTAACAGCCTCACTCTTCCGTAAACTACCTAAAGAGTTGTCAGTGGAATAGAAAGTTGAGTTGGCAGTTAAAGAATCAAGAAGAGCCATTGATGCTGAGTTTGAGAAGGTGGCTGAGAAGTATTCTGAGCGTATTAAGGATATACGGACAATGTATGATGGTCCCCCGAAAGGATTATTAAAGGATTCCCAGTGATCAAACCTCCTAGAGAAATCGCAATGCCCAATGCTGGATCTGAACCCAAATCACTAGAAGAATTTCAAACTCTTGAAGCAGAAGGCTATTTCAAGAACTTGACTCTACAACATGCGTGGGACTTGTACTGGGAGAAGGGCCTTGAGTTATGTAAATCACCGTGATAAGCGTGAGTTCCAACATCACTCAATCGAAAAGCACCGATCTGACACTCCCAGAGGAGGAGCTGAGTCAGGAAGAATAAGGGGAAGGTCTGGAAGCAGTGGAAGAGGCAGAGGCACTCAACCACAGCCAAGACCAAAATACATAAGAAATTGATCACTTACTGGGCTGGGTACGATCATCTTGTCAATTTAGAAGTGATGCGCAAAAATGAAGAAGATGTGAGGAGGCAAGAATTTGAAAATGAGAGGGTAAATTGCGAATGGGAGGAAAGGCAGCGTAGGGATGACCCTGTTGCTAAGCGTTCCTATGAGAAAAATAAGAAAGAAGAAGAGAGGATAAGGAGAAGAGCAGAGAAAGACAGGAGGACAGCTGAAGATGAAGAGAGAAGAATGAAGCAGCCAAGGCGTTGAAGACGATTGTAACCCCTTCATGTATTTTACTCTACTGTAAATACATAGTTGTAAGTATGTTTGTAAACCCATAATGCTCTGACACCTACTTTGTAACTTTGCTCTGATACATGTTGTAATTCAATGTATATATAAACTCTAATACAGTGTATAGAGTACATTTTGTAAACAGCTTTGTAAAGGACAAGAAGGTTATGATCAATAAAATTGACATATAAATAAAGCATACATTCTTTGTTACTGCACTGCTTGTGTTTGTTAGATAAATGTTCGTGTGAGACACTAGCTCCCACTGACTTAGTGTCGCTCCCACTTTCCAGCGATTACTAGATGAATATAAAATACAACATCATCGCTAGAGAAACGAGCGCCTCCTAAGGATCTTACAACTCGTATAGTTTTAATATTTCCTTTGACCTCACCTGTGCTCAAGAAATCCCTTTGCGGGAAAATCTAAATCGTGCGACTTTATTCTCCACTTAAGAACATATATTCTCGAACTTACATAGGCACAGACCCACTAATTTGGGCTTGTTACCGAACTAAAGCTTATACAAGGTTAAAGAATCATTTGTAGACATATATTTTATGATATAGGCAACAACAAGATACAAGAATCAATATGCGCCATCATAAATCTAACCATTTTGAAGTGATTATTCCTTCTTCGCAAGCTCATATAGCTGCAAAGTATTTAGAACCATCATTCAACTTGCAACTATATTTCCTTCAACTTTGTGTTCAAACTAATTAGACATTGTATCCGCTCTCTATTAGCACATGTCCATTTGTTAAAAATCACTCAAAGTAATTTGGCGCTTCTAACTGATGAGAGTGAGAATGTACTAACTTATAGCGTAAACAACAATGAAAGAAAATATGATGCATAAATTTTGTGCCTCACATTCATAAGTCTGCACTTAATTTAGTGGACTTAACTTTAAAGAAAAAAATAGTCATCTTTCATTCTTCCAGCAAGCTTATCCCACTGGAAAAAAATTATGTTGGGGAGATTGACCTTAGTGAGTTAGACAATAAAGCCTCCTCGAGCTAATACAGTCGTCCTCCTAACTTTACGTGCCACGATATCAATAGAAGACCTAAAAGAAATACTATCTAAAGCCAAGCATCACAAAGAAAAGATAGACAAGTATTCTCACTCAACAAATATCTTACAAGTGCATTTATCCAAGTAAGACTATATCGACACATCAAGTTGCTCACTCCAACTGTTGAGCTTGAGGTGACTCTTTTAGCCTTCTCTTGTGCGCTCTATAGTTGCACAACCCGATAACAGTCATACACATTTGCTCAATCTCAAACCACATGCTAAGTCAACCAATATATACAATCCACCATGGAGAGATTTGGAAATATTAGCAAAAAAATAAGAGAGAAATTAAATAGTTAAACTTTATCTCAGTACAATACGAGCGAAGTTACCAATCTGATAAATGCACTTAATATTTGTTGATACTTAATTGCCTCATTTAATAAGGTGACACGACTTCTTGTCACGTTATGGATCAATTTATAGTTCTAGTTTTAGCTTTTGCTCTCATCATGCTACATTATGTTTGTTCCAACATTCACCCGAATTGTTTTATGTCGGTCAGCACAAGCAACAAGTGCACTCACTTGTGTATTTCTCAACTTTTTATAATCACACTCTAGATAGGCGATTTTCATTAATAATAACACAAGTTACTAATATCCTTAATTCAACTCAAATAGCGAATTTGGATAACTAGAGTATTTACTTGGAAGTAAGCTCATATTCCAAAAATAGAGCTTAAACTTTTTTATTAAATTTTTAAATTTGCCGCTTAAACAAATTAAAGCGCAAAGTTAATTCGTGATCCACAAGTATATCACCGGCATCTCAACTGCGATTATTTCTGGTAATTAAGTTTTTAAATTTGCTGCTTAAACAAATAAAGCGCAAATATTTCCATTAATCCACAAAAATATTGTCTGCGTCTAAGTCGCGGCAATGTTGGATACCTTGTCTATTTTTATGCTAAATTGGCTAAATTAAAGTTAGTGAGTTTGATCTAAACACTTTTCAATAAATTGCACAAACAATTAGGTACTGATCTAAATTTTTTATTCTGGATCCAAGTAATATTTATTATTTTCTTCAAATTAATGAGATCGAAAATTTGCCACCAAGGCTAGTAATCATCTCCCACCGAATTGAAGATTACACTAAAAATTACTGATCCATGAATAAAATTATCAATGTCCATAAATAAATCATGCATGCAACCATGCGTTATAAGTAATTCTGAAAAATAGCCCCCATGAACGACATTGACATATGGTGCATCATGTTGAGATAATTTAGACCAATGGTCGTAAAAAACAAAAAAAAATATCCTCGTAAAATTGATGTTACATAGCCTCCAAAAAATGGCTCAATAAATACATGACTCGAAAAAATAACAAAAATTACATATTTCAAGGTCTACTACATCAACCTAGAAAAAGAAAAAAAATAAATAAGGATATCGAATTAACGCCATTATCAAAAATTAACTCCCACAAATAATATTAATATAAAACAGTAAATATTCACAAAAATGAGCACCAATATGTCAATGTCCATTGATTCCTAACACATGATAATTCATCACATCAGCAAAATTATTGTTGCACAAAAAAATTGCATGCACATAAGCAATTAACAAAGCATGCAACTCATAAATTAAAAATCACATAGAAATTTTTTTCTTTCACCTCAATGCGCAAAAAAAATATAATTTGTTTTATGTACCTTATGCGAAAAAATATTTTCTATGCACCAATGTGCAAAAATAATTTTCTCATGCATCACAATGCACAAAAAAAAATTAATTTGTTGCAAGCATCTTAATGCGCAAAAATAACTTTTTTTTCATGCAACTAATGCGAAAGAAAAATAAAATATCATTGCTACATATGTGCAAAAAATAATTATTAATGCATCATATTGCACAATAATAATTTTGCAAGCATTCTCATACGCAAAAATTATTTTTTTAAGCACTGAATTACGCAAAATATTTTTACATGCATTAATACTATAACAAAAAGAAATGCACAAAAAGTAATTCTGCAAGCCTCCCAACGTGCAAAAAACAAATTACTTGATATCCAGCTTCTACATAAATAGAAAACATACTGGGATAATGATAACAAATCCTCTTAGCTTATTGGTGAGCATTGCATAAAGTTATATCAAAAGGTTTAGTGTTCAAATCTAAGTTGGACCAATCCCTTTAATTTTTTTTTAATATCAAAGGGATACACCACTTAGGCAGCTGCTCAATGCCACATCAACGCCCATGTGGCGTGAGGCAGTGTCACATCATCAATCGCACCCCTACCACATCATCGCCACGTCAGGCGCCACTTGCCAGCACAACTCAGCACCACATCAACGTTCTAAAATTGGCGTCCGCGTGGCATCAACTTTTCCCTTTTTCTTTAAGAAATATAGTAGCAGCCGCGCAGACAGAATACAACGCGCACTCAATGTTGCACACAGTGCCCACACGCTCAGATCAAGAAAAACTATAGCACACCCTTTGAAAGGAAGAAATATGTACTCAATGGTACAACTCTTGACACGCAGTCGGCCAATTCCAAATCAAAGGCAAAAAAAAATTTATATATTCAAACATACAGTACACCATATCGAGGCAACTTTTTGTTTTTATCTCAAAAACTTTAAATCGCCATAACATATTCGTTTTTTATCCATTTTACATGCATAATATATCAAATTAATCGTCTTAACGAGATCTATAATTTACACCAATATTGTATATATAAAAATAGAAAACAGATTCGATTATTTTTAAATAAAAAAATTAAATCACATGTATATCATCAAACTTAAGCACATCCAATAAGCGAGAACCAGTCCTAATGGCTCTGATACCACTGCTAGTAAATATGGGTAAATATCTAAATCACATATTTGCACATATAAAGTGGATCGAGTATACCTATTTACAGCAGAACCATCGATCCACATAGCCAGAATTGAGCCCGTCTACAAGCCTTCTTTTGATCTACGAATAAACCATCTACAAGCCTCTCTTCATTGAACCGCAATTAACGAACGAACTCCATAGATTGGTTGAACCACGAACAAGATCATGAACCGCGTTTCTCGTTAGTGTAAAAAATTACTAGAATTATTTACTTTAACGTGCACACATTAAACCCTTGGAGAATTTTGGTGATGCTCCAAGAAGAAATCCATAGAGAGAAATTTTATGGGGGAGATTATTCTTTCTATGTGCAAGATGATATTTCAATTCAATTGATAATGTAGGGGGAAATATCAATATATATCTTAATCTCATATCTCAGTTAGAGTCCTAATGGTAGAGGCTTCTAGATAAACCTCATCTAAATAGGACTCTCTATTTTTCTCAAATACGGATGCAAGCTAATTGCACCCAATAATATTATTACCAGAAAACAGGAAACAAAAGTAAGTTTCAAGAATAAGATTTCTGATCATACCAAGATATCAAGCTTTCCAAATTGGGACTTAATAAATTGAGCAAGGGAAGCAATACTTGCTAAATCAGTCGCATGACGCTGATGAAAGATAACACAACCAGAAACAACAGACCCTTTGAGTTTTTCAATAGCTTCAAGCCCCTTTTTCTCATCTCTAGTTGTTAACACCACTATGATACATTGAGATACCAACTGTCTACAAATATCAAGTCCAATCCCTTTGTTTGCCCCAGTTACAATAGCATACCTGCATGAGAAAAGGTAGGGGGAAAAACACCAACTATTGGAATAAATAAATTCGGCTTAATTGCAAAAACTATCCCCGAGGTAGCTTAATTACAAAAGAAACTCAGTAATATTTCAAAATTACAAAAACTTCCTTGACATTTATTTCTATTTTACATTTTGCACCCTAAAGAAGGTGTATTTATTAAGTAAATACAAACCTAAATGTGGTATTTTGTAACACCATAAGCCTTCATTTGGATTGATGGATTGTAAGATAAGATTTCAAATCCATTGAGTTTGTTTGGATGAGATCATTCTACAATGGATTTAAAATATTTCGAATATCTATTTTGCTCTGTTTATGGATTCACTATGAAGGATTTCAAATCCATAATATTTGGACTCATTTGCGACTTTTCTCCGAAATTCTCCCCTCAAATCCAATCCTCCTGTCAAAATACAACCTAATTGTGTTTGTTATTTTGAAAGATAGCTAGGGTTTTCTGTAATTAGACTAATTTTCATGGCTAATTTTTGTAATTATCCCTAAATAACTTCAGATAATAGAGAAAATTGCTAAAAATAAATAATATTAAATGACATCATAAATTTTAGAAATTCAGCAAGAGGCAGAGCTTAGTTACCTTTTTGTTAGTTCGGCCGCCATGGATGAAGCTCAAGCTGAATATCTTTTGTTTTGTGATTGTCTTCTTCGATTTTCAGTGGCAGATTAAATGAAAATCTGAGGAGGGATACCCACGTGTATGCATAATGCATGGACTAAACAAGTAGAACATATGCTGTTTTTGTCCAATTCCAATGGAATATTGATTACTTTCTCTATTTCTCACTAGGACCTTGTAGGAGTGAAAATCGAAGCTATTCAATATTCGACTCAAGATCGATAGTTAAAAGCTCATTTGAGTTTGATCCGTTAACAAAATGAACCAAGCTTGAACAAAAATTTTGGTCCGATAATATACAAGTGATACGACTTTGATTGAATTGCAATAAAAACTGAAAATTAGAGATAAAGCACTCTTTGAGCGATTGTGAGCTCCAATAAAACAAGAAAGAAAGGCAGACGTCTGGTCCTTATTGGGCCATGGCGGACTTAGGATTGGTTGTTGATGTTAGTCCAAGTGGCTACAAAAATTTAGAGGGGGGTTAATAGATTTTCCCGATTTTCTAATTTATGCCCTCTTATTCGAATATAAAGATTGTGAAGAATTAAAAGTGCAGAAACATAAACAACACATAATGATTTATAGAGCTTCAACCCACCTAGGCCTAATGCTCTACCAATGAATTTCGAAAAGGAAAAAGTATATTAATAAATACCAAACTATTACAACTTTACCTTGAAGAGTATCACACTCTTCTTACAACACCAAATTTGAAGATTGTCACAATCTTCTTACAATAATTAAGAGCACCAAACTCTAGAATCAACCAATTGTGTTCTTACCAAAAGAACACTTAACAAGGATGTCTTATTTTGGATGATTTTAACCAATCAAGATTACAACTCAAATGAAGTATACAACTTTGAAGTGCAAGTGTAATCAAGAAGGAAGCCTAATGCTCAAGTTGTGCAAATGTAAAGCTTAGGCTAAGTACAACAAGAATGATGACAATGAAGAATAAGATAATTTGTTGGTTTTCTTATTGCTTTGTACAATTGTGTTGTGTGTTGGATCCTTCAAGCCTTCAAGTATTTATAGGAGAGCTCCTTGATTTGAATACCAACATAGGCTCATCCTAGAAAAATGAAATCTATAAAAGAAATGTCAAACAATGAAGAAAAATAGTTGTTAGAATCAAAGCCACAATTTTATGAAAAGTTATTTGCTGCAACGAATAGTTTCTGCTGACAAAACCTTAGGGCGACCGGTCGCCCTCTAACAAAAAAAGACGTTGGAATTATTTTAATACAGGTTGCCCTGGGGGTTGGACCAGTCCAATACATAGGGAGACGGTCACCTAGGGGGTTGGATTGGTCCCCCTTAGGGTTGGACTGGTCCCCCTTCAAATAGGGACCAAAAAATGAAGTTGGCTCAACCCAGGCACCGGTCGACCTGGTGGTCGACTGGTCGACCCCACCGGTTGCCCTCCCCCTGTTACTTCTCTGTTTTGGTTATGTTTCAAAATAGAACTAGTTGACCTCAACACAGAGAAGAAGTCCGAATTTTGTCAAAAATAAAGTTCAAGAAGTACTTCAAAAAATTAGTAAAAATCATTGAAATTGAGTATTTGGGCAACATTTGGGGACATTATTTTGGTATAAAACTCATTTATAAGAAATCATCAGAATCATGATAAAAACATTTATCTAACAAATTTCTCCTTTTTGATGATTACAAAGCAACACAATTTTAAGAGGGTGAATTTTAAAACGAAGTACGTTTTTCCGATCAAAATCAACTATCTATTTTAAGCATCACTTTTCATGATGAAAATCATAAGGATAGGAGCAAAGATTTTTCAAAGCATGTTATATAAACTCCCCCCCATGAACATGCTAAATAAAAATAAGCATAGAATCAATCAACTTAAAAGCCAAAAGCTCAACTTTTGCAAATATGACTTGAAGTTCAAGAGCTTAAAAGGTCTCCCTATCAAAGATAAGTCATTAGTCATAAGTAATAGTTCATTATGCAGTCACAAATCCAAAATCCATCCACAACTTATAGCTTTTTCTGTGACAGTTTGTAGCTTTTTCTGCGAGCTTTTTCTAGCTCATTTGATCTTAACATAAGCTTGTGAGCTTATTCTATTTTTTTGCCTCTTTGGAATTATCAAAAAGACAATTAGCACGATAAAAACAACATAAATAGACATCAAAGTGCGCATTGAATCAATATCATGCCATTAAAGGGAAAGCTTAGAATTCCAAAATGTAAAGGCAATCTATAGGAGAAAGTATATAGAAGCTCATTTGATGGATAAGACATGATCTCCATAAAGATATAAATCAATAATAATCAAGAGAGTCATGCAAAAGATGAAATTTTCACTGAAACATTTAATCAAACACTTGGCATGCATATGATAATATTAAAATTGTATATGACATTGGTATACTCAATCATGCCCAAAAATATCATCATCAATCATCATTCTACAATCATATATCATCATACTAAACAATCCTCAACATATAAATACAAGAATTAGAAAAATTCATCTAGTTCCAACAAAGCTCTCAAGGGTTCAACCCAATTGAGATTAAAGAGGGAATTAAACTTACCAATGATTGTGGAAGATGAATAATATGGAAGAGAAAATCATTTTGAGTGATTAGTGGGTGAATTGGGTGAAGGGGTGCGAAAATATGAAAGTAGACAAAAAGACGGACGGAACCAATATAAATCCAGAAATGACTTAGGGCGACCGGTCAACCAGGGGTGCGACGGTTCCCTAGACAGGTTGACCGGTCGACTCCTTGGTCGACTGGTACCTGTTCTGCAGTCAAATTTATGACAATTTGAAGTTAAAATGTGATTTTTCACCCCTAAGTTTTCAAAATGCAAAAAATGCAATCATAAACCTTATTCGATGTGTATTATGCCTAAACGAGCTCGAATTGAAGTAAAAGACTCGGTGGCCAATGGTTTTGTAAAAATATCCACGAGTTGATCTTGAGACGGAACAAAACACATCTCAATTTTTTATTTAGAAACCCAATTCCTTAGAAAATGTTGTCGAACCTCAATATGTTTAGTTCGGTTATGATGAACCATATTTTGAACAATGTTTATAGCGGACGTATTGTCACAAAAAATAGGAATATTTTCGAAAGAGCATTTATAATCCGCTTGAGTTTGTTTCATCCAAAGTAGTTGAGTACAACAAAAGGCTGCGGAAATGTATTCGGCTTCGACCGTTGATAAAGATACACAATTTTGTTTCTTTGAAAACCAAGATAATCGGCAATCGCCTAAAAATTGACATGGTCCGTAAGTACTTTTACGATCATCAATGTTTCCCGCATAATTCGAATCACTATATCCTTTTAAAGAAAAATTTTCATTCTTTGGATAAAACAAACCATAAGAAATAGTGTCTTTCAAATATCGAAAAATTCTTCTAACGACACTTAAATGAGATTTTTTGGGATTGCTTTAAAATCAAGTACATAGGCATACGACATGAAGAATATCGGTTCTACTTGCGGTTAAATAAAGTAAACTATCAATCATACCTCGATATTTTGATTCATCAACCGACTTGCCTTTCTCATCTTTGTCAAGCTTGATATTTTTTGCCATAGCAGATGAAACGGTTCTTCTTTCTTCAATTCCGAACTTCTTTAGAAGCTCTTTTGTGTATTTGGATTGAGATATATAAATACCTTCTTGGCATTGCTTAATTTGAAGCCCAAGAAAGAAATTAAGTTCTCCTATCATACTTATCTCAAATTCACCTTGCAAAAGCTAAGAAAATTTCTTGCATAGAGATTCATTAGTAGCACCAAAAATTATATCATAAACATAAATTTGTACTGATAAATAATCTTGCCCTTTTTCAGAAATAAAAAGAGTAGTATCAACTTTATCTTTTGAAAAACTATTTTGCAAAAGAAAATAACTAAGTCTATCATACCAAGCTCGGGGTGCTTGTTTTAAACTATATAAGGCCTTTTTAAGCTTACAAACATCATATGGCCTCGAAACAATTTCAAATCCCGGAGGTGTTTGACATAGACTTCTTCTTGAATAAAACCATTTAGAAAAGTGGATTTAACATCCATTTGGTAAAGTTTGAAATTTTTAAAACAAGAATAGACAAGTAAAATACAAATAGCTTCTAAATGTGCTATGGGTGCAAAATTTTGATCATAATCGATACCTTCTTCTTGACAATACCCTTGAGCTACTAATCTTGCTTTATTTCGAACTATGTTGCCTTGATCATCGAGTTTGTTCTGGAATACCCATTTTGTACCAATAATTGTTTGTGATGGAGGACAAGGTACCAATTCCCAAACATCATTTCTTTCAAATTGATTCAACTCCACTTGCATCTCAAGAAACCAATCTTCATCTTCAATGGCTTCCTTAGCATTTTTTAGGCTCTTTTTGGGATATAAGAGCTTTTTCGGCAAATTTTCTTCTAGTCATTAATTTGTCTAGAGGATCCCCAATTATAAGATCTTTTGGATGATCTCCTTTGAATTTGAATGCCACGGGAAGATCCAAATTATCACCCTTATCCTCTTGTTATTAGATGTTGAAGGTTGACCATTTGATGTGGAGGATTGATCATTTTGAGCGTCATTTGGAACAATTGGTCCAACTTCATCATCTTCTTCATCACTCTCATTATATGGGATTCCTTCAACTCCGGAGGTTTCATTGAATTTAACCTAAATAGACTCCGCGACTACCATACTAGTCTTATTATAAACCCGATATGCCTTGGTTTTAGTCGAATACCCCATAAATATTCCTTCATCGGCCTAAGAATCAAGTTTGTCCAATTGATCCTTGGTGTTCAAAATAAAACACTTGCAACCAAATATTTTGAAATAACTAATATTTTGTGTTCTACCTTTCCAAAGCTCATAAGGTGTTTTATTCAACTTAGGGCGAAGATATACCCAGTTTATGACATAACAAGCAGTGTTGACGGCTTCGGCCCAAAAATATATTGGAAGTGAAAATTCGTTGAGCATAGACCGACACATTTCTTGAAGATTTTGATTTTTCCTCTCGCAACACTATTTTGTTGAGGATTTCTTGGAGCCGAAAAGTTATGTGCATACCCTTTGGTTTCACACAATATTCTAAAATCACCATCAAATTCATCTCCTCGGTCACTCCTTATAGATTTAATAGAATCTTCTTTTTCATTCTCTTAAGTCTACACAACTTAGCAAATTCATTAACGGCATCACTTTTATTTGCAAGAAAAATAGCTCAAGTATATCTAGAGAAGTCATCAACTATAACAAAGGTGTAATGTTTTCCACTTAGACTTTCGGTGCCAATATCCCCATACAAATCAATATGTAGTTGTAGAGACTTGATTATGGAAATTTCATTTTTGGGCTTAAAACTACTTTTAACTAATTTGTTCTTTTGACAAGTGTCACATAAGCCAAGAATTTCAAAATTTAATTTGGGTAGTCCTTTGACATGTTGGTTTTTGTAAATCTTTTGTAAATTTTTGTATCCAACATGTTCAAGTCGCATATGTCATAAACTAGTTAAATCATTATTGGAGACAAGACAAGAAACATTTTGACTATCCAAATCACTTTTACAAATTTTATAAAGATTGTATTTTCTACTAACTTAACAAATAATTTTACCATTTTTAAGAATAAGACATTTTTCTTTATTAAAAACAACATCATATTTTGAATCACAAAGTTGGCTTACACTTATCAAGTTGAACTTAAGCCCTTTCTACTAGTAAAACATCATGGAGAGAGAAAGAAGAATTACCAATATCTCCATTGCCAAGAATTTTGCCTTATGACCATTCCTTTTTCTTGAAGCATGATGTTGGTAAAAAGTTATTTTCCGGTCATGTGGCGCTACACCCGTTGTCCACGAGCCATTTGTAATCTTCCGTGATTGTGATAGCCCCTACTACCTACAAATAAATCATTTTCAGGTACCCTAAAATTTTGGGGTCCATGGGGGTTAGCATTGAGACCTTTGGGTCTCCAAAACTGACTATTGCTATTTCTAAGTTTACATGTACTAGCAAAATATCCATTTTTAACACAATAATAACAAGTAATAATATTACGACTACTAGCACGTATGAAGGTTGGAACTTGGTTTTTTTTCTTAAAATCGGTTTGAAAAGGCTTTAACCAAGTCCTAGTTTAGATTGCTCATTTTCTTGTGCACCAAGGATTTTTGTGACCTTATCCGTACTCAAATTAAAACGTTGCACATATTTTTTCAAATTTTCAATCTTTTTAGTGACCAATTGTTTTTCGGAATCAAGACTTTGAACTTTAGCAAGAGTAATAGAGAGTGCTTGATCAAGAGATTCATAAGAAGTAAATAACTTCTCTTTTTCTAACTTTAGCTCTTTAAACTCCTTTTTCAAATTCTTGTGTTTGCAAATCATGTCTTTAAACTCATTTTGTAAATCATCATAGTCACATTGGAGTTCATCAATTAAACAAGAAGAGGAAGAGTTAGAGTGTACCTCGTTATTATCATCGTTTATGACCATAAGACCATGTTAGGTTTCTTCTTCGTCATCGGATGTTGCAAAAAGTTCATCCCATGTTTTGACATCCGCATTGAGAGCCTTCTTTTTTTAAAAAGGCTTTTTCTTCTTTTGTTCCTCCTCCGCCAATTTTCGGCAATCAGCTATAAAGTGCCCCGGTTTCCCACACTTGAAGCATGAACTGTCTCTTGCTTTCATTGCCTTATTTTTGTTAACAAATTGGCAAATTTTTGAACTAGCATAATAGGAATTATTGGAAGTAAGGCCCTGAGGAGTAGATTGCATACCCAATTGTGAGGTGGATGGTTTGGAGTTCTTTATTTCCTTGAGATAGACTTCATAGATGAGAAGATTTCCAATGAGTTCATCAAACTTGAGAGTCTCAAGGTTTTGTGCTTCAGTTATAACCGTCACTTTTTCGGACCATGAGCCGGTTTGATTGGTATGAGTTTTGCATGTAATTTGGGCTTAATTGTGGTTAGAATAAGTTGATATGCATGCATTACTTGAGTAAAATGGGCTATATTATTGTAAAGTGGAAAAGGTATTACGCTTTGCTCATTTTGTAGGAATTAATCGATATTTGGAGCATTTTGGTGACAAATCGGAGCATTGCGGTTAAGGACCGCCAATAATCGAGCTCATGTAGGATGTATGGAGTTGAATCGAGAAGAAGTCAGACGAACCGGGCAAGAAACGAAAAGAAACAAAGCAGAATCAGCCTTAGCAGAGACGCACGGGCATGGCGTGTGCCTATAGCATGGCCCGTGCGTGATCACCAAGTACAGACAATTCTTACGGCCTAACGCAGGGGCTGGTCGTGCATGAAGCGCACGGCCCGTGTGTCAACTCAGCGAAATACCATCTCTACAGCCAGACGCATGAGCCGGTCGTGCGTGAGGCGAATAGTCCGTGCATCTGTGCGGGAAAGTCAGGGTTTGACAGATTTTAATGAGGTTTTGACCCACACGGAGTATAAATAGAGATGAGGCGGCTCCAAACGAGGACACACTGATATTTGCCCTAGAAAGCAGAGAAAAGAGCAACCTTCTACCGGAGGATTCGAGAGATTGATCGAGGTCGCAACCACACGCTTGAGGATTGAAAATAGATCAAGAGATCATCGACATCCCTGAGTTTTCTCATTCCATAGTATCTTTTACTTTCAATTAGTTAGATATGAACTTGAATAATTTGTCTATGAATTATTTATTTCCCATGTCTGGCTAGACATCTTGTGATTTCCGGGTTTGGGATTAGGTTAATGGATACTTTTATTTGATGTTTAATTGCAATTGAAGTTATTATTTTCAAACCTTATTCGAGTACTCTGTTTTATTTCTTGTTTTATCAAAAGGTCTTTTGTTTAACTTGTTTTGATGTATTGATTCATAATTCGAGAGATGAGTTTCAATACTAGATCTTTGAGTACTTGACATGAAAATTGCAAGATTGAGAAGTATGTGAATATTTGTGAGGATTTATAATCTTTTATGGTTTTGGGAATTGGATATCTTATGTTGAGTAGAGATGCGCTAGCATAGATAATCCAATCAATATTTTTACATACATCTCGAGAGAGAGAGAGAGAGAGAGAGAGAGAGAGAGAGGGTAAAATACTTTCGTGATTGTCTTATAGGGAAGAATAATAATAACTTTGGTTGTGCTTAATCTGATAACAAAAGGGGATATTAACTGAAACCATAACCCTGGAATCCATTCATCTCTTTATTCTTTCAATCAACTCTTATTCTGTCTTTTTATGATAAATTCTTGTCTTGCTTTTACAAAACCAATCGCTCAATTTCGATCGTCTAGATAAAAATAGAACTATTACAATCTCAATACTTAGTACAATAATTTATTAGTCTCTGTGGATTCGACCTTGCTAACCCTAACTACACCGTACACTTGCGGTGAAGCTAAAAATAAGGCGAATAAGTTTTTGGCGCCGTTGCCGGGGACTAATTAAATTTTTAGTACTAATATTGCGATAAATAGAATTATTTTTAATTTAGACATTTTATTCTTTTTATTTGTTGTTAATTCTACTCCTACTGTGTTTGACTTGTTTTTTTTAGTTGGTTCAGGTAGTGCATGAACACTCGCTCGAAGCAAAGAGAATTAGCACCATTCATACCGGAGGTTGAGGCTTTTGCAAGGCGACTTAGTGCAACTACTAAACGGACAAAAAAATAGCAAGATCAGACTATGGGGGATGTGAAAGAGAACAACGGGGGTAATAATGGAGTCAACAACGGAGGTAACAACGGGGCCAACAGGGTCATTAATGAGTTACCGATACCAAAAATTCTGGCAGTCCAGCAGCAAGTGATTCGCGATTACTTTCGCCCATAGACAAATCGCAACTATGGTGGAATTGACAATGTCCCAATTAATGCGAATAGTTTTGAGCTGAAGCCAGCACTGATTTCGATGGTGCAGTAGAACCAGTTTGGGGGTTTTCCATCCGAGGATCCCAATTCTCATCTTGCGAACTTCATACAAATTTGCAACACAATCAAGATGAATGGAGTAACTGATGATGCTATACGTTTGCACCTATTCCCTTTCTCTTTAAGGGATAATGCTAGAATCTGGCTAGGCACGTTAACTCAAGGGTGTGTGAATACTTGGGACGAGTTGAGTCAGAAGTTCCTATTTAAATCCTTCCCACCAAGTAAGACATTGCAGCTTAAGAGCGAGATCACGCAGTTCAGATAGTTTGATTCTAAGCCACTGTATGAGGCCTGGGAAAGATTCCGGGATTTATTGAGGAGATGTCCGCAACACGGGTTTCCAGAGGACCTACAGCTTTGCTTCTTTTGTAACGGGTTGATGGGACAGACTAGGTCGTTTGTGGATGCCGCAGCAGGAGGCGCTCTACTGGCTAAATTTCCACAAGATGCATTCAATTTGTTGGAAGAGATGGCAATGAATAGCTATCAGTGGCCCTCCGAGAGGACAAATACGAAAAGGGTAGCCGAAGTTTCTGATTCGGTCCCAATTAAGGCATCGACAGCTCAGATGACTGCGTTGACAAATCAGTTGAGTGTATTGACGAAGGGGACTGAAGGAAATGCGGGTGCAAGAAATGGGGGAGTTCCTCTAGATCCCATGGAGGAAGCAAATTATGTCAATAATCGGAATTTCAACAATTACCGGAACAACCAGACTCCTACTCATTACCATCCGGGATTAAGAAATCATGAAAACTTCTCCTACGCAAATACGAAGAATGTGATGCAACCACCATCGGGGTTTAGTGTGACAAATAGTGTTATTAATTCTGAGGCTAAGCCATCTATGGAGGACGTCCTCACTGCGTTTATGAATGATACGAGAAACCAATTTAGTAAGGATGAGGCGAAGCTGGATAAAATTGAGAATCATGTCACTCAATTGGCTAACACCATTGGGTCCCAAATGAAAATTATTGAAACCCAGATTGGCCAATTAGCTACGATAGTAGGTGGGCAACATCAGAAAGGCCAGTTTCCGAGTAACACTGAGGTAAATCCAAAGGAGCAGTGTAAAGTTATTCGTCTGAGGAGTGGAACGGAATACGAAAGGCCGAAAATACCTGAAAGCACTGAACACACGCAGACACGCATGGGTAGGTCGTGCGTGGTACAAAGGCAGTAGTTGTAAGTCCGGGAGATACGGAAATGGAAGCAAATGGCGATGTTGAGGCCGAGGAAGGAGTTGAGGGTCATATTGATGAGCAGAAGGGGCTGAGAAGCTTAAATCTTCTTCTAACTCCGATTTTTCTAAGTTTACTACTCCCCTTCCTTTTCCCCAATGATTTCAAAAGAAAAAGTTAGATGCGCAATTCGCCAAATTCTTGGATATATTTAAGAAGCTGCATATTAACGTACCTTTTGCAGATGCCCAATTATGCTAAATTTTTAAAGGATGTTATGTCTAAGAAGAGGAAGGTGACTGGTTTTGAAACAGTCAATCTAACGGAGGAATGCAGTGCCATAATTCAGATAAAACTACCTCAAAAACTGAAAGATCCGGGGAGTTTCACTATCCCTTGTGCAATTGGTGGTGTTTTCTTTAATAATGCACTTTTTGATTTAGGAGCAAGTATTAACTTGATGCCCTTGTCCATTTTCAGGAAACTTGGATTGGGAGAGGTGAAGCCGTCTACGGTCACTTTACAACTTGCGGATCAATCACTCATTTATCCGAAGGGAATCATCGAGGATGTGCTCGTGAAAGTCGATAAATTCATATTCCCTGTGGATTTCTTAGTGCTGGATATCGAGGAAGATCGTGAAAGTCATATGACTGCAGCCAAGAGAATCCTAAGGTATTTTAAGGGAAGCCAAGTAGTTGGCTTATGGTATCCAAAGGAAGGAGGATTCAAGTTGATTGGTTATTCAGACTCAGATTATGTTGGATGTAGAGTTGCTAGGAAGAGTACATCTGGTACTTGTCAAATGCTTGGAAACAGATTGGTTTCTTGGTTCAGCAAGAAACAAAATTCAATAGCTACATCCACAGCTGAAGCAGAGTATATTGTGCCCAAGTTCTATGGATGAGAAAACAAGTGAGAGATTATGACATTGAAAAAAGAGAGATTCCAGTTATGTGCGATAACACAAGTGCAATTGCAATTACTCAAAATCCATTATTGTATTCAAGAACCAATCATGTTGAAAATAAAGACATCACATTGGAATATATATCAACTGAGAAGCAGTTAGCTGATATATTCAAAAAAACCTTATGTGAATCAAGATTTGAAGAGCTTAAGAATGAGCTTGAATTGATTAAGTTGTGTTAGGAAGCTCAAAAGACTCATTCAGCGGACTTAAAGATAAGAGCAGTGCATATCATAAGAGTTTCACTTGTGAGCCAAGTGAAACAACTTATGTGGCTAGTCAGCTGTATCGAGTTAGTTGGATAGCCAAGTGATCATTCAGTCGAATCAATGAATAGAGTAGCAAAGTCGAGTCATAAATGAAGAAAACTGAAACATTTATGATCTAAGTGACAAAACGAGGTTGTTTTCCTCGAGCGGGAATGTTTTTAGGCTTGACGTCGGCGTCAATTAATGATGTCAGTAAAAGCCTGCAACAGTTTATCCATGATTGGATATAAATATTGTTGCATTTAATGCGGGAAAATTAATGCGGTTTGAGAACTTGATCTCAACCGTTGACTAGTTTTAAACTTTTCAAATTATAAAAATTGTCCTTTCAAGTCCTATATATAAAGAAATTTTATTTTCTCTCTCGTCACATTCACTCTCTTGCTATCAAAGGAATTCGAACTTTCTCTCTGTAAAGAAGCTCCAAAAACCCTAGTTTTTCATCTCTCGCATTTTCAATATTGAAATGGCACCTACCTAAAACTACGTTAAGCTCGTTGGGAAGATCCATACTAGAGCCACTGTTGATTTCAAAGGCATTATCAAACAGTGCGTTGACAAGAATTTGGCTAAGAAGATTGCTCAGAAACTTTAGAAAGTTGGTCTCAAGATGATTCTGACTATGGTGATGTCTCATACCTACCTAGAGAAGGTGGTTATGTACTACGTAAATGTTGAGGTTCACGATAATGAGATTCGTTCATCTGTGAAAAACAAGAAATTCAAGTTGGCTACGGTTGGCTTAGTTGAGTATTGTTTTCTCCATACCAGTGGTTTCAAGGAGTTGACTGGTAAGGATGTTGATTTGGTTGTTGCGTGGAAAGAGATAGCCAAGCCTGAGGCTACTGGAAAACCAAACTACTCAGTTGTGAAGAAGTTGATAAAGGAAGACTACCACAAGCTTATGGATGTGGTAGCAAAATGCATTGATATGAAGTTTGGCTCATTCAATCAGCTCTCTCAGACTAAGTTGATTGTAATGGCGGCCATTATGGAGGAGAAAGAAGTTAATTGGGCTGAGTTCATGTTTGGCAAGTTGTGCCAGAACATGCTCAACATGAAGGTGGCTGAAGATGGGAAGTTTGCAAGTCCACTGGGATATGGCCTGATCTTAGGTCATCTGATGGAGAAAAAGGGTATCTCCTTGCGCAATGGGAAACCCTTCGGCAGGCCCATGCTAAGAAGTCTGCAACCTCTAAGAGGGAATCAGCTGAGCATGTCCCCGAGGACACAGTTGTTTCTGCTAAAGCCCAATCACCTAAGAAAGTTTTTGTTCCATCTCCATGGTGAGAAAGAAATAACATTTGTGCCTTGTAAGACAGCTACTGAAGAAACAGAATATGGCAGAATAGCTGCCATGGTCGAGGAACAGGAGGAAGAAGCTAAAGTTCCCGTGGAGAGGAAGACCGGGAGGAGACTTGTGAAGAGTCTGACTTAGCTGTTGAGCCAGCTGAGTCCGCTATAGCTGAGATAGAGAAGACTGTTGTTGAGGAACAACAGAAATCTAAGGATGTCGATGGTGTGGAAACCGAGAAAGAAACTTAGCTTAAGCTCGGCCACATACATCATCGAACAAGAGACAAATATCAAAGCTTACGGTGATACATCTTAACAAGACACAACTAATACAAGATATATAGGAAGACTTAGTTGTGATTCCACCTCAGACAGATGTTGTTGATGCTGAGGTTGAGAAGGTTTCTGAAGAGCATATGCAAGAAGATGATGATGATGATGATATTCTTTTACTATTCCCTGCATACCCAGAAGTTGAAGACAAGTTACGTGAATGGAGGCTTTGGAAGCTGAGTGCTAGCCGCTATCAATTTCAAAGGCCGGAGATGATTGATGAGGAGGAATACCTCTTAGAATATTTGGGAAATGCTCACGTTCGCTCTGCTCTTAATGAAGATTTTTGCACATCTCTTCTGTATGAGAAGAAAGACAAGGAGAAGACTAAGGCATTAGAGAAGGCCAAGGCCATTGAGGAGTCCCTAAAACATCATGTTTGTGCCTTCGCAGATCCCAGCATCCCTCTAGAAGCCTTAGAAAGTGCGAGCAGTAGCCACGTGGAAGTGTTGGATGTTGTTGATCCAGTTGAGAAGGCTGAGCTGCAGCAAGCACTGAAAGAATCCAAGGTTATGCATGAGCAATCTATTCTCAGGGGCCCTAGAGAGTCATATTTCATTCAAATGTCTCCTACCATGATATTCTTGAAATGTGAGGAACATTGATGCCTCTACCTCACCAGCACACTCTGAAGGACAAACCAGGGAAATTGGCAATGAAGCTACGGATGAAGATGTAGTGGGCAACCTAGCTGAGCCAAACCCTATGAAAATTATTGAGACAACTGTCCAATCGACTAACAACTCTAAGGGAACAGCCGAGTCTCAAGTGTCAGTTGACCCCACTACCCATGATTCAGCTGGTGTGCCAGCTAAGGAGGAAACTGAACACACCACAGTCGGGTTGGAGGAGGCTATGGGAGACCTCACCAAATAGAAGTTAGGAGGCGAAGGTGAGACGCAACAAGAACAACAGAGTGGAATTGATGACGCTCAGACGGTTAAGATTGTCTCAGCTAAAATTCCAACTGCACGGCATGCCGAGAATGCTACTGAAACAGCTGAGGCACAAGATAGACAGCAGACCAAGTCAGTTGAGACTGATGGTCATGAAAGTGCAATTCAATAGGTTGAGACCTCAAAGGATGCCAATATCCAAGACCCCATTGCAGCTCTGTCTACAGAAGGGAATATTGTCAAAGACCCTAATGCAGTTAAGTTTGCAGCAGGGATTGTTGAAGGCCTTGCAGCGGTTAAGACAACTGCTAAGGTTACTCAAGAGGTTGAGACTTCTAGGGGGTTTTACTTGAAAAGGGAAAACTGCCAGTTCCTGCATCAGAGTCCCCTGAAATGGAAGAAATCAATGCGCTGCATGACTCTGATGATAATGTGTTGTAGAATTCCTTGACACTAACAATGAAGCTGAGCCCTTCCCAATGATCAAGCTATAGAGGACCCAGCTATATCAGAATGAGTGGCATAATTTAAAAAGGCACGTGAGGAAGCTGCATTGTCCCAATTTACTTTGGTTGATGGCCCACCCCCCAATGGTGCCATCACCAGCCCGTGATGTTGCTAAGGCAGCTGAGGCCATGAATACTCAAAAAGAAGCAACAACTGGAGCCAACGAAGGTTTTGAGATAGCTGAGGCCCAGTCAGCTCCGCAGGCTAACACAATTGGGACTGCCAGTGAAACTCTCACAACTGAGGCACAAAGAGCTGAAGGAAGCCATGGGAATAAAAGAAAGGCTCCCGAAGGAGAAGTGGGAGATGCTCTTTCAGTCCTTAGTGGCCTATTTGAAGAATACTTCCAATTTGTTGAAGAAATCCGACTGGAAACAGAGACTGCTGAAGAAAGTACAAATTATAGAGTAGAGATCCATCCAGAAGTATTTAAGTCTCCGGATGATTTGAAAGTGGTACTGTTTGGGTTCGATTTTGACTCGGTGTGGCCAGAGGATTTGTCACCTAAGGCAGCAGACTTCAGAAAATCCTTCAAGGCTATGTGTTCTAAAATGGAAACTATGGAGAGAGGCTTTGTTGTACTCAACCAACGGATAGATAACCATGATGCCATGATTTCTGGAGACATCTGAAGAGCAGTTATCAGAATTCGAGAATGACAATGCAAAAAAAGGCACTAAGAAGAGAGCAAGTGAGCTACTTCAAATCACTCTTCGCAAAAACTAGTGATTTGGTGTGGTCAGCAAGCACAATTCTAGCAGAGGCAGCGAGACAACATAAACAGGATCGAATCAACGCACAAGACTGGCATGGAGTTGCCGAGACTTCAACACAAGCAAGCCTTCAAAATACAGAAATCACTCTCTGAGCAGAGATGATGCTAATGAACCTATAAATGAAGGCTCTTAGATCAGAACATAAAGCAGCTCACTCAGCCACCCATGACAAGCGTGATTGCATCTTGACGAACATTCCTCAAACTTCTCCAGTTGGTGATGATGCCAAAAAGGGGGAAATTGAAAGCATTAGAAAGGGGGAATGTAGTGGAAGTAAGGGGGAAGGCCCCTCTAAAAAGACTCCCTAAAGATCGTATTGGATAAATCCCAACTTGGCTCATCTACCAGCTCTCTCCATTCCCAGCTGCCAAAGGAATTGTCAGCTGATGAGAAAGCTGACATAGCCTTTCAGAAGAGAAGAGCTACAATTGAAGCTGAATTTGCAGAAGTTGATCAAAGGCAGCATGGTCGCATAGAAGGTCTAAATTCCAAGTTCCAAGGTCCCCCACTAGGGTTGCTCCCAGGTTCGCCAGCAGTGAAATTTCAAGAAGGACCAGCTCCAGATGCAGGGTTAGAGCCAATGTCAGTTGAAGAATTTGAAATGCTCAAATCAGAAGGATTCTTCAATGGAATGAATCTCGCAAAGGCATAGGGTCTGTACTGAAAAGAGGTTTGGATGTTATTAAGTTAGCCGAAAAGCAATAGACTCAAGGAAGTAGTCAATAGACTTCAAGAGCTCCACCTGTTCAGTACACTTCCAGAGGAGGAGCTGACTCAGGAAGAGGAAGGGGAAGGTCTGGTGGAAGAGGCAGAGGCACTCTACCACAAAGGAATAAAGACATGCAATATGTAAACCCTCAGAAGAAAGATCTCCTTTACTGGGGTTGGACTAAAGAAACTGGAAAACAGGGACGTTGAAAGGTGTATTGCATAGGCTGCAAGGATGCAAGAAGAAGAAAACGCCAGACAAGTCCAAGAATGGGTAGAGAGAATGAGGAGAGACCAAGCTCATAAGAGAGTTTATGAGAAGAAGAGGAAAGATGAGGAAGAATAGGAAAGAAGAAGGAAGCAGCAGAGACGCTGAAGGCTGCTGCAAAAAAAAAATTTGTTGTATTTTTACTTCATTTTAAATACACAGAAAAACATGTAAGTACCTTGTAAATTTTCATTGTACTTTGTAATACATTATAAGGTGCGAGAATGATATGTTCAATAAAATGACATATTCATGCAATCATTATTTTTAAGCACTATTTACTTTGTTATTTTATTTAAGTTTTGGCATCATCAAAAAGGGGAAAATTGTTGGGAAATTTATGTAATAGATTTTGATTATTCTATGTAGAACTTAGATTAGAAAGTTGGCATCTTAATTCTGCTGTAAATTCAACTGTGTAATAGATAAGGTTCTATTAGTTGAGTTAAAGTAGCCAAGTTGAAGATTGCAGAAATTGACTGAAGATCGAAGTTAAGGCTCTGTGGTGTGTCAGTTGAGTGTTGCGAAAGGATCGATCAAATCTTAGGAAAATTTATCTCGGTCAATGAGACTAGCGATTGAGTCTCTCCCAAATAAGTGGAGATGATTATCTAAAAGGCAAAGCAGCAAAAGGACTCAAGAAATCTGAAGATGTTTGTTGATAAGCAAAGTCAAATGTTTGCTTAAAGTAGAAACATGTCAGACTGCAAACCATAAAGTTTTTGTGTTGAATGCAAAAAGTTAGGAACCAATGGGATGCTCCTGTAAACCTTCAGAGTTTTAGGCAAGGCTACAGTGCATTAATTCGAGGATCAGTCTACATCAAATGCTACAAGACAAGACAAGCCAACGACCTTAAAGTGTAGTTTGAAAAATGGATATATCTCTTCAATGGATACATTTTTCAAACAGGCACTATAAAAGGCTGAGGAATTCAAGAGAGAGAGTACAAAGCAATAGACACACACCTGCAAACATTCAAGCAAAGAGCAAAATTCTCTCAAAGCAATCAATATTATCCTCAAGCCTAAAATTCGAAGGAAATTGATCTAACACACTCAGTGAAGGAAAAAAACTTCAAATTATTGAAGAGAAAAACATTTCTTGTAATATAAAGGGGTCTGCACATCCAAGGTTGAAGGAAGTGCAGTAAGGTTCCAGTTCGAACCAAAGCTTTGGACTTGTTGATTGCTGATGATCAAATCCAAAAGTCTGAAGGAGTTGTAGTAGCATGGCAGACGTCTTGTGAAGTGTTGAGTCCCTGAAGCAAAGTCAGTTGTGTGATCAAGCCCTAGCTTGGACTGTCATCCTTTTGTAACGAAGTCACTATTACTTAGTGGATTACCTCCAGGAGTTGGAGAAAAGTGGATTAGAGGAATTACCCCATCCTCGAACCACTTTAAAAATTGTTATGTGTCTTTTACATCAGCACTTTAATTTCTTGCATATCTTATCTACTGTTTGTTATATTTGCTAAGTCTACCGATAATAACTTAACCATAAAACAAGTGTTGAAACATATTTTAATCAAAGGGTGTAAGACTTCCGCTGAAAAATCAAGTTTGCTGTATTTCTAAAAAGGTCACCTCACTCAGCTGAGTTATCTTATCAACAGCTCTCTCAAGTCTATTGAGTGGCTAACTCTACTGTGAAAGGTTGAACTAAGTTGTCCCTCAAAGACCCAGCTAACTTGTGTCTAAACTCTAATTTAAGGATATAATCGAAAATTTGGTAAAGTCTATTCAATCCCCACCCCCTTCTAGATTTTACATTATCACCCCTTGGGACCTAAACCTGGTAATCCTCATACATCAAAGCCCCAAACTGGTGTCGCAAATTGATGAGAAACTCAGGCCAATTCGTAAGCAACTTGTTTGTCTTCATCCATTGAAACCATGTCATTGCACACCCTTCCATATTAAATGATGCAATTCGTAGTCGCATAGCCTCCAATGTGTCGTGGAAATCAAAAAACTCTTCCACTCAAAGAACCTAGTTGTCCGGATCCATCCCGTCAAACTTGGGTACCTCCATATTCATAGAATGAGTAATGTTAGTGACTTCAGACCCGTAGTTCAAGACCTCGGCATAAGGTTCAGCTCAGAGTGGTCGTTTATTGGTGCTCGACACTCCGCCAGAACCATGAAGCTGACTCTTGAGTTCATCGTTGCGGGAATCCATCATCTCCACGTATTGCTGCATAAATTGGTGAAAAGTTTTGGACTGATTTTTGACTTGTTTTTGCAAATTTCGGAGTGTAATGGTGATATCAGGATTTGTCATGGTTGGGATTACTCTCAATGAAAGCACCAAAAATTGATACGACTTTGAGTGAATTGCAATAAAAACTGAAAATTATAGATAAAACACTCTTTGAGCGAGTGTGAGCTCCAAAAAAACAAGAAAGAAAGGCAGAATGAATTCCAAAATCTTCTCTGTCCTCTGTAAACGTAACCAACTGTATATAAAGGAAATCCCCGTTAGTATTTTCTCTCTCTTCTGAGCGTAACAACCTCACGCAAATATTCCCTTCTCAAGCACGTGAGAGAATGTAATCTTCGAGTCTTCTAGGCAGACGTCTAGACCTTACTGGGCCATGGCGTACTTGGGCTTGGTTGTTGACTGTAGGCCGAGTAAAGTTGTTAGGCCAAGTATCCCCACATTGAGCTGTATCCAAAAGGCTCAGCTCGAATTCGACACAATTAGTGAAAAAATGGACATAATATGTGTAAACATATGAAGCTACTTGAGCCCGATCGTATTCGGCTCGACTAAAGCTTAATGTTCAAGCTAGACTCGACTAATAATCAAACCAAACTCAAACACAATTTCGGAAACTCGATAAAAATTCAAATTCATCTCTAACTCGATTCATTTACACCCCTAAGGGCATGTGATATTTCTAATTATAAATACTTTATCCATTTTCTGAAAATAATTTTTATGTTCAGGAATTGTTACCATAGTAAACGAGTCATTACTAACAACTTCTAGACAATGATTCATTTGATGTTGTCAGATGTTAACTGGATTTGCCCATCCTATTAGTAAATAATTATAAACAGTACTTCATTTGTGTTGTGGGCAAAAAAGCCTTCATTATTATTATTATTTAATTAATGTATTTATTTAATTTCATGAATTACGCAATATTGTCTGTTAATTATTGGGTTGCACATCAAATTATCCGACTCATGCGTCATTTTCTCCTACGTAGTCCATGAGGCCAGCTGACCCAGGTATAAAAAGGTCTATCTATCTCATTTATAGTTAATTCACAATTAATTACTTTTAACAATTGACTTTCTGCTCTGGATTTTCTCTCATTAGACGTGCTAACTTGAGTGTTGGATAGGCCTTCCTGAGAAAACTTCAGGGCCCGTCTAATGTTTACTGGTGTTATAGGCAATTTCTCACCATAGAAGATTTTAAGCTTTGGGAGAAGAAGACCGTTTGACTAATTCAAAATCATTGACTTTGAGTGATCTGCGAGAGTAAGCAGCATCAATTTGCTATTCTCAAATGTCAGATTTGATCTGCGATTCTTATCAATATTAATTTAATATGAACATGTACTCAAAAAAAATTATGTAAACAATGCTTCATTTGCTATTTGCTATTGCCAACTGTCAAATTTGATTTTCCAATCTTACCAGTATTAATTTAATATAAGCAACTGTCAAAACTGATTTGCCGATCTTATAGTAGTAATTTAATATAAAAAAATGGTACTGATTTGATTTTCCAATCTTATTAGTATCAATTTAACTAGATGAGAGACTCTCGTGCAAACCAATGTTTTTAAAACCGGACCGGATCGGCCGGTTCGACCGGTTTAACCGGGAACCGGTCACATGTCCGGTCCGGTTTTGTAGTAAACCTGGGTGGCTAAAAAACTGTTGCCACCCGGTAAAACCCGGTGAAAAAACCGAAAACCGGTGACCCAATTAACCCGGTTCAAAGACAAAAAAATATTTTTTGTTTTGTTTTTTTAGTAAATATATTGTTTTTGTTTTATTTCAAAAGTTGAAGGAAATATATTTAGTAAATTTGCATATAATTTCTCCGTATATTCAATTTACATACATATTTGGATATTTAATTTTTTAAGCTTTTATTTGTATTTACATTTATTAGTTTTTCTTTAACATTTATCATTGTATTTATCTTGTACATGTGTACACATATATATACGTATATACGGGTCAACCGGTTTTTTAAGAACGGTTAGACTGGTTGAACCGGTGACCCAATGACCCAGTTATTAATCCGGTTCGATGTTCGGTCCAGGTTTAAAAACATTGGTGCAAACGCACGGACTGTATATATGTGATGTTTAGGTTTTGTAATGTGAGATATACATTTTCCTGATTGTTCTATTAATTCTACCTTCCGACATTGTAATAATTTTAAAATAGCATCAGACAATATGCAGGAAATTCTATTTTATATCTTTTATTGATGAAGTCAAAAAAAAAAGAAAAATTATACTTCGGAATCATAAAAAATACATTCAAGACTATGTATTTTTATTCAATTTTCGAAAGTTTATTTTTCATAAAACCGCTTCATCGCCCATTACATTTTAGTCATATTTAGATCCTTAATAAGTGGAATATTGGTGTCATTCTTTTTTTTTAAGGTCGAGTAGTAAATTTGAATTCAATTTTATTTTCAAAAGCTAATGTAATCAACTTAAATACAATTTTATATAATTATGAAGATGTCAATCCAAATAACAATTATACATATATTACAAATAACCAAATACATGAATACACACGGGCAAAAACTCATATAGGACCGTCTTATGGGTCTCAATCCGTAAGGCGGTTCCTATTTGACCCGCGGATCCGCAGATCCTGTTGACCAGGTCCGCGGGTCAACAACACTCTCGACCTTTTTTTTTTTTTTTTTTCTTTTTCTTCCCGATTAAAATGTAATTTTTATGAAAAAAGTATCGGGTTATTTTAGATAAAGTATCATATTTTTTAATATAGTCACAGATTATGATTACATTACATTGAAGGACAAATAAATATATCACGAGTTAAAGTAACACTTTTATGAGTAAAAATATATATTTTTGAGACAAAATATCATGTTTTAAGAGTAAAAATATATATTTTTGAGACAAAGTATCATGTTTTAAGAGTAAAAATATCTTTTTTTAAATAAAGTATTATATTTTTTAATAATAAATACAAAGAAAGATGAATAATAAATGTGATAGAGTTAAAGTAATACTTTTATAAGTAAAAGTATTTGTTTTTTGAGATAAAGTAACATATTTTTTAATATAGTCACAAATTATGAATATATTACAATAAATATATATATAACAGAGTTAAAGTAACACTTGTATACGTTAAAGTATCTATTTTTTGAGATAAAGTATCATGTTTTTTAATATAGTCACAAATTAGGAAAGAAGGAAAAATAAAAAATAAATATGATATAGTTAAAACACACTTTTATAAGTAAAAGTATACGTTTGTTGAGATAAAGTATCAGATTTCTTAATACAGTTACAAACTAGGAACAAAAAAAGAGAAAACATAAAAAAATAAATATGATTTAGTTAAAGTAACACTTTTAAAAGTATCCATTTATTGAGATAATGTATTATATTTTTTTAATAGACTTGGGTTCGATTCTTAGCCTTTGCATTTATAGGCGTTTTTAATTTTTTTTAATTACCAGACGTATTTATGAATGGGTTTATGTATATTGTTATTCGAAAATTGCACAATAAGCACTAGTGGTGTAGTGGTAGAACACTATCTTAAATCTGTATAGGTCGGGAGTTCAATTCCCCCCAAGTGCTGATGTTGAAATTGTTGTTTTTTTTAAATAACATTGAAGGGTTTGAAATTTGTGAAACCTACTCATATACACGAATGCATAATTTTTAAAGTTCATTACAAAATAAAATTTGAATTAATATATCTTATATTTGTATGTTTAGTTTTTATTTTATATATGCAATATGAGTGTCAAACAGAATATCTTAAAAAGACGATATATTATACATAAAAATCGATCAATAAACCTAAAAAAATACTAAATTTATAAAAAAAAATATAATAATTAATGCAGTACACACATAAATTTGAAAAACTAATATTTATATAATGCTTTGATATAATATATATATATATATAGAGAGAGAGAGAGAGAGAGATTTTCCAGAATTAATTCATGAATTACCAAAATTAATATCACATGTTGTAAATATATTATACTATGGAGGCGGTTTAGGCGAAAAATTTTAATCATACTATTTACAACTCATTTGAAATTGTTTTTTTTTAAATAACAATTGGGTCAAGGTGAGGGCGAAACCTACTCATATACACGAATGCATAATTTTTAAAGTTCATTACAAAATAAAATTTGAATTAATATATCTTATATTTGTATGTTTAGTTTTTATTTTATATATGCAATATGAGTGTCAAACAGAATATCTTAAAAAGACGATATATTATACATAAAAATCGATCAATAAACCTAAAAAAATACTAAATTTATAAAAAAAAATATAATAATTAATGCAGTACACACATAAATTTGAAAAACTAATATTTATATAATGCTTTGATAATATATATATATATATATATATATATATATATATATATATATATATATAGAGAGAGAGAGAGAGAGAGAGAGAGAGAGATTTTCCAGAATTAATTCATGAATTACCAAAATTAATATCACATGTTGTAAATATATTATACTATGGAGGGCGGTTTAGGTCGAAAAATTTTAATCATACTATTTACAACTCCGCTAAAATTGTTTTTTTTTAAATAACAATTGGGTCAAATTTGAAATTTGGGGCGAAACCTACTCATATACACGAATGCATAATTTTTAAAGTTCATTACAAAATAAAATTTGAATTAATATATCTTATATTTGTATGTTTAGTTTTTATTTTATATATGCAATATGAGTGTTAAACAGAATATCTTAAAAAGACGATATATTATACATAAAAATCGATCAATAAACCTAAAAAAATACTAAATTTATAAAAAAAAATATAATAATTAATGCAGTACACACATAAATTTGAAAAACTAATATTTATATAATGCTTTGATATAATATATATATATATATATATATATATATATATATATATAGAGAGAGAGAGAGAGAGAGAGAGATTTTCCAGAATTAATTCATGAATTACCAAAATTAATATCACATGTTGTAAATATATTATACTATGGAGGGCGGTTTAGGCCGAAAAATTTTAATCATACTATTTACAACTCCGCTTATTATATATAGATAGATAGATATAGAGCTAGAGTATAACACAACTTTTCGAACTAAGTAATTGAAAAACTAAAATTGTTGAAAACAAATATCACTTCAATTTATATATGTATCAATTCCTCATCAATTTACCTTGTCCAATGAGATAAACACTTGCTACCAAGAACCATAATGTATAGTCACAATATTATTGAAACTTCAACACTTTTAGGTTGAATACTATATTCTCAATCAAACTCATTATTCCTCAAAAGATGACAGTTCCTTCTTAACAAAGAACTGGCCAGCAGGCCCATCATCGGGCAATAGTGCCAGCCTCACCGGACTTTCGGCACCTTCTTCGACAGTCAACAAACCAGTATTATAGTTGATATCGGTTTTAACGTATCCGGGGCAGACGCAATTAATCCGAAAACCCGGGTATGTTTTGGCTAGGATCCTTGTGTAGGCATTCATGACTGCTTTAGAGACTATATATGCACTTAAGTGTTGAGGCCAGCCTTTGGCTTCTAGGGACCCCTCCTTGAAGTCTTTAAGGAATACATTCAACACCTCATCAATTCTCTCTTCTGTAAGGTTTTCAGTGTCGTTTAGTATCTCTTTAGCCCATTGATTTGGTATATTCTGAAGAGGAAAAAAAGCGTTTTCACTCAATAGTGTTTAAATATTTAAACACTACAACTGAGGTCTAACCTAATTACCAAAAAAAAAACCACTTTAGTTATTTTGTAAAATTACAAATATCCCCTTATGGTATTACAAACATTCCTTTAAGGTTTGTGTTTACCTAAAAATACCCGCCTCTTAAGGATGCAATTTGTAAAAGAGAAACAAATATCTAGGGAATATTTGTAAAATATATTGAAAGATAATTTAGTCTTTTTGTAATTATGCTAAACCTTAGGGTAGTTTTTGTAGACCAATGAGCATACTTAATGGTTACTACTAGCTAGTTCCTTTACGACTCAATACTATTCATCTAGTAATATCCATATCTTTGTTTTAGCTTGATTGTGCTCATTTTAAGTTACTATTTTCATTTGACTTAACTGCATATTTGAAGTAGATTTGTGAAATTGAAAATATAAGTACCTTAAGCTTTCCCATTGAAGAGGATACATTAACAATCCTAGGTGAATCAGACAGTTGGAGAAGGGGAAGCAGTGCTTGGGTAGTTCTTTTGGCACCGTAATAGTTTGTTTGAATACATTCTGCTGCTAAGTCATAGGTTTCTGTCATTATCTCACTCCAATTGATTTTTGCTCCTCCAGTCTGCACTCACATAGTAAGACAAAGAAATCAATCCATATTATTTATTTCAAGCATCATATATAGCTGTTAGTCTGTTAGTATGGAAAGTTGACAGCCAAGGTGAGAAGTTAAAGAGAAGTGCCCTCTTTAGAATGCAATGGAATTATAAACACATTTTCACATTAATCTTACTTGGAAGTACTACTCGTATTGGTGGATTTATTATGCAGGGATATTATTTATCCGTATAACTAAAGCAAACAATTTAGGATTAATTACAAAAACTATCCCTAAGGTTAAACTTAATATAAAAAAAAAAAAACTCAATTATACCTCTTGCCATTAGTTTCTATTTTACAAATTGCACCCTCAACATGGAGTATTTGTTAGGCAAATACAAAACTGAAGGGGGTCTTTGTAGTGCATTAAGATAGTATTTGAATTTTGAAAAATAAGTGACATTTTATGTAATTAGGCTAAACCTCAAGGTAATTTTTGTAATTACCGAAAACAATTATCCACCAGTGAATGTAAAAATGGGATAATCAAAAAAACTATCCTTGAAATTTAGCCTAATTACAATAAACTCTAGTTATCTTTCAAAATTACAAATATCACCATGAGATTTGCATTTACTTTACAAAAAACCCCTCTTGTGGATATATTGATGGTGCAATTTGTAAGATAAAAACAAATGTCTATAGGCATTTGTAATTTTAAACGATAATTAGTTTTTTTTGGCTGAATCTCAGGATAGTTTTTGTAATTAACCTTAAAAAATATGAGAAAACAGACTTACGCCACTGGCAGCCGCAGGTGCGGCTTTCAGAGCATCAGCGTCGACTATGGAACCACCAATCCCAGCATTGTTTACCTGCAAACTGGCCTCAACTTAGCCATTTATAGAAAAACATGAAAAATGCAAACCCACTTTGGGTAGTGGGAAAAGCAACAACTGATTCTTAGTCTAATATGGCAAGCAAATCGAACAAACAGATTAATTGTTTTGCAATCCACAATCATCTAATAATACAACTGATTTCTGAATTTAAAAAAAATAAAAAAACCGAAAAAGCAGAATTCATATTGTGCTGTTGAAGGAGAACAATAATCATGATCGAATTGGCTATAAAGTTTCAAGAAGAAGATTTCTGCCCATACCAAGATATCAAGCTTTCCAAATTTGGACTTAATAAATTCAGCAAGGGAAGCAATACTCGCTAAATTAGTCACGTCAAGCTGGTGAAAGATAACGCAATCTGAAGCACCAGAGCAGCCTTTGATTTTTTCAACAGCTTCAAGTCCCCTTTTCTCATCTCTAGCAGTTAACACCACTGTGATAACTTGAGATACCAACTGCCTACAGATCTCAAATCCAATCCCTTTGTTTGCCCCTGTAACGACAGCATACCTGAAATTTAAAAAAAAAATTAATTAAGAAAAAACGCAACAGAAACAAATAAAATCAGATCATAGAGATAATCACCCAAAAATAACGATGGTAATATAAGTTTTGGAAATTAAGCAAGAGGCATTGGTTAGTTACTTGTTTCTGATTTCAGCCATAGACAAAAGTCAAGCTGGAGTACTCTTGTGTGTAATTTGTGTTAATGAGTGTGAGGGATTAAATTAACTAGAAATCTGAGGAGCCAACGTGTTTGAATGGAGTACATCAGAAAACATATGGGGGTGATTGGTTGGTCCGCCCCTTTCAATTTTTCTGACGAGAGCGTGAAAAAATTATTTCACAAAATTAGAATGAGTTTTGAGAGAATAATTCTATATATGATGAAAATATGATAATGACACATGATTTGATGGGCTTTTTTTTATTATAATAGTGTTTGAATGTGGTTGGCAGTTGAAAAAATAATAAATAATGCTTTGTTTATTTATGGTATGATATTTTAATAATGATAGTTGATGTTATTTTTTTTATAAATAATATTTGGATTTAGTTGATCGTCAAAAGTGCAAACAACTGAATAGTATATTTTTGGGATAAAGATACAATTGTCCAACATTCTGGAAAAAAATAAAACAACTTTATGCTCCTTGACTTTTTTCCAGAATTTCTATGCTCCCGCATTTTTTTGGGCTTTTTTCGCTCCGTATTTTGTTGCAAACCTTTTGACATTGTTGTTTCAAAGTTGTCTCGAACATATTTCAGCTAATAAAATTTCATTGAAATACAATTTATGTCACCATTAAATAATCATATTTACACTCGAATTCTTATAAACATCTAGTTATATTTGGATGGGATTTGAGAATAGATTTGGAATGAGGAATTTGAAATCCTGAGCTAAATTCACATCTTGGTTTGGCTTATAAATCCAAAGTAGTTAATTTCAATTCCTCTTTAAGTTGTAGTCCATTTTTAAAGGGTTTAAAATTTCTCCCAAAACCTAGTCATATGAAATACATTATTTCCTTTTCTTTATCCACACTTGCACATCCACACACACACTACGTGCACACACACACACTTCAGACACTATTACTTATTCTTTTATTTTAGAAATTTTCTTTCTACTATAGAATAGTGATGAGAGTTTTTTTGGAAGAAATAAAAAATAAATTTTGATAGTATGATTGGATATAGGATGAAAGTTGATTTGATATAGAAATAATAAAATAATAATTGAATATGATTGGTAATTAAATATATGGGAGTGTTGGGGCAAAAACGGTAATTAATTAATTAAATATATAATTTATTTTATATTTATTTATTTAATATTATTTGTCCAATGAGATCTTAATAAATAAACCAGCCCAATGGCATCCGGGTTTAGCCCATCATTCGATTTGTCCTACGCGGACTGGCCCATAGGCCAAATTCTCCTACATGGCTCACGGGGCCCATCTCCCAGGTATAAAAAGGTCTCTCTGTAAGTTAATTAATTCATTATTCTCCTACGCATTTATTATACTGTATTCATTTACTGTTTATTCTCTCGTTCACCGTGCTGACTTGAGCGTTGGAGTGGCCTCCCTGGGAAAACCTTCGGGGCCTTCTAACGTATGCGTGTGTGTGCAAGCAAGTTCTCAGTCAAAGAATTTTTCCATCTCAAGGAGAGAAAGACGAGAAGACTTCTCCCTCGGGAAGAAGAGTCATGTGAAGACTTTCCTCTTAGGAAGAGGTTTTTGGTCAACCCCGTTGACTTGGAGTGATCTGCCTTAAAAAGCAGCATCATTTTGGCGCCGTCTGTGGAGATAGCCAAAGTACACGAAGATGGAAACTCGATCGCCAGCACAAAAAATTGGATCTCAAGTTGCGGGCCATGGTGCCAGAGACCAGCATGAAGGAAGACCATGAAGGCGGCAAGAGGCCAGCGACCATTCCTCTGGAAAAGGTGTCGCCACTTCCACAAGAAAGAAGGGCGATGTCGTCTTCCTCCGGAGGCGCTCCGCCCAGTGATATAATTCGTCTAACCAAAAAGACTCTCTGAATCCTGTTAGAAGAAACTGCATGGAACTTCTTGAGGCATCAAGCTGCTCGGAACCAGGAGAACACTATCCCAGGCTCTGCACGCCATTGGAGACCTTGACCTAGAAGGACAAGGAAAAAGAGATGAAGGACGCGGCAAAAGCCAAGAAAGGCCGCCAGTAGCAGAAGAAGCTCAAGCAACACCGTCCAGCCATATTCATTATATAAGCTACCGCTTTGAAGAAAGGGAGTCCATTGAGCCCGGATATCCTAGCGGAACAGCAATCCCTGGAATTAGTACATCTAATCTCCCGGAGTGCGATGGAATCGGAGATCCCCAGGAGCATTTGAACAAGTTCTATGCAGAGGAAGACCTCTATGAGATGACAGATGTTGCCTACTGCAAAGCCTTTCTAAGTGCCCTGACCAAGCAAGCCCGGGCTTGGTTCGATCATCTCCCGGAGGACTCCATCACTATGATGCACAAGTTCACGGAGGCTTTCGTACAACAGTTTTTTGTCAACATGGAGAGCCATGAGACCATCACAAACCTATTCCAGCGTAAGGTGGGAGAGCCATTACGCAATTTCATGGGACAAATCGTGGAGGCTGTAAATGAAGTAACCAAAATCCAGCAAGAGACCCTGACAAGGATTCAACAATGTGTCGCCCTCCAAGAGCGTACTCAGGGCATATCAAAGGAAGGAACTCTCCCCACTCCTAGAAAAATCGCTCACTCTAGCGGAGCACTTGGCAAGGGAAATGAAGTATTAAAGCCACCACGAAGGAACAAGCGTAAGGTCGAAGAGGATGTCCAGAGTCAGCCTCAAAGCCGCAAAAAGAATTAGGGACAAGTAACAATCCCATTGAATGCACCGCTATTGGAGGTATTAGCCACCACTCGGAGACAAAAAATCATAGAGTCCCAATGGGAAAAGAGAGACAGTTTTGGACGACGTCGGTCCAAACATTTATGTTACTTCTATTATGACAAGGGGCACACCACTGAGACTTGCATCCAGTTGAGAGCCGCTATCGAAAAGTTAATTCGGAAAGGTCACCTACAACAGTACATGGATTACCCAGATCATGATCAGACTTGGGAAGCCAACTAGAGGACAGTCCGACTCGCCACTTTGAAAATACTTTGCCCCCGCGACATAACTCCAGACAGCACCTCCTGGATTGGCTTCGGATCACTTTACCAGCACTTCCCCTTTAGCCGAAACTCATCAAGAAATTAGAGACATGAGACACTACTGGGGACATAGGGACTATCCGGAAACATTGACCGACGACACTAAAGACGAAGTGAATTCTCCCAGCCAACCAGCAAAGACATAACACCTCCATGAAAGTCGCAGATTTCCTTTGCCTCTACCTACACTAGCATGCTTTGGCCTTCCGAGGGCCTTAGTATTTTTTGTTTATCATTTCAGTTTATCTCCGCCAAAGAGACAATAAATATTTATTATATATTAGTCTTGTTTCTTCCCACAGGGCGTAAAGCTTTTCATTATAATGAATAAAAATACTTTCACATTTTTAGTTTGATGTTATGAATGCAGTTAATGGCCACATATGGTCAAGGTCAATGACCAGTTAGATGATCTTCTCAGCAAACCCCATGTTTCCGGCTAAGACTCCGGATGGGAGGGGCCTTTTCATGGAGGTCCTAGTAATTTACCTCCTCCAGTTAAGACCCTGAAGGGGATGGCCTCACCCAACTAAGACCCCGGGTGGGATGACCCTTTCCGGCTAAGACCCCAGATAGGAAGGGCCTCCTCATGGACGTCATAGTAATCTACCTTCTCCAGCTAAGCTAAGACCCCGGAGGGGAAGGCCTCACTCAGCTAAGACCCCTAGTGGGATGACCCCTTTCGGCTAAGATCCCGGATGGGAGGGGCCTCCTCACAAGGAGGTCCTAGTAAAAATTCTCCCTCCTCCTGCTAAGATCCCGGAGGAAGGGGCCTCCTCGCTAGAGTCCCCATAAAATCTTCTCCATGGTGAAAATGTGCATGGAAAAGAAGGCAAAAAAGCTAACACATGAGAGAAGATTTCAACATGATAAAACAAAAATTATCGTGGAAGCTCCAGAAGAGGAGGGCGCCCACTCCGGGCTTCGGAAGGGCATCCCGTGAAATATTACTCCACGGCGAAAGAAGAAGGCAAAAACTCTAACACCTGGGAAAAGACATCAAAAACGATAAAGTAAAGCTAGAGAAGAGTTCCAGAAGGGAGCCCCTTCCGAGCTCCAAAAGGGCGCCCTCTCCGAATTCTGAAAGGCACCCTCAAGGACTCGTGGGATGGCACACAATAACCTTGAACACAAGTATTTCTAGCTATTCAAAAAAAAATCAAGACTTCCCTACGAATGGAAATTCCCCCTCAACGTGGAAAATAAACAAGTCTTCTACGAAAAGAAGTTATATCAAAGTAATACATAAAGCATGGCGAGAAAAAGAAAATATGCATAAGGAAATGAAAGAATCATCCAGCCTGTAACGTCCCATTTTACAAAATAAAAGTATTTCTGATTTTAATAAAACGTAATTATAAAAAGATGATTTCAACAAAATAATTTAATAAAAGTAGGCATTTAAAATATTAAATAAGTAAATCCATCCAAGTTATCCAGATAAAAACATTATCTAATTATTAAAAAAATCAAATTCCAAATTTATTTAGTCTTCATACATCTATGTCGTATCTCCAGCCTGACTCCTCAATCTGAAAAATTATGAAAATGATAGGGTGAGCTTCCACTTGCTCTGTACGGATCAATTTGTCAATATATAATACAACATACAAGCATAATCAAATATAGTATAACATGTAATATTTCTCTTTAATTTTCTTCTGTAATTTTCTCTGACTGGCCAGTTAATAAATTTTAGCACAGCGGGCTTAACCCGAAGATCAACTTCGATCACGGGCCTATTTACGGTCCCTGGCTAATAATTTATAATTCCTCTTGCATATCACATATAATTGAAAATACTCACATGAATAATTATATAAAGACAAGAATTAAAAATCCCTACATCCTCAATATATTTCTCGTAATCCTCGCAACGTATAGAGTAATAATCCCAATTGAGTCAAATTCCCAATTAAAGCCCTCAATTCTAAATTTACTTTCTCCACATGATTTATCTCTCTCTCTCTCTCTCTCTCTCTCTCTCTCTCTCTCTCTCTCTCTCTCTCTCTCTCTCTCCCTCTCTCTTCTATTTAATTCTCACTCTATCTCTTCACTCATACTTTCACCTCAACATCTCACAAATACCCACTGCCCCCTCTTCACCTCACGCCACTGACCCCCTTCTTTTCTTTTCTTTTTTTTTTTTTTGAAAAACTTAGAACTTGGCTGGGGAATTTTTGTAGATAGAAGAACAATAAAAACTCACCTTTTTCTTGAAGTTACAGGTTGTGAATCAAATTTGAGGAATGGTATTTATAAACAATGGTTTAATAATGAAATGTCAAATTACAAATCTTTACGTTAAAAATAATAAATTTGCTTCTTTATCTTCTTGTCATTAAACTAATCCCCTTATTAAAAACATAACTGATGTTGTCTTTTAATAGGCTATTTATTGAAATAAATTCTAAATTGTAATTGAAAGATATCTGATTTTTCATCTTTTCTCATTAACTATCCCATTTTAAATACGTAACTGATATGTAAAATTTAATAGGCTCATTTATTGTAACAAAAATTAAGTTTCAAATTATAGTTTAAAGAAATCTGTTTGATAAAAAATAAGGATTAATAATCTTAAATTGAGTATGTTCTAAATTATAAAATTGGGGATTTGAATCCCCAATCGAATCTTATTTTTGAATAAGTGCGAATATATATATAAAAATGAAAAAAGAGTCGTCCTGATCACAGGCTGATCAGGTAACCAAAAGAAAGCCTGGAAAAAATTTCAAAAACTAAACGAAGTGATCACAAGCCGACCAAATAGCTGAATGGTTGGGGCCTCGTTAAAACCTTCCAAGGTAAAACTCACCCTTGTGGGAAAAACCCTTGGAAGAAAAAAGTGTACCCCCAGGAAAAATAGGCGCCTAAAATGGGAAAAGAAACCTGAAGCGGTGGCGCACTAAATAACAAACCTATAGTTGGATTGGCCAACATAATCATCAGTGAGGTAGTGAAGGAGCTCTGTGGGCGGGACGCCCCACCATGTGCCACATTCCATCTTCTTGCTCAGCAAGTCCGCAACCCGATTGCCTTCCCGAAAAATGTGAGAGACTACAAGATCAATACCTCGAGCGGATCACGGTGCGGCGCCCGATGACTAAGATGGTGCCATGGGACCTCCATCGTTCTCTTCTCGAAAGGTTCACCACATACATCGAATCGATTCGGCCAAAGTTGCGTCGACGGCTTTCGCGAAGGCATATTGAATTGCCCTCATTGCGGCGACCAATTCGGCTTCAAACGCGCGTATCACGAACCACAATGATGGACAAAGCATCCTCGAAAGAAACCTCTGAGTTCCGAAAGACTCACGGAAGGCCGTAAGGTTGCCGGCGCCCTGAAGCACCGCCATCCGTGTTAACCTTGATCCAACCCGGGAGGGGTTTTGCCATCAACCTCCACAATCTTTGGAGCATGTCGGGCCGTCCAGAACTCGCAGACCGTGCAAGATAAATAGGTCTTTTTGATCATTGTTCATGCATCCCCGATCCAAATATGATGATTCGACAATGAGTACCTGTAGTTGAATGATCGCCGCATCCAGTGTCCATATTTTGTTGTGAAAAATCAGCTCATTGCGGATATGCCAAATGAGCCAGATGCAGGAAAAAATCGCCACCCGCCAGAGGAAAGCAACCTGGTCACTGAAATGTAACGCCATCAATCGCACCAGAAGCTCGTTGAAACTATAAGTCTGTAAAGCATGGGCTTGGAAAGCGTGGAACATCCAACGCCATGTATTTCCTGCAAAAGCACAAGAGACAAATAAGTGATCAACCGATTCTTCCGATTCCCTACAAAGAACATAAACCGAAGGGCCAGTAAAACTTCCCCTAGCTCGTAGTGAATCCTGGACAACCAATCGGTTGTGTATGGCCCTCCATGCAACCACCGATCTCCGTTCTGGGATATGCTGCGACCAAATCCAAGAGCCTCATGTAACTGTCGGGCGTTGGGGCTGTATGTGATTATAAGCTGCCTTCGAGGTAACCGAACCATCTTTTGAGTTCAACCAAAATCGAGTATCCCGGGACTCTGGCGCCATCAAGACGCGCACAATAGCACGGACCAGCTCCAAATAGGCCTCCACGAAAGGGAGGGTGAAGTGCCAGGACCCATCATAGAAATAGTCCGAAATGCGCTGATGGAATAAGTATCTATAGTCCTCTGGGATGCCAACTCTGTCTGCTATCGAATAACCCAACCAATTGTCAATCCAGAATAAGACCTCAGAGTTGGCGCCTGGGATCCAGCGAGCATCGTCCAAGCAATCGGAAATGCGGGGTTTAATCCCAGCCTAAATTGAAGAAGGAATAAAGGACCGTCGAATCTCCCCATTCCTAGTAAAGTAACGTTGTCTGAGGGTTCTGTATACCACTGAATCCGAGTTCAAAACCTTCCAACCCGGTTTCATCAAGCGGTGTTGGCGATCCACAATAGATCGCACGCCCGATCTCCTCCTGCTGCGGGCGTGCAACATTTATTCCAACTGACCACCACCTTCCCCTTAGAATTCACATCCCCCGTCCAAATGAAGTTGTGCATGGCTCTATCCATTTGCTTGAGCAACGTAGCAGGCCATTTATAAACAATCATGGTGTGCACAAAAGAACTGGTAATCACCGAGTTAACCAGACAAACTCTACCAGCAAGGGAAAGAGACGAACCTTTCCATCTTCTGAATTTTAGAATTATCTTGTCAAAGATAGCCTGTAACTCTGCAACCTTAGGAGCGCCCTTAAAGATTGGAGCGCCTAAATACACAGTAGGGAACGTCCCTGGATGGATCCCCAAGATATGTTGCACCCTCCCACGGACATATGACGAAACCTGCGAACCAACTGAATCTTATTGTGAACCCTAATTGTAATTTTATCCCTAATTTTTGTAAATATTACATCCTACACCCCTTAAAAATAATTTCATCCTCGAAATTCGTTAACTTACCGTGGATAATAAATTCGGGTATTTGGCACGTATCTCTTCTTCTCGTTCCCATGTGGCTTCATTTCTGTCATGTCGTCTCCATTGAACCTTGATTAACTTGACATCTTTATTTCTTAGTTTGTGGATCCTTCGCTCTAAAATTGACTCTGGCCCTTCCTCGTATGTCAAGTCCTTGTTAATTTCTAAATCTTTATAGTTCATGATGTGACTTGGATCGTGAACATATTTTCTCAGTATCGAAACATGAAAAACATTATGCACACTTGGTAAACTTAGTGGTAATATCAATTGATAAGACAAATCTCCAATACGAGTAAAGATTTCAAACGGTCCAATATATCTTGGCTTTAAATTTTCCTTTTTCACCAAAACGAATAACACCCTTTAGAGGAGCCACTTTCAAAAATACGTTTTCTCCTTCTTCAAATTGTATATGCTTTCTTCTTCTGTCAACATATGACTTTTGTCTATCTTGAGCCATTCTGATTTGATCTTGTATCTTGGCTATCTTTTCTATAGTTTCCTGAATCAATTCAGGCCCCAAAACTTTCTTCTCACCAACCTCATTCCAATACAATGGCGATCTACACTTTGTCCGTATAATGCTTCATACAGAGCCATCCCAATCGTTGCTTGATAATTATTGTTATAAGCGAACTCCACTAAAGGCAGTAAAGTCTCCCATTTACTTCCCAAGTCCTGCACACAAGCTCTCAATATATCTTCCAATATTTGTATTGTCCTTTAAGACTGCCCATCTATTTGCGGATGATAAGTTGTACTAAATTTCAATCTTGTGCCCATTGCACTTTGCAGACTTCTCTAGAATTTCGAAGTAAATCTTGTGTCTCTGTCTGGTACAATAGACACAGGCACTCCGTGTAATTTCACTATCTCCCTCATGTAGATCTGAGCATATTGTTCCATACTGTATGTCATTTTGACAGGCAGAAAATGAGTCGACTTAGTCAACCGATCTACTATGATTCAAATAGCCTTATTTCTTTTAATTGATCGCGGAAGTCCTACCACGAAGTCCATAGTTATATGTTCACATTTCCATTATAGGATTTCAAGTGTTTTTAGCAAACTGGGCGGTCTTTGGTGCTCAGCCTTCACTTGTTGGCAAATCAAACATTTCTCTACTAAATTTCCAATATCCCTCTTCATACTTCTACACCAAAATATTTCTTTTAAATCTCGGTACATCTTTGTACCCCTAGGATGAGCTGTGTATGGAGTATAATGAGCTTCTTCAAGAATTTCATTTCTAAGTCCCTCTTCTTTAGGAACAAACAATCTTCCTTCATAAGTTAAAACACCTTCATCCGTTAAAAGGAACCCCTTAACACTCCCTTTTTGGGCTCGTTCTTTCATCTTATTCAAAAAATTATCCCGAGGTTGTGCTTCCTGAATTTTCTCCTTTAAAGTGGGTTGGACCACTAAAGATGTTAGTATCGCCTCTGTACTTCTTGACGGTACTACTACCTCAATCTTCATTTTGGCAAACTCATTCACCAAATCTTCTTGTTCAGTTATCAGACTCGACATTTCTCCTTTAGTTTTTCGACTTAGAGCATCAGCAACCACATTAGCTTTTCCAGGGTGGTAGTTTATGGTGCAATAGTAATCTTTAACCAATTCTAGCCATCTTCTTTGCCTCATGTTCAACTCTTTCTGAGTAAAAAGATACTTTAAGTTTTTTTTATCAGTGAAAATCTCACACCTCTTCCATATAAATAGTATCTCCAAATCTTTAAGGTGTGAACCACAGCAGCTAGTTCTAGATCATGTGTAGGATAGTTCAATTCACGTGGCTTTAGTTGCCTTGAGGCGTAGGCAACCACCTTGCCATGCTGCATCAACACATATCCCACCCCTTGTTATGATGCATCACTATGAATGACAAATTCCTTATAAGGATCAGGAATTGTCAAAACTGGTGCGGAGGTCAGTCTCTGCTTCAATTCTTGGAAACTTTCCCCGCATTTCTCCATCCAAATAAACTTTTTCCCTTTTCTAGTCAACCGAGTCATGGGTCCAGCTATTTTTGAAAATCCTTCAATGAATCTTCGATAATACCCTGCTAAACCCAGAAAACTGCAAACTTCATTTGCATTCATAGGAGTTCTCCATTTATTGAATGCTTCAACTTTAGTTGGGTCTACTTCAATTCCTTGAGCGGTAGTCACATGCCCAAGAAATACAACTCGATTCAACCAAATTCACATTTCTTGAACTTCGCATACAACTTTTCTCTACGAAGTGTCTCCAACACTATTCTTAAATATTCTTTATGTTGTTCTTCATTCTCAGAATACACCAGTATGTCATCTATAAGGACTATGACAAATTGGTCCAAAAAGGGATGGATGACTCGATTCATCAAGTCCATGAAAACTGCTGGTGTGTTATTCAATCCAAAAGGCATCACAACGAATTCATAATACCCATAACGAGTTTTGGAGGTTGTCTTCAGAATAACACTCTCCTTGATTTTCAACTGGTGATATCCGGATCTCAAGTCAATTTTAGAAAAAGTGCTGGCACCTCTCAATTGGTCAAATAAGTCCTCAATTCTTGGTAACGGGTACTTATTCTTCGCAATAAGTCGATTAAGCTCTCTACAATTGATACACATTCTAAGTGACCCATCTTTCTTTTTGACAAAAATGATTGGTGCTCTCCATGGGGATACACTAGGCCGGATAAATCCTATATCCAAAAGTTCTTGTATTTGTACCTTCAATTCTTGTAATTCCTTCGGTGCCATCCTGTAAGGTGCCTTAGATACTGGTGCTGATCCAGGTACCAAATCAATTGAAAATTCAACTTGTCTGTCTAGTGGAATTCCTGGCAATTCCTCTAGAAATACATCAACAAATTCACAAATAATCGGATAATCGGCACATCAGCAGGTGTCATCTCCATCATGGAGGTACCAACTAAGTTTACCAGGTAACCTTGGCAATTTTGTTTTCTCAACATTTTCAGTGCTTTCATTGCCGTTATAACTTTAGGCACATACTTAGACTTAATGCCATAAAATTTTATCTCATCATTTTCAGGCAGTTTAAGTGTTATCTGCTTTTCTTGACACTTAATGTCAGCTTGATACTTGCTAAGCCAATTCATGCTTAAAATTATATCAAAATCCTTCATTCCAATAATATATAAATCAACTTCTAAATGTTTCCCTCCTATATCCAAATCCACATTTTTATCCACTGTTGTAACGCCCCATTTTACAAAATAAAAGTATTTCTGATTTTAATAAAACGTAATTACAAAAAAACCGATTTCAACAAAATAATTTAATAAAACTAGGCATTTAAAATATTAAATAAGTAAATCCATCCAAGTTATCCAGATAAAAATATTATCTAATTATTAAAAAAAATCAAATTCCGAATTTATTTAGTCTTCATCCATCCTCAATGTATCTCACCGACTTCTCAATCTGAAAAATTATGAAAATGATAGGGTGAGCTTCCACTTGCTCAGTAGGGAACAATTTGTCAATATATAATACAACATACAAGCATAATCAAATATAATATAACATGTAATTTTCCTCTGTAATTTTCCTATAACTTGCCAGTTAATAAATTTTAGCACAACGGGCTTAACCCGAAGATCAACTTCGATCCCGGGCCTATTTACGGTCCCTGGCTAATAATTTATAATTCCTCTTGCATATCACATATAATTGAAAATACTCACATGAAGAATTATATAAAGACAAGAATTAAAAATCCCTACATCCTCAATTGATTTCTCGTAATCCTTGCAATGTATAAAGTAATAATCATAATCCTCTTGATTTTTTATTCCTACATAAATTATGAATTTATAATTCATAAAATTATTTAAGAAATTTGGTTGGGTTATAATAAAAATAAGGTATGAAAAATATTTAAAAGATTTTGGATTTCAGGCTTGAAAAATAAAAATAGCCAATTGAGTCAAATTCCCAATTAAAGCCCTCAATTCTAAATTTACTTTCTCCACATGATTTCTCTCTCTTCCTTTTCTTTTCTCTCTCCCTTCTTTCTCCCTCACCTCACGTACGCCTACTCTCTCTCTCTCTCTCTCTCTCTCTCTCTCTCTCTCTCTCTCTCTCTCTCTCTCTCTCTCTCTCTCTCTCTCCATTTTCTTCTTTTTTTTATATTTAATTCTCACACTATCTCTTAATTCTCACACTATCTCTTCACTCATACTTTCACCTCAACATCTCACAAATACCCACTGCCCCCTCTTCACCTCACGCCACTGACCCCCTTCTTTTCTTTTTTTCTTTCTTTGAAAAACATAGAACTTGGCTGGGGAATTTTTGTAGATAGAAGAACATTAAAAACTCACATTTTTCTTGAAGTTACAGGTTGTGAATCAAATATGAGGGATGGTATTTATAAACAATGGTTTAATAATGAAATGTCAAATTATAAATCTTTACGTTAAAAATAATAAATCTGCCTCTTTATCTTCTTGTCATTAAACTAATGCCCTTCCTAAAAACATAACCGATGTTGTCTTTCAATAGGCTATTTATTGAAATAAATTCTAAACTGTAATTGAAAGATATCTGATTATTCATCTTTTCTCATTAACTATCCCATTTTTAGCTTTTATTTGTATTTGTTTATTTTTTTACATTTATACTTGTATTGATTTTTGTATTCGTGTACACACACATATGTACGGGTCAACTGATTTTTTAAGAATGATTTAACCGGTTGAACCAGTAACCCAATGACCCGGTTATTAATCCAGCTCGATGTCCAGTCCAGGTTTAAAAACATTGCTTATAAGAAAAATATTGATACTTTTAGCAACGTGAAAAAAACAACCAAAATACCAAAACCAGAAGAAAAAAAAACACAAAAGAATCACATCTAAAAACCACAAAATACAAGAACCAGGAAAAAAAACACAGAACAGTCGCATCTAAAAACCACAAAGTGCCAAAACCTGGAAAAAAACACAGAAAAATCGCATAAAAAAGCACAAAATTACACATAAAATAAAACAAGAAAAAAATCGCACAAACTAGAAACCTAATTTGAAAATTTTGAAAAAATAACATATGCTAAACATAAAAACATCAAAACCATATAGGAACATGAAAAAATAGAGGAACATAAACCCTAGTTTTAACATATTCGAAAAAATAATTAAAAAATTACATAGAACAAAATAAAATGTCGAAAACTTACCAGTATGAAGCCAGAGAGAATGCGATTCCGGAGTAAAATTGAAAAAAAAACGAGAATTCGACAATGGAAGATGAAGTGCAATGAAGATTTAGGGAGAAAAAATTGAAAAAAAAATGACAACAGTGAGAGAAGAATAGAAGAAAGACAAGAAAAAAGAGAGAAGCGGAAAAGAGAAAGTGAAAGAAAAAATATAAAAAAATAATTAAAAAAGTTGGGGCCGGTCGGGTTGCATGGGCCGGGTCGGGCACACTCCGTCTGTCGGTGTAGGACCCGTAGGACGGTCTCATATAAGTGTTTATCAAAAACATTTGTTTTCAAAAGATGGCTAGTTTTCATTTTGTTATTATAGAAGTGGTCATTTTGGCTCATTTCTGCATTGAAATAATTAACAATTGATATCAGGGGCGGTTCCTTGTGGGTGAGGGGGGCTTTAGCCTCCCCAATTTTTTGAAAAAACTCTATTATATATATACATTTTAAATTTAAATACTAATATTTGGAATTAAAACATTCAATTTTTATTAGTTTAGCCCCCCCAAAATAATTAGTCCCCAATATTAAAGGTCTAGCTCCGCCCATGATTGATATCATCTGAACGACACGTCAATCGTCGAGTTAAATGGAACAAAAATTGGGACAGGAAATCTGGAGAGTGTACATAGCAAGATTGGAGCCGGACTTCCATTTTTCTGTAAGGTTTCCGCCATCAATGAGAGTTCACAATAATTCACCACAGTTGAAAATTACTAAAACAAATAACACCAGATCCATCCATGTTTGAGTTTAATGGTGTGCCAAAACAAAGACTACCAAAAGAGATACTGTAATATTTAGTGATCAATAAGTCGGTTATTGGAGCGAATTCAGCTATTAAGCAGATGTATTTGTTACAAAAATAAGGATAGTTAAGGAAGAAGAGTCTATTCAAAACAAAAATATGACAAGTATTGTTGCTTTATATGCCGGCTCCATCTACTTCATTTGCTTTGCTCTATATGAGTTCGTTAATTAGTCTTAAAACATACAATGGACTGCAGAAGTGTTATGAAGCTTCTGCAGAAAACAATATGGCTTCAAGGAAAACTAATGGCTAGCACAGCTTCACTTTTCTTGAACAAGTGGGCTGTAAACAGGAAACCACATGTTGTCTTTCACATATCTGATGGTTTCATCCTGCACAACACAATCAAATCAAAGATTAGATACTATTCTTAACTCATTCTTTCAAATTATGTCGTACATTTCCAACCTAGATTAGGATGCCATAGCTGAAGCTTCAATGGGGTTTATCTATATTATTTTAAGAGTACGGGTCCTGAAAGGTGTTTCTTACCATCGAAGGACGTTAGCTTCAATGCAATAACAATGTAAACTATAGTTTTTTCACGGCCTTAGCTTCAATCCAATAACAAATAATGAACTAAAATAATGTTCATTCATTAACCACAAAAACAGGAGAAACTAAGGCAAAGTTGATGATTCCATTTCATGATTAAACAAAATATGGATTCGTATTATTTAATATTAATGATATTATATTTAAACAAGTTTGTATTAAATATTCTTAGTATTTACAGATTTAAGATTTAAATTAAAAAAATTATTTAATATGTAGAGACTGTTCTGTAGTGCACCTATACTTCACTAGTTACTCAAAAATTATGCATTTTATTTCTTGATACAAACCAAAATTTAGCTCAACGTACCTTTGACATGTGTGACAAATCTCTGGGCCCAACATCGCCGTGTCCCTCAGCCACTTCTTCCGCAACTGCTGCTCTCAAAACAGAAGCTCCAACCTCTGCTGTGATATCCCGTATACTGACCACACAAAGCTATAAAATCAGCATGAATCATAAAAGGCAAAAAATATACTCAAGTGCCAAATATGCATAGAATAAAACATCCGACCTATCTGGTTTTAGTATCAGGGGGGATATAAAAAGCAAAACCAAACAGGAAAGCAATCACAGTTACAAGAATGGATTTTAGGTGATGCAATCGTAGTTTCCTCGTGATATGGAAACAGAAAAGCCTCAAATTATTTGTTATTATGAATAATTATTCCCTCACTTCTGAATATGATCAAAATGAAGAACAAATGAAAGATTAAAACCAAAAATAATCACGCACATACAGAAACTTAAGGCAACATTCCTCCTAACCCATCCATCGCAAAGGAACCATTTCCCTGCCTTGTTCTCCAGCCCCCACCCAAATAGGCAAAACATAGTTATATTAATGGCTTTCATGGTGATGCTTTCACACAAAGGAACCTGATAAACTCACCTATCAATAGATGGATACAGGACACCCCTTTGAATTTCTTCATCTGTCATATACGAAGCAAGGCTGCACGAATAACAACAGTTTAAGATGTTTAGTGAAAGACGGGGTATATTGCCATTATAGCACTTTCGAAATGAATAGGCAAAATCACATGTTCTGAAATTGCAAACTTCCCCCCAGCCCCACGCATACCACCCAACAAGCAATATTTTTTGTAACAAAAACTATGATATATATAGTAAATCTATCAAGTTACTCATGATACCATAAAAGATCGGCAGCTTAGCAGCATGTAATTTGTTATAACATGTAAGGTGTCCAACGAAATTAGTCAACTCTTATTTTGTCTTTCAATATAACAGCTAGAATTTCACAGAAATGGAGTTGCTACTTCATACCACTCAGCAGCTGCTTGCATCATATCATCAGTAATAATACGAGCACCAGCGAGAAGACTTCCCAAGCCAATTCTAAATGAACAACAGAACACAAATTCAGAAAATCATAAAAATAATATATATATAAATATATATATATTTCTAAATGCGGTCATAGGAATTAGTACAGACCCTGGAAAGAGGTACATGTTATTTGCTTGATTCACATGACCTATTTTCCCGTTCCCTGTTATAAATGGAACAAATTAGTACTCATCATAAAAAATTTGAAAATGTAATGCTGATTACTATGTGCCCTCCATCCTCCACCCTCAAAAATAGGGGAAAAAAAACTGGAAGAGTAATATGTAAGTTCCTTTCATAGGGGTTGAGGAACCAGCTCAATTATGCGACGGAAACTATAAGTAATCACTGGAAAAATCAGAAGAGTACCGAGATCAACATTATCGAAAGGGCTTCCACTTGCGAAGACAATATTTTCACCAGCATGTTTGAAAGCCTCTATAGCAGTGCATTCAGCTGTTCCACAAAGCATGTAAAGACTTTCATAATTCATGCCCAATAGAAGTATTACGACATGAAACAAAATGTTCAAAGTAGCAAAGGATAAAGAACAAACCATTTGTTGTAGGATTTGACATCGCAAAAATAGCAGGTTTAATGGAGTCCGACTCTCGCATGGCCTTTAGGACCTGATTACAAGCTCAAAAAGTAAACGAAAAATTTCTTCATTATAAAAACATTCAAAAACTCAGTAAAGATGCCATGCATTGAAGTAATGGGTACAAACAACAGCACAGTGTTAACTTTGTAAAAATCAAATTTAATCCTTTGCAACAAGATTATATGTCAAGCATGCAGTATACATGGTATAGACCCTTGAAATGGGAAATCCCAGGAAACTGAAAATGCCTCAATAATAGGAGGGTGGATTACAAAGGAATTTTTAAATCAAATGGGTCCAAATGGACAATGATTCTAGCCTTCCATCAATATGAAATGATAGCAAGACATATTACACATCTGAGCGGAACAGGACGGTTTATTATGCCTTTTCATTTCTAGGATTCGAATTATGCAGAGGAAGAAAAATCTGCAAACTTTCTCAGATCATGATGTTAAAATAAGATGAACCAAGCCATCTTTGTTAAACAGAATATATTGAACTCAATTTCAGAACCATAAAACTAAAAGCGACAAAAGAAATTCAAGGTGCATGAGACATGTAGCAAGAAAGTCTGGGTAAACGGGAAGAAACCTCCTCACTAAAGACACCACCGACTCCGGATAAACCAAGAAGCACATGTGGCCTAACTTTTTTAACCTGCATCAACGTTGGTTGGCTGCAATTATTATCTAGATGCACAAAACAATTGTAGTTTTGTTGAAAGCTTAAACAAGCTATTAATTAGAGATGTTGAAGAAAAGACTTACCACTTCGACGAGACTGGATCCCTCGCTAAGTCCAAGTTCTCCAATCTCACCTTGAGATTTAGCAAATGGAGTAGCTGCAGGATCAATACATTTCCTCTCTTTCGTTATGAGTCCCTGCGGATGAACATAATCAAATTTAACATGAGAAAAATAAACCAATTGAAATAGAAAGTTTATAGAAAGTTAAAAAGTTCAGATTGGCCGAATACAAATGGTATTTGCTCATTCTTCTCCTGACATATATTATTATCTTGTTTAAATTGCAGGAGGTCTACAGTACCCATCCATTTCCCCACCCCCACCCCGAAAAAAAAGGAAAAAGAAAAAACAAAAGAAAAGAAAGCTCTCCCTCTTTCTGTGTTCTGGTTTTCTCTTGTTTAGCATGGGAATAAGATACACAATACCATGAAACTTTTAAGGTTTCGATAACCAGAAAAAGAAACAGAAAATACTGAAGACTTAATGAGACCTTATAGGACTCATTCACTATCTTCCTAAACAGTACTTTTCAAGCCAATTTTAAGTCAAATATAAATGGCCATCTCCAACAAAATGCACTGGAGATAACAAAACATAATTCAACATCATCTCAAAGTTATGCATCAATACATCTTTGTCAAGGAGGAAAAAGTGAGGCTCTGCTGCTGATCCACTCATTCTTGAAACAGCCTGTAATGCCATCTTAAGAACACCAAGTCCTGCACTGCAAGTACAGATTGTGGAATAAGAAAATAGAGCAAAGCTTCCCGCAGACCATTTAAATTTCCACACATTGTCATTAGAAAAACAGATGGTCTATTCACATATGCTACCTTCCAGCCCCCACCACTACTATATTTTGGTTTGCAAAATCACTCAATGGCCGCCCCTGTGCCCTAACAGCACCAAGTAGCCCAGCCAATGCAACACCAGCTGTTCCCTGTATGCATAAAGGTACGAATAAGAACATCAGTGCAGAGATGTACGTTCAGAAACCTCTTCTTGAGTTTATCAGTTATCCTAGTTAAAAGAAGATAGTGGGGTCTTACAGCAATTTACCTGTACGTCATCATTGAACATGCAAAACCTTTTACGGTAACGTTCTAGTGTCTCAAAAGCCCACTTCATTTGGAAATCCTCAAACTGAGAAGATTGTTCCCACAACAAATTGTTAGTGATGTGTTTGACCAGAACAAATTGTTAAAATAAATGTTTCAAACAAAATGAACCTGCACAATAGCCTTTGGCCAACGTGCATGAACCGCTTCCATGAATTCATCAACAATAGACAAATATTCCTCTCCTTCTAGCCTTGGTTGTCTGAGTCCTAAATCTGTCAAACTACAATCATGTGAAAAGCCGATACTTACAGAAGGGAAAAGATTTAGAGGTTTAACCACTTCTCATTTCCAGATGCTTGTTAAGAATATGTATTAGATTATCTGGGAGACGAAAATCAGAAATAAAACTCTAGGCAGAACTACAAATACTTTTAAACATCTGGAAAAGGAAATGGAAGGGAATTTTAAGCAAAATCATTCAGAGTAAGCTAAATAATTCCACTCACAAAGGCGATCTTCAAGTAGCTTCTGGTTGTTGGTACCAACATCAAGCATAACTGGCAATATCTGGACATGGGAATACGTAAATCCAGGTCATTGAAAATTTAAATAAGTAATATGAAGGCATGAAATCTAGCTTTATCTTCAAAGCCAATGGCATCTCTTTTATGCTTATATCTTCTAAATGGACACTTAACTCTGTAAGAAGAATAAAATACCCAAGGCATAAATAAATGTGTATATACACATATGTACATTATAAATGTGGGGTAATACACACACATCGATTACAAAGATTCTTGCATATATATACATGCTTGTTAAGTTTTTGGCATTTTTGAATGCCTAAATGAGTACTGACATAAAACAAATATCAACGATTTATGCACAAGTGTTGACTACATAGGTGAAGACTAAACCTGCTTGTTATCCACAGATCTATAAAAGAGACGAGGATTGACATACTCTTTGTGGGTTGATGCCAGCAGCTGCGACATACATGTCAAGTTTCCCAATCGGTATACCTATTCCCTGAACTCCAAGATCACCTAGACCAAGAATACGACTGCCATCTGTCAGCACAATCATATCAACCTGCAAGAGAAATAGTTCAACAGGGAATTTCAGGTTCAATAGTGGCTGAATAAATCATGTAAGAGAAAAAAAGAAAAGAAAAAAAGAAGAAACAAAAACACAATTTTCTATAGGGGGAGAAATACGAAAAATTTATGTAAGGAGGACTATGTGAAAATGACATGTATAATTGTAATATCTCGTAGTCATTGACCAGGAAACATACTTTTGAAAATTATATATTGCAAATGTGTGTACATATTCCTGAAACATAAAAACAAAATACAAGATGAACATGAAGGAAATATTCTAACAACCAGGCATTATTATTTACAAACAGGTGAGTTCATACAGCTACTTCTGAAGAGCCATACAGACAAATGTGCCAGAAATTTTTCCAACATGAGTGAATCAATCACTATCTTAGGCTGCACTACCTAGGCAAAAACTTGAATTCATATGATCATGTCAAGTGCATGGTAGCATCAGGTTAGAAGACAATGAACTTTATGCATTAAATAATGACCAAAATAACAGTAGCATCTTTAGGTTCCTTCTAACTAATTTATCTCGGTTAATCACCGAATAATGAGTTTTAAGAAAACAGAGAAAAAATAGTCTAATTATGACATTTTTGAAAACTGAAAAGACTGAACCTTCTGATGCCCAAATATGTCAAATAGCACATATGTATACAGGCTTTTATTTCCAAAGATTACTGCTCAAAATTTTCTGGACTGGAAAAATTAGAAAATCACTAAGAAAGATAATATATGATAATTAGTGAAAATTACTAATTGTATAGGTAAAAACAGTGAAGACAACATTCAAGTTTGACAAGATACCTGCTCAGCAGGCCAATTATAGATCATAGACATCATCTCCCCCTTATCTTTGGCACTGAAATACATTCCACGTGGACGTCTAAATAAACCTGAATAGTTTTGGCATACCAATCCTACTGTTGGAGTATATATTATTGGGGCAAAGTTCTTGATGTTATCAATCAGGACCTGTAAAGAAAGGATCACCTCAGCTAATATTAGTTTAACATACGTTATCCTTCATTGTAATCATATGTCAACAAACTTACTCGGTAGTATAATGTCTCATTTCTGTCATGGAGTCTATTCAAAATTCTCCATTTCGCAAGGGATACAACATTATTTGGTTGACCTTGAGTATTTTTCTCCAGAGACCTATATGATTCCACTAAAAACAATAGTAGAAAAAAAGATTAAGGTTCAAAACTCAAAGCCCTTGCTACTGCAGACCAAGATTATCCAGACGTATACATACAGAAAAAATCAATCAAAAATCTGTCTCACACCATATATCACTCGGCAATAACAATTAAGATTTGATTTCTTAAAATAGAAAACCATAAGTCTTTTCAGCTCTTGATTGAGTGTCCAAAACCTATTTCCTCACTATTATCTTTCTCCAAATCATTGGAAAGAATAACAAAAAAATGTAGGTATCAAGCATTTATGAAAAATTAGAACACTTCATAGTTCATGAAATGTATAACTTCAGAGAAACAAGAGAAGTTTACTTGTGAGTACAAATAAAATTTTAGGCAAATACTGTCCAGTAGACTGTTGTTCTAATGAAACAAAACAAACAACCCAACTGTTAACTTTTCAGTTTGAGGTTTAGGGGAGGCAACTACAGCAACAAGAAAGAATATGTTATTATAACCAATTCAAATGAAAAATGACAGAAACAATTACATGGGTTAACCATTTCAATATAGGCAGAGAAGGAAGTTAACTCACTGAAACGCTCATATTGCTGCTCAAATGATATCACTCGTGGTGGAAGCAGACCACGTAGTCCCAGCCGATCTCTTTCCGTCAAAGGGAAGCCAGTATCCTGCTTTTTTTAGATTTCAAGAGGTATATAAATCATCGAGGCATAGGTTCTGTAAATCAATACAAATATGACTTCTAGATTTTCTTTCGACTGCCTCATGCTAGGTAGAACAATCATCAGGCCAATGTGAGTGATCATGCTCCTAAAGCATGAATACAATGGAAATTGACTTTTACTCAAGTTACTAAGAGACACATCGAGTAACATAAGTTCTTAGGAACTCACTACTTTAAGTTTACATATAAATCATTCACGTTTCTTTTGCCGAAAACAACAATAACTTTAATGTATATTTCCAATCTAGCCAATAAGTGATGCAAAAGCAAAACTAACTAGCAGGTGAGTTGCTTCTTAATTGATTCCCAGACCCCTTTTGTTCATCCAACAAGAAACATCAACTTCAAATAACTTCGTTCAGCTTTCTACAAATATCCACGCAACAAGTACAGTAATTATTTACAAATACAATCAAATATTTATTTCTTCTTTTCCCACATATCCACGCAACATCATTCAGCTTTTTATAATAAAAGTTCTTACAAATAGTTTGCAAGCACCACAATATTAATTATATTTCATTCAAAGATATGAAACTTCAGTGACTTCAAATTTGTACAGTGACACTCAGCTTAGAAAAATACTAAAATTACAATTAAACATGAAGCAAACAATTTAAAGACAAGTGAACAGGCTAATGTAGATCTCAAAATCAGCGCATGCCGCACCACACTCTGAAACACAGTGTTCATCTTAATTTCAACAATTCTCAATTAACCACAACCGAGCTTCAACAACAAATATAAACTGAGGACCAAAAAACAAAGATGAACCTTGTTAAACCAAGGATCGTGGAGAATATCAGCACCACGTTTGTGCACAATACAAGGTCCAGGAATCGCGGTCGACATCCACCGCCGCGATAGGCGGAGACTCGACGCAGCAGATCGCGCGACTCGCCACATTATTGCACCCCTAAAATCCAATAATAACACAACAAACTTCAAATTACTGAGTCCACAGTTCTTTCAGAAACTCCACAATGTCAAACAACGATGTGTGCCTGTGTGTATATATATGCACTTGGTCAACTTTTATACATACACAGATTCTGTATTTATAATCAGATTCTTGGATTTCACCTTTTAAGTTACAGATGAAAATAGGAAAAAAACAGAGATCGTCGTCGAAGGTTGAAGATGCTGAGAGTGAAGACGCGAACTAGACTACAGCTGCCCGGAGAAGACGGGCAGGAGAGAGAAGGAATTCCGGAACCTAACTGGAGGAGGGTGCCCGGGTAGAGACAGCGGGCAGTAAATGGTAGAATCGTCATTTGAGTTTGATCTTTCCAATTATGGAGGCGTGGGGTCAAACGCGGTTGATGCTAATAAATCAGAGGACAACACTTGGAAACTTTTTAATGAACTTAACTGAGGTAGGTTATATTATGAGAGATTGTAGCCTGTAGGAAGAAAACAAATAATATAATTATTTATTGCTTTCCTTTATTTTCTGTATAGGTCTTAAGTTATTTTTTGTTACCAAAGTCATTATAATTTGATTATTGATATATTTAAAATTGGTTATTGAAAATTATCCACTCCATTTATATGTTTTCCATTCATGATAAACTATATAATTAACATTCTATTGTGACAATCGGTGTTTATAGATCATTGTAATCCATTTAGGCTCTATTGATTTTAAAAAAAATATTAGGCTCCATTTGGTTATTAAATGAGTTGTTTGGACAAATACACTCTACAATGGATTTCAAATCATTATAAGTTATTTTTGGTGGATTTTAAATCTATTCACTTAAAATCATTCCCTCAAATGAGTCAAATCTCAATCCACTCATTCAATTGCAACATAAGGTTAATTTTAATAAATTCATTCTATAATGAATTTCAAATAATTGCAAGCTACTTTCAGAATCTTTTTTTGAGGATTTCAAATTCATCGTAGATTGAGTTATTTGAAAATTTTCCCTTAAGTTATATCCCAAATCCAAGTCCTCTCATACAAATGCAACCTTAAAAAATTATATTTTGATTACCAAGAAATTAATCTTCACAATCTAATTTATGAAAAGAAAAAAAGAGTAAAGCCAAAACTAGAAAAAAAAAAAAAGTTAAATTAAGTTACTCCAATGACTTTTATTCTCTAAAAGGTCGCCACCTACGTGCCCAGCAAATTAAATTGATGAAAGTGAGAGGGTTTAGACTTTTAAGCCCCCAAAAGGTAAGATGTGGATAACATGGGCAATCTCAAGTATCGGATGCCCAAATATATTCTTTACCTTTTCACCCTGTTGCTTATGATGCTTATATGAACTTTTTTTATCAACTTTTCGTCAAAAGAAAATATATTGGAGAAATAGTTGCTTACAATTCGCAACTGATACGGATACGAGACACGAATACAATACGATACGGATACGAGAATACGATATATTTTGAAATTTTAAGAATATGGGTATGATATATATATATATATATATACAGGGATTGGTTCAAATGAGACCAATCCCTTTAGATTAGTCCATAAGAACACTTATGGACTCTTGATTTAAAATTTTGGATGGTGTAGAACATTTTAGTTAATTTAGGCATATAATGGGTATAATTGTACTTTTATATTTAATTAGTTATGTTAATTGGACGGTTTATTAGCTATTTTTAAGGAAACATAATCCTACCTTTTCAGTTACCTGATTTTTAGAGAGGAAAAATCATCAAATTCAAACTTTTTTTTCAAAATTGATACTTCCTTCCGCCATATTTGTGAACAGTCGTTTTATTGTATGTATACTTAGTCATGTTTTATTGTATATTTATTTCAGTGGATTTGTATACTTGGTTCGGTGGAATCGTATTCTTAGTTATATAAGTAGTTTAGTGAATTTGTATACTTAGTTATGTGGATTTGTATACTTAGTTCAATGGAATTGTATACTTAGTATATAAGTAATTCAGTGTAATTGTATACTTAGTTAAATATTTACGTATACTTAGTATTATTTTAATGTACGTTAGTTCAATGTAATTGTATACTTAGTTAAATGTTTTACGTATACTTAGTAAAATTTTAATGTACAGGTAGTTTAGTGTAATTGTATACTTAGTTAATTGTTTATGTATAATTAATAATGTTTTAATGTATAGTTAGTTTAGTGTAATTGTATACTTTTCATTAATTGTTGCACGATTTTGTTGCTATATTTTAATAATTTGCAGGTTCGAATAGGAAGGGAGAGAAAGGGAAGGTGAGTCGTTTGATTATGGGGACGTGATCAATACAAAATCACGTCGCTAATTTTTAGGAAGCGGTTACTATATCTAATTTCCTGGATTCCTATTTTATCCCTTCTGTTGTATACTTACTTATGAAATGTTGTATATATTGTAATATATATTGGCCATTGATTTACTATTTGGATGGTGTAGATTTAGTCCTATGGACTAACCTAGGAGGGTGGTCTCACATGATCCCCTCCCCATACATACATATAAAATTATATATTTTTATATTATTGAAAATACAGACGTAATAATTACAGTTAAAAAAAAATTGTTTCAAGCATAAAAAACTAAAATTTCATAAACACTCAAATCTGAAATGTGACAACTCACATAGATACACAGAAAAATACTGAAAAAATAAACATTAGAATAAATCCTATCTATTTCCATGTGTAGATGTATCCACGAAGTATCAGACAAAGTATTGTATCGGATATGTATCTGGTATGGGTACGGTATTCTCGGAGAAGTATCCGTGCTTCCTAGCAATTCGCTAAAACAAATAACAGAATAAAATAAATAACCAAGAAATACTTAATATGATATTTTTTAGATTAGTCCTGATTTTCATAAGGTACAACGAACCACAACATATTTATTCTTATATACCATAAATCACATTCATTTCATCAACAATGTATATATTAAATAAAAAAAACACATATCATCTGGTAAAATATAAAAATACAAATAAGAAAATAGAATATGAAACCAAAGGTCAGCCGATAAACTTACAAGATTTGTGGCGTTTAATTTTTTTAGCGATAATTAAGAAAATTACCTCAGAGGTACTTTAGCCTAATTACAACAAAAATCAGCCATGTTTCAAATTATAAATATTTCCTTAACATTTGCTTCTACTTTACAAATTATACCCTCAAATAGGGGTGGCCAAATGGAACCAAAACCGGGTTCATTGTCAATTGTTTTGGGAATCGTTGACCAGTCAATGATTCTAAAATCGGAAATGGGACCGTGCAGGTCGTTTCAGATTCCGGTTCCTTAGTCTCAAAAATCGTGGAACTGGCGATTCTAACCGTCGGTGGAACCGTGGTGGAATCGGCAATTAAAATCGCCGATTTCAAATTAAAACCAACGTTTTTTTATTTTTTTTGGTAAAGATATGCTATAAGAAATGTTAAATATTTATTATGATATTTTATATTCGTAACTACATGAGACATATTTTAAACCAAATATTGTAAAGGAACTGCGTGAACTTTGATTCCTCTATATTCTAATAGTATATATAGATAGCTTAATATTATTATTAGTATTGAGTACAAAAACTTAATTGAATATTAAGTCCAAGTCTTTTTCTTTTTTTTCCCTTTTTTTTGTAACTAAAATTGATAAGCCATTTTAAAAATTATCAAAAGATAAGCAAATGGTTACGGTTAAAACTAGAACTGGAACCGTGAAGAAACTGGGTTTCAAACCAGAACTGGAACAGTCGGTTCCAATTTTGGAACCGGAACAAGAAGTTTTGGAACCGAAACCGGCGTTCTGAAACCGTGGCCACCCCTACCCTCAAAAGGAGAATACTTTTTAGGTAAATATATACCTCAATGGGGTATTTTTAATACATTAAAGTAGGGATGGCAAAGGGAGTCGGGTACCTGGAGACCCAGATTTGTCCCCGTGCCTAGAACGGGGTGGGCGGGTCGACCCATTTTGGGTCTCGAGATGTGACGGATCGACCCGTTCTGTCCCATTTTAAATTAAATTAAATACAAAAAAAATTGAAAAAAGAAAAAAAAATATATTTATAAAATATTCTTTACAAAACTTGGTATTTTCAATTTATAAATGTTTGATATAATATAAGAATAAATAAAAATTATATTAAAATATCTATTACATATGCAAAATATATATTGAAATATATTTAAAAATAAAAACTTTAGGCGGGGCGGGGTGGGTACCCCTGGGACAGAGTAAATATCCAGACACGCCCCGCCCAGCCCCTCCCCGGGTCACGTGGAGACCTAAACGGGGCGGGTCAGAATTGTCATCCCTATCTTAAAGTGATATTTGTAATTTTAAACGATAATTGGAATGTTTTTTTGTAAATTAATTTTGTTATGTTACGCGTCAAGCGACAAGTTGCCGCATAAAAGTAGGGAACCCCAACTTATTTTCGAAATAAGACCTTATTTCAACAAACTCCTTTAATTTTGACTATTTTATTTACAAAATTGTCATTACTAACGTCTTAAAAGCTACACCATCTTATTTTATCTAAACAGTTCAACAACTTATTTTTAAAATAAGATATATAACCTCTTATAAGCTCTAAAAACAACTTATAAGATGTAAGAGCTTATAAGATATTTTAAATAAGCTTAGCCAAACACCCTCTAAGTCCACAAACAAAACCCACCAAATTTGACCGAATCCCAGACAGAATAGCAATGCAAAGGTAAAACAGAACCGCGTGCTCATATCTAAACTTTTATCCACTCTTTTTGGTTGGATGGCTATTCTTCTCTGTTTAATTACTTCAGATAATTGTACTTGCAACATCTAACACCATGAGAAATCGAATCGATGCCTGAATTTCTCCTTGTCTGAATACAGTACGATTTTCTACACTCTTGGACTGGAATCAGAAACACTTTTATTGTGAGGCTCTTCTTAAATTCACTGAAAAGGAAAACATGGAAGCTTTAAAAACTGTACTTTTCAGGTAAGAAACTTACATAAGTTTCTAGTAAGTGCGTGCTTTCTACCAAGATAAACCATTCATGAAAATCTGAAGCAAATTATGATGGTACCTGGATGATATTGATGAAGTTTGGATTAAAACTTCACCCTGGTTAGACCAACTCCAGCAGCAAGCTAGAGTGGCGCCTCCACCAAAAATCTCACCAACAATGAGCCACAATCCAGCTATTTTAGAATTGCTACAGTGTAGCGCCATTTGAATAGTGTAGAGCCACAATCCAACTATTTGTAATTTGTTAATATGTTTTTTCTTAATTTTGAATATTGTAATTAGTTTACATTTCAATTAATCTAATAGAAAATAATATTAAAATTCATCCAATTATATCTGTCGATTGAGACAAGTAAGTCGGGTCCAACGCCCATACATTACCTTAGTCTCTTCACCCCTTTATTCTGCTAACCTGACCAATCCTAAGGATTCATAGGTTTAATTGTGGATCAATGTGTGGTTGGTAAACAAGGATCGATTTTTTAGAAAGGTACGGTATGTATCGTCAAATATGTGTTAATATTTTTTAAATATTATGATGTGTAATTCGAATAATACTATGAGATTTAAATACTGCACACAAAATTATAAATCTTATGTACAATTATATTTTTGCATTATTTTTGCAAACAAATCAAGTTTCAATGACTTGGTCATAATCTCTGCAATATGCTCGAGTATGACAGTGGACTAGCTTCACAACTCCATATTTTGTAAGTTCACGAAGAAAATGAGATTGGATATCTATATGCTTGCTTCGACCATGTAGTGTTGGATTCTTCGAAAGTTCAATAGTTGAATTGTTGTCATATATGATCATCGTACCACCTCTTTGAACATGATCCAAATGGCTTGACATGCACATGAAGTGGCTACAGAAAACTCAGCTTTAACATATGGTAGATAAAGTCACTATTGGTTGTTTCTTTGATGACCAAGATACAACTCTTGTGCTTAACACAAAAACATAACCCGAAGTACTTTTTCTGTCATTTAAATCTCCCGCATAGTCACTGTCCGTATAAGCAACTAGCTTATCATCTCCCCCATTTTTATAAAATATTTCAAGACCAGAAGTTCCTTTCAAATATCTCAACACTGTCTTGGCTGCCTGAAAATGAAGCTCTGTGGGATGATCCGTATATCTGCTCAAAAGGCTCACCACAAACATACGATCCATATAAAATATTCCAAGATCAGAAGTTCCTTTCAAATATCTCAACATTGTCTTGTCACTTACATTAAACTCCCAACTCTTTGCCTATAGAGACAACTATCTGTTAGTCCAAGTGGCTGCGAAAATATAGAGGGAGTGAATAGATTTTCCCGAATTTTCAGATTTTTCTTCTCTTTTTCGAATATATGAGGATTTTAAAGAATGTAAAAGATAGGAGAAGAATGAACACAATGATATATAATGATTTCACTCACCTAGAGCTTAATCCACTACCACCCGGTATGTTTATGTGGATTTTGAAACGAAAATTTTTATTAATTAATACCAAATGATTACAGTCCAACGAGAAGTGCACCAAACTCTTCTTACAACAATAACATTGAAGAGAACTAAACTCCTCAACACGTAGTCTAATCAATCAAGTGTATTCTCACCAAAAGAACATTAATTATTAACAAGACATAAGTGATTCTTGTTTTGGATAATTTTTGATCAATCAAGATTACACCTCAAATGAATGTATACAACTTTGAAAGTGCAAGTGTAATCAAGAAAGAAAATCTAATAAGCAAGATGTGAAAGTGTAAAAAACTTAGGCTATTAAACAAGACTATAAAAATGAAGGCTTGAGAAATTTGCTAAATTTTTCTTGTTGTCTTGTAGAATTGAGTGTTATTATTGATCCTTCAAAATCTCCAAATATTTATAAAGAAGCTTCAAGATTTGATTTCCAAAATAGGCTCCTCCAATTTGAAATTTGTCTACAAAAGAAGGATCAAAAGATCTACAATGGTTAAGAAACGATCAAGTAAATCTTGTTGATAAGTGTTGCTGCAACGGATAGAATTTGCTGATAAACAAGTATAGCGACTGGTCGCTATGTATAAAATTCGAAAGTTTAAACCATCGAATCAAGATTTGATATAGGTTGTTGTCAAGGGGGACCAGTCTCTATGGATAGCGACTGGTCGCTGTACCATAACGACTGATTTCCATGGATAGAGACAGGTTGCTATTGGAACAAAGAAGAAATCCATTTTTTGTGCAAACATTCAGGTACTGTTCGCTCTAGTATAGCGAACGCTCGCTATAGCCTTAGAGAATTCTATGTTTTTCGAAATTCTTGAAAAACTTACAGGTGCAGGTCACCCTTTATAGCGATCGGTCACCCTCAATGCAGGGACCTCTCTTTTTTTTTTTTGAAAACTTGAAAAATCTTTCAGGTACCAGTGGCTATCTATAGCGACCGGTTGACCTCAATACAGAGAGTTGTCCGAATTTTGATAAAAATAGAGTTGAAGTAATACTTCATAAAATTAAGATTAAAGTGATAAGAACACTTGAAGTATTTTGACAGCTTTTGAAAATATTGTTTTAGTTTCTAAATCGAAAATGTGAAATCATCAAAATCAAAAACAACTTTGTTCTAACAAACTCTCATTTTTTGATGATTTCAGTCCAAAATAATTTTTGAAAGGAATATTTTTAGAAGAGAGTTTTCCTGTAAAAAATTATATCCATTATAAGCAATACTTCTCAAAGCAATATACATAAGTGATTATAAGAGACAAATAAGCTAAGGAGCAATAATTTTTCAAAAGCTTTTCAAAGCCCCCTTATCAACATGCCAAGTAAAAAATATGCATTAAACAAAGTATAAAATAAAAGCTTCGTAGCTAATAGCTTGTCAAGATTAACTTAGCTTTTAAAAGCTCAAAAAACTTAAAATCTCCCCCAGTCAATGTTAGTCATATAGCAAAAACAAATTACACAAGGCTCAACAAATATCATATATATCAAGATCGCAAAGCCCATCACTTATAGCTTATACAATTTGACCAAACCTCACAAAAGCTTGTCCCATTGAGCTTTTTAGCTCATGTCATCTTTCTCCCCCCTTGAAATCATCAAAAAATAACATTAGCACCATAGAAAATTATGGAAAGAGCAGAAAATGAAAACTATGTGCAATATCTAAAATTTAAACAACATCATATGAGTTCTAGAGTTTCAAAAAATAGAAAAAGAAATGACAAAAAATTAAATGAGGATCAATCCTCGTCCAAGGAGAAGCAAGCGGTGGGTAAGAGATCTGTGATGAATTCTTGAGCTTTCCAACTGATTTCTTGAGCTTGCTATTTTCTATTTTAAGTTCCTTGTTACCCCTGTTAAGCTCATCATAGTCCTCTTGATATCTTTCATTGAGTTCACCAATCTTTTCATCATACCCATATGGACTCTCATCCCCATTATCATCATCAGCACCGGTATTATCCTCCGGAGCACCTGTGATACCCTCCAGCTGCTAGATTTTCAGCCTCAATATCGTCAAAAATATCATCAGGAACTTGGAAAGTAGAGGCTCTAGCACGACCCTTTGCCGACTTAGTTGGGCTGTTGTGAATAGTTCTTCGCATCCGATGTATTTGTTGAATATTATCATTGTCAAAATCGTTCCTAATGACCTCGGAGTTGAGCTCGGTAGGAGGAAGACCGGATTAGAGAAGTAACTTACAAATCAAATTTCCCAAGGCAAATTACTTGGAGCCCAAAGTAATTGAATCTATCAAGAATTGAATAAAAACAGCCCCATAATTTACCAGTTCGCCCTTTTTGATCCTGTAAGTTAGGAAGTAGTCCATATTACTTGATAACTTAATCGACTTCCCACAAACATAATATGACACAATCAATGAAATAATACAAAGCTCATCCGTCATATATTGTGTAGTAAACTCCGGCATAACCGCGAAAAAGGTTTATACCTCATCCAACGTAACTCATAACTTCCTATCATCCCAACGAATTCAAGAAATATAATCCCAAACACCTTCCCTTACTCCAAGCAAACGACAAATCTCATTAGGGCTCTAATGAAAATGACGCCCTTTCACAAACGAATTTAATGCAATAGGCTTATGAATATCATCAAATTCTATCTACATATTCACATAAAAAAGCTTGATTACCTCATCATCATACATTATAAAAGGATGATCACTCAAATAAACACAATTTTGGGTTTCAAACAAATCATGAATTGTCAGAAAAGAGTTTGAAAACGTCCTAAATCGGTAAATTTTAGTCCGACTAATTTATGTTTTCCATATATCCGGATTCTCATAAATATATTCGCCATACTTATGAATAAATAACGAAGAATTTGAACCACTCAGAGTGTGGTAATTTGAGCCCGGGAAAGTAAGGGATTAGCATCACCAGATTGCCCTTGAGCCGTCTCTCATTGGGTTGCCTGTATTTTGCATTGCTCCACTATGAATTGAAAATTTGAAAACAGACCCTCTCCTGGTCTTTTTTCGCTTTTGGGAAGGAGATGAACCGGTAAAATTCTTTAGAGGTGCCATATATGTGAAATACTCAAGAAGTAGAAGAGATTAGCAGCAAGAATCATGAAATATGATGAAGTATAGAGGTAGATTGAGATTTAGAAGTGATTTTCGCAACCTAGGGTTTAAAAGAGGGGATGAGCTTTTGTCTGTCAAAAACTGAGACATAAATGATTTTAAGGAATTCTGACTCTATAGCAACCGGCGACGGGTCCCTGGACATAGCGACCTGTGCATGTTCCAGAGAAAAAATTCACTTTTGTTTTAGGAAAATAGATTTTTCACCCCAAAACTTTTCTAATAAAAATAAAGTGCTCAAAATTTAAATGTAGACGTTATTCAATATGCATTATGCCTAAACGAGCTTGAATATAGTTAAAAGTCTCGATGAGTAATGGTTGTGTAAAAATATATGTGAGTTGATCTTGAGACGGAACAAAGCACATCTCAATTTTTTCTTTTGAAACACAATCACTTAAAAAGTGATGTCGAACCTCAATATGTTTGGTTCGATTGTGATGAACCGAATTCTGAGAAATATTAATGATGGAAGTATTATCACAAAAGATAGGAATATTTTCAAAATTGATTTTGTAATCCGCCAAGGTTTCTTTCATTTATAATAATTGTGTACAACAAAAAGCCATGGAAATATATTCGGCTTCGGCCATTGATAAAGAAACACAATTTTGCTTTTTAGAAAACCAAGAGATGAGGCAATCACCTAGAAGTTGACATGAGCTGGATGTGATTTTTTTATCATCAATATTTCCGGCATAATCTGAATCACTATAGCCTTTTAAAGAAAACTATCATTTTTGGATAAAATAATGAAATAGTGCATTTTAGATATCAAAAAATTCTTTTTATGACACTTAAATGAGATTCTTTGGGATTGCTTTGAAATCGAGCGCATTGACATACGACATGAAGAATATCGGATCTACTTGCGGTTAAGTAAAGTAAACTACAAATCATAACTCGATATTTTGTTTTGTCAACCGGTTTACCTATTTCACCCTTGTCTAGTTTGATATTTGTTGCCATTGGCGTTGCCACGGTTCTTCCTTGTTCAATTCCAAATTTCTTTAGAAGTTCCTTGTGTATTTGGATTGAGAAATATATATTTTTTCATGACATTGTTTGATTTGAATTCTAAGGAAGAAGTTGATTTCACCCATCATACTCATTTCAAATTCACCTTACATAAGCTTAGAGAAATTCTTGCACAAAGATTCATATAACACCAAAAATAATATCATCAACATATATTTGAATTAGAAGACTATCTTGTCCTTTTTCAAAAAACAAAAAAGAATATTATCAAACTTTACCTCTTGTAAATATATTTTCTAAAAGAAAAGAACTTAGTCTATCATACCATGCTCGGAGTGCTTGTTTGAGACCATATCAAGCCTTTTTAAGTTTATAAACGTCATTTGGTCTTGAGAATTTTTCAAACCCCGGAGGTTGTTTAACATAAACTTCTTCTTGAATAAAGCCATTTAGAAAAGCGGATTTTACATTCATTTTGTAAAGTTTAAAATTTTTAAGCTAGAATAAGCAAGATACAAATAGCTTCTACATGTGCTACGGGTACAAAAGTTTCATTATAATCAATACCTTCTTCTTGACATAACCTTGAGCTAACAACCTTGCTTTATTTCAAATGATGATGTCTTGATTATCCAACTTGTTCCGAAATATCCATTTTATTCCGATGATAGTGTGAAAGGGAGGACGCGGCACAAGTTCCCAAATTCAATTCTTTCAAATTGATTTAGCTCTTTTTGCATTTTTAGGAACTAATCTTCATCTTCAATTGCTTCCTTAGCATTTGAGAAATTAGAGTTTTTTTTTTCCGGCAAATTCCTTCTCGTCATGACTTGTCAAGTGGATCCCCAATCATAAGATCTTTGGGATGATTTTCTTTGAATTTCAATGGCACGGGAGATCCGAAGTGTCACCCCTTACTTCTTGTTTAACATTTATTGAAGTAGAGGGTTGATCATTTTGAGTGATGTTTGGAACAATTGGTTCTATGTCGTCTTCATCATCACTATCTTCATTTGGAATTTATTGAACATCAGAAACTTCAGTTAATTTGATGTGTATGGATTCTTCGACTACTAAGCTTGTTTTGTTGTATACTCAGTATGCTTTGCTTTTGGTCGAGTATCCCATAAAAAATCCTTCATCGTATCGGCCTTGGGGTCAAGCTTATCCAAATGTTCGTTGGTGTTTAGAATGAAACCTTTGCAACTAACTACGATGAAATAGCTAATATATGGTGTTATTCCTTTCCAAATCTCATATGGTGTTTTTTTCAACTTTGGTCAAAGATATACTCGGTTTACCACGTAGCAAATGGTGTATACGGCTTCGGCCCAAAAATAATTTGGAAGTGAAAGTTCGTTGAGTATTGACCGACATATTTTTTGTAGAGTTCGATTTTTCCTCTCGGCTACACCAATTTGTTGAGGAGTTCTAGGAGCTGAGAAGTTGTGAGCATATCCTTTGGTTTCACATAAAACACTAAATTCAACATCAATTCACCAAACAATCACTTCTAGTAGATTTGATAGTGTCTTCTTTTTTATTTTTTAAAGTCTACTCAACTTAGCGAACTCATAAGCGACATCATTTATATTAGCAAGAAAAATAACTCAAGTATATCTAGAGAAGTCATCGACAATAACGAAAGTATAATATTTTTCACTTAGGCTTGTCGTGTCAATATCCCCCTACAAATCTAGATGAAGAAGTTGAGAGGTTTGATTATGGAAATTTCATCTTTGGGCTTCAAACTACTTTTTGTTCTTTTGACAAGTGTCACATAAGACAATATTTTCAAAATTTAATTTGTGTAGTCCTTTGACATGTTGATATTTGCAAATGTTTTGTAAATGTTTATATCCAACATGTCCAAGTCACCTATGTCATAAACTAGTTAAATCATTGCTAGCAACAAGACAAGAAATATTTTGACTAACCAAATCACTTGTGCAAATTTTGTAAAGATTGCCTTTTCTAGTTGCTTCACAAATAATTTTATCATTTTAAAAAATAAGGCATTTTTCTTTATTAAAAAAATATTATAATTTAAATCACAAAGTTGGCTTGCACTTATCAAATTGAACTTAAACCCATCTACAAATAAATCATCATTAAGAGAGAAAGAAGAATTACCAACGTCTCCATTGCCAATGATTTTGCCTTTTGCCATTTCCGAATATAACCACTTCTCCCTCTTGTAGCTTGATGTTGGTAAAGAGATACTCTTTTCCGGCCATATGGTGTGAACATCCGCTGTCCACGCGCCATTTGGAATCCTCTTTGACCATTATTGCCCCAAGTACATAAAATAAAGTTATTCTTAGGTACCCTATAGTATTGGGGTCCATGACTATTAGCATTGAGACCTTTAGGTATTAAAAAATGACTAGTACTATTTTTAACTCAACAAGTGCTAGTAAAATGACCATTCTTGCCACAATAAAAGCATATAATAGTTCTAGGACTACTAGCATGTATAAAAGTTGGAGCTTGGTTCTTTTTCTTGAAATCGGTTTGAATAGATTTGTAACCAAGTCTTAATTTTAAATGCTCACTTCTTTGTGCACCAAGTATTTTAGAAACCTTATCGGTACTTAAGTTAAAACGTTGCACATCTTTTTTTAAACTTTTTAGTTCTTTTGTGAGCAATTCATTTTCGGAATCAAGACTTCTAACTTTAGCAAGAGTAATAGTATGAGCATGATCAAGAGATTTATAAGATGAAAATAAATTATCTTTTTCTATTTTCAAGCTCTTAAAATCCTTTTTCAATTTTTTTTTGTATTTAACAATCATATCTTAAAATCCTTTTTTTTGTATTTAACAATCTCATTTGCAAATCATCATAATCTTCTTGCAATTCATCAATTAAAGAAGAACAAGAGTTAGAGCGTACCTCATCGATGGCTATGAGACCTTGTTTAGTTTCCTCATCGTTGGATGTTGCAAGAAGTTCATCCCATGTCTTCGCATCCGCATTTAAGGCCTTCTTTTCGGGGAAAAACGTTTTCTTCTTTTGTTCTTCCTCCGCGATTTTTGGACAATCGGCGGTTTCCGCATTTAAAGCATGAGTTGTCTCTTATTTTTATTACCTTATTTTTCTATACTTATTATAAAAGTGTGAATAGGTTTTAAGGTTTCTTGAAAATTTTGAATTGCCAAAAAAGTCTTTATGGTAAAGTTAGCTTTAAGGGTAAATAAATAGTTTTCTATAATGATTTTGCTTTTATTTGTTTAATAATATTAACAAGTGTCTCTTTATATTCCAAACCCTTCTTATATGATTTATTTCAATTTTAATTCTTAGAATATTTTAAATTTTAAGACAATATTCATTTTATATTATACTAGATATCGAGAGCTTTCCAACCATATGTAATAAGCGTATATAAAAGACTTCATATGAGAGAATTTTAGCCATTTAAAGTTGAGTGTTATGCAAAATTACACATATAATATCTTTCTTTAATTTTCTAAATAAATAAATACATCAAAAAATACAAAAGAGTATGAATTTATAGCAAAATGAATAGAATAAATAATAAATAAAATAATTAATTTTATTGAGAGAATTTTAGCCATTTAAAGTTGAGTGTTATGCAAAATGTACACATATAATATCTTTCTTTAATTTTCTAAATAAATAAATACATCAAAAAAGAAAAAAAGAGATGAATTTACAACAAAATGAATAGAATAAATAAATAAATAAAATAATTAATTTTATTTTATTCAAAATAAATAGCAGGACAAAATACATTTTCTAAACTTCACTATTGGTTGAAAATATCCATATAGTAATAAATTTATCATCTATCACACACCCTAAATTGTGAGATAATATTTTTTTTTTGTTGGAGTAAATGATATATTTTTTAGTGTGGGAAGATGGGAATTTGTGACTATTAAAAATTTCAAGGAATCTTATGTTTTTCCCATAAAAAATAATTAGTTTTTAAGATAAGTTAAATAATTTTTTTTTACTAAAAATTTGAATAACTATTATTTTGTTTCTAAGATTTATTCATTAATCTTTATGTATGTTTCCCGTAATAATGGATATACGGTTTAACATGATTTAGATTCAATTATCAGTTTATTTTATTCGTGTATACTTTTGATAAAAAAAAAGACCATTGTGACAATGTAAAGTTGAATTTGCAAAACAAATATATTATAAGTATATACTCTAAAATTTAAAAAAAATAAACTTGGTTAAGAGTTATGTGTTTGAAATTAATGAAATGAGATTTTAAATCTCAAGGTGAGTGGATGAGATTTGAGTAATATTTGTTTAATTTTGATTATACATAACTGTATATTTATAATTTTTTTTACCTTTTTTAAGGGTTGACATATTTCTATTGTAAAATTAAATAAACAAAAAATAAAAGAGAAATAATTTTACAACAAAAATTACAATAACAATATAAAACAGCTAATACTAAGAATCTTGATGCTAAATTGAAAATTTGGTTCCAAGAAGAAACAATGTAAGATAACTAATTTTTTTAACATTTATTTATGCATACACCATTTGACCTTTCAAATCCTATAATTTAGAATCATTTATCAATTTTAATAATATATCATTGTATATTCTTTTAGTTAATGTAAATATGATAATAAAAATCTGAAATTAACTATAAAAGATATTTAAAAGGATAAGTATGTATTCTCAAACTTTACGAAATGTAATTATAAATTATGATTTCATATGGAGGAATATAGAGCATGATTATTTTTTAATTTTGATTATATTTTTCTTGGCATAATAAAATTTTAATTAATTGGATGAAAAGTCTAACAAGTTTGGATAAAAAAAAGAAACTAAGTTATATTATTATAACAAAATATTTTATTTTTAAATTATAAATAAGAAGTTAATATGACTTTTAATAATCTTATTCTATTTTACGTATCTGGAACTTTAGATTGCAACTATTGTTCCTATTAAATCTCTTCTATTTTATGGTAATTTTTTTATTTATTACTTATATAGAGGTGTATTGGTTAAAAAAACTACATCAATAAACAGACTTTGATTTACAAAAATAGAAATTAATATAATAAATTAAAATAAATTTAAATAAAATACAGATAAAATTGGTATATATATATATATATACTATTTTAAGAATGATAGAAGAAATATTGAAGAAAATCACCTACATATGTACATTTTAACATTTATGACAATACTTATTTTTGTTGAAAACGTACATACACCTTTAATAAATTATATAAGTTTAGGTAAAAAGATATGTACTATATTATTGAGGTAGTGAAATAATCTGACTTAACAAATAAAAAATATAATATGATATGAAAACAAGAATCAAAATCCGAATTAAAGAAGTATATACATATCTATATGCTAAGAAAAACTAAAAAAAGATTAATAATCTGACATTTATATCATAAGTGTATATTTCCTAATATACATGTTGATATGTTAATCTTTTACTTTAAAAATATTGTATTAAATTATGCACAATAAGTATAAAACTTACTTGATATTTGAATGATGACAACAACATCACATTTGATTGAAATTTTTCATCAAAAAGTTTATTTATGGATCAAAGTAATATATTTCCTTGTTATTTCAAAAATAGACATGATTTGGAAAATAAATTATTCATTATAATTTAAATATTAATTTCATTAACAAAAGTAACTGATTTTAGTCAACTTTAGATCTTGAGTCTCTTTGGAGATATAAGCACTGTATATTAATATTTATATATAAAAAAATAATTATGATTTTGATCTAACATTTTGTAGTGTACATATTTATGTATTGTTAAAGTAATAATTTAAATTTTGGTCAAACATTGTTTTCATAGTTATGCATTTTAAAACATGTCCCCCTCTTGAACAATTTATATTTTAAAATGTGTATTTTTCAAGTGAAACCAGATTTTATTGTAAATGTTATATTAACAAAGATCTAAATAACATTTTTCAAGTTTTTCTTCTAAATTTTACAATGATAGATATATCATTTTCAGTCCTCTTTACTTTTAACCTTTTTTCTTATAATTTGTCATATTATATTTTATTTTGTTAAATAAAATTCTATATATGAGTAACAATATACATACATACAATTAATAAATAAAAACATTGTGATGGAATATCAAGAGACAAAAAAGAACAATAATTTGAGTAAGATTTGAAAAGTTATATTATTTCTTGCTTTGTAGTTTAAAAATAAAATTTTAAACATTCATATATAAATTTCTATATATGGATAACAATTAATCATTTAATCAAATACTCAAATGTATATATTGACATTCTTTAATATCAAATTCATCATCGGGTAAAACTGATTTAATATTAGGTCGAAGATTTAAATTTACGAAGATATTTATTTTTAACATTTTAAGCATTCAAATATATGCATTATAATACATTATACTTTTGTGAATTGTGTTGTAAATTTTATGCTACATTGAAAGATGCTCATCGACAAAGATAAAATGAATAAATGAATTTTTTATGCTTAAGACAATAAAAAGATAGGCGTATCAATTTATATATGATGTTTTTTTTTTTCTGATGTCACAAAAAAAATAAAAATTAAGACCTCTATTTTGCTTGAAAATGTCACATGCATAGAACACGACAACTAAAAAGTAAGGAGTTTTTTTGTTATGTCATCCTTATAAAAATGCTATACTGAGCTTAACCTATGTTTTACGGTTATTTGACATACTTCAAGACTATTATATTCTATATTCTATAATTTTGTTGTAGAGCTCCGAATGATGGGTTATTCTTTGGATATGCTCCGTTGGATGGATTTTTAGAATGTAAAGTGATTTTTTAAAAGAAAACAACATGAAAGATGTAATTGAGGTCCTTCATATTATATATTTCAATGTATTAATTAATAATTTTTACTGTTATTAAATTTATCATTACTATATTACATAACTAATTTTTGATATAAGAATTAACTAGAATAATTATTAATCACATTAGTACACTCAATAACAAAAAATTATGTGGAAACAATAAATTTATGATGTTGTGCATGCTCTTTAATGATAATATAATGTAGCATAACTATTATTATTCTCTATGATGTGGTTCTGTCGTTTACTTGATATGTAAATGTGACTATTCTTTCAAACTGAATCAATTTATTGACCATTTTCAATTACAATTGATTAGTCTATTTTATCTTCATTTCTATTATATAAATAATTAATTTAATCATGGAGAACATGAGAAAATTGGATAATAGTCAAGTGGTTAAGACTCTTATCCCAGCTAGAGATATGAGATTTGATTCCCATCATCCCTCCCCTTCGAACATATGTACTTATTTTTTTTTTAAAAAAAGGAGAACATGAATTAAAATATTACGGGAACTAAGCTTTTAAATATAAAATGGAATTTTACTTTTTCATCATTCTTAGCAAAAAGGCACATGTGGTGAATGAAAAACTAAATCTTGTAGTCAAACCGATTTAACAGATCACCCCCATTAGGAAATAGAGTAAAAGAGAAATGCATCCATATGTCAACCATTATGCTCGGGCTAAAAGTGCATTAAAAATAATTGCAAAAAAATCTCAAAGCTAATTATGAAGAAGAAGTAAACACTCAAAAAATAAACAAGAGATGCATTAATTTAAAACGAATTCTTAAAATATATTTTTTTAATTTATATATAGATTGCTCATTAGTTTTTTTATATCCACTGTACTTTGTTAAGCGATAATATCATTTAAGTATCATGTTTTTTTAGTTCAAAATGTTTTAACCATATTTCACCAACAAATAAGTTTAAATTTAGTCATTCAAAAACTTTCTTTTATGATCAAAATACATGAATCACATTTCTTATAAATACAAATAATATAATAAAAATTGATTCTATTTTATAGATTTAATTTGAATTAAAGTAATAAAATTATTTGGTTCACGTGCAACACACGTTCACCTTACTAGTATTAACAAATTTGACAAATTTTCTCACAAGAGCAGCCATTTCCTCGTCTTTCTCATCACTAGGATAATAGATATTATTGGAACTTGAGGCAAGACCCTCCGGATTAGATTGCATACCCGATTGAGAAGTGGATGATTTGAAATTCTTCTTTTTTCTTTTTTTAAATATAGACTTCATAAATGAGAAGATTTCCAATAAGCTCATCAAACTTGAGTGTTTCAAGATTTTGAGCTTCTCTGATAGCCATGAATTTTTTGGACCAAGTATCGGGAAGAGCATTCAAAACTTTAGTCATCTTATCTTCTTCGGAAATAATTTTTCCAAGTACCAATAAAGGATTAACAATATTGTCAAACCTTTCCACCATCTTTGAAATGCCTTCACCTTTAAACATAGTGAAATTTTCGAAATCCTTGACTAGCATGGTTTTTCGAGCGTGTTTTCCTTTCTCAGTCCTTTTGATAGATGGTTTTCAATTTTGTCCACAGTTCGTGTGCGGGTCTAATTCCCCTTATACTATTATATTCGTTAGCGGTAGAGAGCAATGCAAAATAGTTAATGTCTTACCATTCAGGGAGAAGGATTTTTTGTCAAATCATCAAACTCCTTGAAATCCTTAGGAGCTAGTGTTCCATCCTCTAATTTCTTTGTCAGTTTAGCAACTCCTTCAATAACCACGTTCCAAATATCAAATCTGAAACCTTGTAAGAAGCACTCCATTCTATCTTTCGAAAAGGCACAATTATTGGAGTCGAAAAGAAGTGGCTTGTTGGATGAAGTACCGGTTGGAAGATAACTCTTGTTTGTAGCCATGTATCTTTCATCTTTACTCACAAAGATTAAACGATCTTGCCAAAGAGTTTCGCTTTGATACCACTTGTTAGTCGAAGTGGCTACTAAAATCTAGAGGAAGGGTGAATAGATTTTCCCAATTTTTCAGTTTTTGTTCTCTTTTCCAAATATGTGAGGATTTTAAAGAATATAATAGATAGAAGAAGAATCAACACAATGATATATAGTGGTTCCACTCACCTAGAGCTTAATCCACAACCACCCGGTATGTTCGAGTGGATTTTGAATAGAAATTTTTTATTAATCAATATCAAACGATTACAACTCAACGAGAAGAGCACCAAACTCTTCTGAAAACAACAACCTTAAAGAGCACCAAACTCTTCAACACATAGTCTAATCAACCAAGCGTGTTCTCACCAAAAGAACACATAAAAAACAATTCTTATTTTGGATGATTTTGATCAATCAAGATTACACATCAAATGAATGTATACAACTTTGAAAGTACAAGTGTAATCAAGAAAGAAAGCCTAATAAGCAAGATGTGAAAGTGTAAAAACTTGGGCTATTACAACAAAAATATGAAAAGATCAAAAGATCTACAAAAATGGTTAAGAAAAGATAAAGTAAATCTTGTTGATAAGTGTTGCTGCAACAGATAGAATTTCCTGATAAACAAGTATAGTGACCGGTTGCTATGTATATAATTCGAAAGTTTAGACCGTTGGATCATTATTTGACATATGTTGTTGTCAAGGGTGACCGGTCTCTATGGATTGCGAGCGATCGTTGTACCATGGCGATTGATTTCCATGGATAGAGACCTTGCCATTGAAACAACGAAGAAATCCAATTTTTTTATTTTTTGCAAACATTCAGGTATTGGTCGCTCTAGTAAAGCAACCGGTCGCTATAGCCTCAGAGAATTCTCTATTTTTCGAAATTCTTGAAAATCTTACAAGTATTGGTCACCCTCTATAGCGATCGATCATCCTCAATGCATGGACTTCTCTGTTTTTCGAAAACTTTGAAAATCTTTCATAGCGACCGCTCGACCTTAATATAGAGAGTTGTCCGAATTTTGATAAAAATAGAGTTCACGTAATACTTCATAAAATTAAAATTAAAGTGATAAGAACACTTAAAGTATTTTGACAACTTTTGAAAGTGTTGTTTTGGTTTCTAAATCGAATACGTGAAATCATCGAAATCAAAAATAACTTTGTTCTAATATTATCCACCTTTACTCTATTCTAAACCTTTATAAGTTCGCAACCTCGAACAAATAGATTATGAACAGAGTTGCGATTTTCCATTTCAAACATTTTTAACACATCTTGTCCATACCTCCTTTGAGAAATAAAAATAGATAAAATTATTTTTTTAGTCCTCTAAGTCGACGTTCTTGGAAATCTGGTCCTATTTCTTTGACTTTGGATTTAGTCCTTTAAGTGGGTAAATTTTCAGATTTTCAGTCCTGTTACCTGCTACAGCAGGTCAAAGTGACAGGTTATGCTTATGTGGAATATCATTTTCCAAAAATTAATATTTCAATTATAATTGATGAGATGGATGCTTATTTGGAAATACACTAGGCAAAAATGGAGGAAAAAAATAAGGAAAAACCCAACTTGGTATCAACCTTATATACTAAAAGAAAAAACGAAGTTGACACATGTCATCACATCATTAATCTTGTACATGTGTCAATTTCTCATTCTCCCAACTCCACATGGTTGCTTCACATTTATCCATGTGGTATCCTCATGTATAAAATCTAAAAGTGAATTGCTATTATATTTTTGAATTTGAAAGACAACAAATTTAAAAGATAATAAGTAATCCAAAAACCAATGATTCTATACTCTATATTTTAAATTTATTATTTTTTAAAGCTTAAATATATTAATATACAAATAAAACAAATGCAGAAAACGAGCAGACAAGAGAAAAAAAAGGACTCAAGTAATTGTTATCTTCTACAAAAAAAAATCTACATTTTTTTTATAGAAGATAATCTCTCATTTGAATTATTAATATATTTTATAATTTAAAAATAATAAATTTAAAAGACAACAAGTAATCCAAATAACAAAGATTCTATCTACATTATCTTTTAGAAAAACGAGCAAGAAAGAAATCAATCTATTTTCAAGCAATTGACATGTACCCGACGTACTGTTGGACCTCAAGCGCATTACTGGATTGACGACTGTCCCCATGAACCAACACGAGTCTTTTCTAGCGCGCTTTGTCCTCACTCACGCGTATAGATGTTAAACGGGCTGGCGCTATCAACGAGCTTCGGGCTAAATGGACCACTATTAAATGGACTAGCATATTGTGAACCTAACCCTAACCCTAGCGGGCTTCGGGCTAAACGGGCCACTATCGGGCTATAAGTCAAAAAAATTAAAATGTATATATTTAAATCTAATTTTTTTAACTCGAACGTATACAACATTTAAGTTTAACATGTTAAGTTAAAGTATTCATTATAAAAAAATCTTGCATAGTTTATAATTATATTGCATACATTAATTAAAATTTAAATATTCCATGATCTAAATTTTAAAAATAAAACTATAATTAGCATTATATAATATATACCCATATAAATTGAAAAAAATAATATTTTTTGAAAATAATATTCATATGACTATAATTCATAGTTTTAAAAGTTATATATTTAAACCTTTTAAAGATGAGGAGATGTGAATTTGAAAAAATATATTTAGTAATAGGCAATATGTAATAAAATAGATTTATAATATTAGAATTATATTTATATTTAAAAAAAACACAATTGGCGGGTTAGCGGGCTAGCCCGGGTAACCTACGGGCTAGCCCTAACGGGCCTCAGGCTAAATGGTATGGGACAAAAAATGCCCAGATTTAAAGGGGACAAAATAATTCGGCCTAACACTCTTTTTTCCGGTTTAAACGGTCCGGGCCAACGGGCCGTGGCTCGTTTAACATCTCTACTCATACACTCCCTGGAAAACTTCTCAGTAGGTCACCTACCCCATGTCAACTCCAGGCCAAACACGTTTAACCTTAGAGTTTCTATGTAATGGACACCAGAAAAGAAGATGCATATGTTGGTGTAGGTAGTCCATATAAAATCCTTTAAGTTTTCCTTTAACTGTGCAATCCAGCGCTCACGCTTTTGAATCACGGGCCACGCCTCGCGCCTCTTTTAAAGCCCATTGCAGGCAGGATGCTGGACCAAAGCCCAACAATTCCTCTCCCGGACTGCCAAAGATCTCGGCTCGGTGTTGGGCAACCTCCGCCCGGCAAACTTCCCGCCTAACGCCAACTTCTTCAATTCAACCATCGCGTCACGCCAGCCTCTCAATTCTGGCCACCCAGCAACCTACAACTTCAGTTCCAGCCCGTTTATCTTAGTTCCAGCCTGCTAGCAACCTACCTTCATTTATGGTCCATTTTCCTCCATTGCGCCCGAAGATCTCGAGTTCAAGCTCGTGGCAACCTCCACTGCAGCGTGCTTCCAAGGGAATTCAAACTCGTGACCTGCTCTGATACCAATTGTTGGACCTCAAGCACTTTACTGGAGTGACGACTGTCCCACAAACTAACACGAGTCTTTTCTAGCACGCTTTGTCCTCACTCACTCGCTCATTGGAAAACTTCCCAGGAGGTCACCTATCCGATGTCTACTCCAGGCCAAGCACGCTTAACCTCAGAGTTTCTATGTAATGGGCACCAAGAAAGAAGATGCATATGTTGGTATAGGTAGTCCATATCAAATCCTTTAAGCTCCCATTTAACTGTGAAATCCAGCGCTCACGAGTTCAAATCGCGAGCCGTGCCTCACACTTTTTTTAAAGCCCATTGCAGGGAGGATGTTGGACCAAAACTCAACACGTACTTTTCCTGTCAACTTTACTTCTAAGATAATTTGAATCTAAGTAGACGATAAGTTTCAAGTCTTATTCCTTAGGATACCACAATCCAACTTATTGGCTTCCCTTAAGATATCTCAAAATCTTCTTGGCTGCAGTCATGTGACTTTCTTTTGGTGCAGATTGAAACCTTACACAGACACCTACTACAAAGGTGATATTTGGTCTGCTGGCTGTCAAATAGAGAAATGATCCAATAAGTGTTCTATACCTTGTTTGACTTGCTGATTTTCCTTGAGTATCAAGATCAATCTTTATGGAAGTGTTCATAGGTATTTTGACAGATGACTTCTCTTCTATGCCAATCTTCTTTATTAAATCTCTTGTATACTTAGTTTGGCTTATGAAGGTTCCATCCTTCTTTTGCTTCACTTAAAGTCCTAGGAAGAAAACTAATTCTCCCATCATACTTATACAATCTGACCAACCAATATTACACAGTCTAACCACCATTTAAACTTATTGAAATTCAATGGGTGATATCGAGACCTAAAATCGATCCTAAATAAGACACTAGCTCCTTTAAGTAGTCAAATGAATCATTTATCCTTAGAAATTGGTATTTGTTTTATAATCACATAAATCCTCCATGTAGTCAATACACTCCATAGACCCATCATTCGTCCTGATATACATGACCGACTCTTCTTATAATGACACTATAAGTCAGATAAGTCCTTTAACCAATAATTCTTGTAATTGTACATTCAACTCTTATAATTCCTTCGTCGCTATTCTATTTGGTGAATTTCATATCATGTCGTCCCAAATAAAAAAGTCAATGGTGAAATCTATTAGTCTATCATATGGAATCCCAAATATTTTTTTTAAAACATATTATATAGTCTCGAATAACTAACACATTGACCATTATCAAATCAAAAGATTGGTAGTTTACAACAATATCCAAATACCTTAGACATTTCTTTTCTTAAACTTTTCCTTCTTTCCTGACATAACTCGAGGTCTTCATCTTAGCCTTTGCTCCATAGAAAAATAAACTCATGCATTAAAACATTATCTTCTTATGTACTTTATTGACTCTTATGAAGTTACTGCATGCTTAAGATCATCAAAATCTCTCATTCCTACAAAATATAAATCCACTTCTAAATCATTTCTATTAACCTTCAGTTTCATGACTTTAGACATCCGAACAGGAATTATGGTCTTTCTAAGTTTTATACTAACACCATAACTATATCAATATATTATCATTAACTCTTGAAAAATGAACATGGCGTAAATCATAAATATTCAACTCGAAAGCCATTAAAGTCTATCCATAATATATGTTGCTAGTAATCTACTCATAGTCAGTCCTAACATTCTCGATCGCTTATATATTCGTAATGAATCTCATGTATTCTATCACAAGGGTCCTCTTCCAAGTCCTCTAGAGTCTATATTATCCTTTCCTTATTCCCATACAGTATATTCAAACCTTGTAGTCAATAGCTCCATGGTACATGTGTATGCATCAACAAATCATTTTTTTTGTAAGCGCGAGGAGCCAGCTTATAGTTCCTTCTTCTAATATAGCAAGTACACATGCAATGAGGAGTATGAAATAAAAGCAATAAGACATAATGACATGAATAATATGTGCTGCATAATATTATGACATGGTCTAACATGAATAAATTTGCATACCTTAAGGAATTCGGCGAGATATGGCGGAGGTGGATGTCACTATACTATTTTTTTTAAATATTTAAAAATATATTTTTTTTAACAAGTCCACAGAACTGTAGACCTGCTCTGATACCACTTATAACGCCCCAGTTTTCAAAATATAAGAATAAATTAATTTAATAAGAAAATGTATTTAAAAGCGCACGAATAAGAAGCATCTCAAAAATAAGTGGAGCCATTTTATTAATAACCTAATAATCCATCACACTTCACTAAAAGAGAGCATTTTATGAAACATAGCTTAAAATTAAGATTTCACATCCAAATTGTGAAGCCCCGATTTTTCCGAGCTTATAATTGATTCTTATTGTCGTCTATGTATTTGATCGACTATTTTACCGCGTCAGTTTGACGGGTAATTATTAACAATATATATATTTTGTATTTTATTTCATTTCATTTATTACTTGTGATCATGATCTTTATTAATTCTATTTTGCATTTATAATCACTTGATTGATCATTATTACTATTTTTGTATTTATTAGTCACCTTAGAATTTTAAGAGACTATTTATTTTAGAGACTTTTACCTTATAGAATTAAGATTTTGATTTTGATTAAGTGATCATGAGACTTATAAGTGATCAAGGAAATCACTAATTAAATTGGAGATTGATATATTTCATCTATTATCATCAAATTTGGGAAACAAAATATAGAATTACCATAATGCCCTTAGTATGAACGGCCATGGTGATGATTTGGCGTAGAAATATCATCCAACTCTTGTACACTTACACCTTAAATTAGTCATCTTGTGTATAATTATACCATTAATTCAAACATTATACACATCATCTTATACATCAATTCTTTATTATTAATTTTGCCAACATGTTGGAAGTCTTCCAACATTCCATTCAAACCATCTCATGCCCATACCTTTGACCTCCAAAATGTCTCCCATGCAAGAGGCAAAATGCAAGACACAAATTAATCAAAATTTTCTCCCCCCCCTCTCAAGCATGTGGACGGCCACATGAAGGAAAAATGAACAAATTTGTTCATTTTTCATCCAACACCTTCATCTCTCAAGCTAATTCTCCTCATTCTCTCTAACCTCTCTCTAAAATTCATTCACATCTTCAAACATTCAAACAAAATTCATTCATATCTTCAAACCTTCAAACACCAACTCTTCACATCTTCAAATCTTCAACATAAGTTCCTCATATCTTCAAGTACCACTTCTTCATATCTTCAAATATTCAAACACAAGTCCTTCACATCTTCAAATCCATCTTCATAACTCCAAGAACATCTTCTTCCTAACATCAAACATACTTCCTTTCTTCAAACATCCAAACCAAAACAAACAATCTTATCACTTAAAACTCAAAAATTCGAACACCCTCTTTCTCAAGGTAAGAAATTTCACTCCTCAAATTCAACTTAAATTCTTTCTACTCATCACCTTCTTCTTTTAACTTAAGTTTATATTTTGGATTTTGAGGTACTTAGAAGACCACTTGAAGACATGCATGCATGGTGGTGAAACTTGAAGACTTGAAGAAGAACTAGTAGAGAATTTGGACTACAAGGTAAGAATTGGACACTAGAACCCTTCTTTCCTCTTCTTTCTAATTTTTTTCAAATTTTAACACCCCTTTTTCATTTTTGAGAAATAGGGGCTGACCTTAGGTGATTTTGGAGTTGAACCAAAAATTCCAAATTTAAAGCTTCAACTAGTCTCCAATCACCTACTACACAAGGTAAAGTGTAGTCTTTCTCATTTTTTTATCTCCTTCTTTTCCTCCTTAATTTTTCTCTCATTTTTCTAACATCAAATTTTTGATATTTCTTAACTTAGGGGCTGACCTAAGAAGCCTCATCCAAAAATTGTGAAATTTATCCTTTTATTTCACAATTTTCAATTTTAAGGTGGGTGGAAAAATACTTTCCAACTATTAGGTGTTTTTATTAAAATGCATGTAGAAATTTTGATCATGAGCCTTGAGATATATAATCTATGTATTGCATGTCAATTTTATGTATCAAATCATGAAAATTCTCAAGAGTTGCTCAAAATTGCTATCTATTGAATTTTAGGTGCATGCATATACAATTTAATGTTTTATTTGATGAATTCTTATATGTATTGGATATGCATGTGTATGATCTTTAAAATCCATGTTTTGGATGACTTATAACCTGGAAAAGTCGAGCATAATTGATTAAATTTCAATTTTGGACTTAAAAATGTAAAAATAGAAAGTTGGTGGACTAAATTGCAAGAAAATGAAAGTTAAAGGACCCCTCTGCAATTATGATTTCTGGGACTGTACTCAGGTTCAAAAATAACTTTTGGACATTTTAATAAAGTTTTAAGAGTTTTAAGATAAATAAAATCAACCTTCAAAAGCCCAAGGACTAGATTGTAAAATTTTGAAAGTTTAAGGGCTACTTTGCAAATTTTAAAACTGTACCAGACCTTAACATTAAATTTTGAAAATTTTATTCTTAAGGTACTGGAAATGACATATTTTAAATGTATTCCAAAAATCCAAGTGTTTAGGGCTTGGAAAGTAAATTTTCTAAAATTGAGGGACTAAAGTGTAAAAGACTAAACTTGAAGACCCAAATGAAATTTCCAGGACTTATGCAGCCCATGCATCTGGAAATACTAACTTAATTGTAACTTAATTATATTTTGGACCCACGGATTAAATTTCATAACAATTGGACCCCTAAAAGCCTTAAAGGCAATTATTTCAAAATGGGACAAAAATAATATTTTCAAACGTTAAAGGACCTACACTTATTTCTTTTAAAAACTGCTTTTGTCCCAATATCCTACTAACCTTAGTGACATTTTCCAACTGGAATCACATTAAAAGCCCTTCCGGTTTGTGAGTTCCGATTATTTTAAACTTAAGGTCCGAAATGATAATATTTACAAATTTGGGGTAATGTGAGAATTTTATAAAACACTCGACCTCAAAACTTTAACAACCTGAATCTCTGGACAATTTGGAGAATTTAGGAACTGACCTCATAATGTTTCAAGGTCGGGATATTTATTTATTCAATTTTTAACCCCAAAAGTCTTGGTTTTACAAAACGGAGCTAAATTGTAAATTTTCTTTTATAAAGGACCTAAATCAAATTATTTTCCCCTTTTACTAAAATAGCCCTGGACCCTCTGACTTGGAGATTTAATTAAAATATTTTATTTTCCCAAAAACCCTTGACTTATCGGACCGATTAATACCCGATCGCGGAGCGACTTCCCGCCTCGATGCGATGTTGAATCTATAACGGGACTTATGTTCCACCTAATCTTTCAAGATATCGAAGGTTACTTATCCTTCCGATAATCATCTTCATCCAAAACTCCACCAACGCCATAATTGCCACTCGCGTTTCAAAATTTTCCGAATCGCTTCCCAATCAATCAATAATACTCATTGCCTGATTGTTGCTGAACTTGTATTTACTTTCCTTGAGTCAACTTGGTATGTCGAGCTCACAATCGAGAATTGATATGTCGGGGATGGAACCGGCTCATTGCTATTCCACTCTTCCTCCCCCATCGTCCCTAATCCATGCAACGAGGGATGGAGTTTGTCCAAGGAAGCGGATCGTAGTACTTGAGGTATAATCATGGTTATGACAATCCGGGCCTAGCTAGCTCTCTCATGTGGATTTGTCTTTGCCTATGGAGCGATAAGGTGGTCTTGGACCATCTTGCTCGGGGAGTTACAAGGAAGAATGAAGGAATCATTGTCGATCCACACGATTCCGGAGTTATCGGACCCATTTGGTTGGCGCTACAAATCCGTACACAAACGCTACTTGTTTTGCATTGGTTGGCGCTACAAATCCGTCGCAACCATTATCTCCTTGCATGGGATTGGCGTTACATTTTCGCACGCAATCTACTGTCTTGATCAATCACATAGTGCCTGCGTGACCATGAATCGTTTTCTTGAATCGTATAAGTATATTACTTAAATATATTTATCACGGCGCTTGTGGATCGTGTGTGAATTTATGCATCATACTCACGCGTTTTCATATAACTGTTTTCTCGCATTAACTATATATCGCCACACTTGCACACGATCACCCCATCCACTGAGATTTATGTCTCATCCCCACCTGTTTTCTAACCTTTAGATGGGGACTTCGTTGAAGATCTTTGAACCGGTCTTGATTGAGCCCTTGTACTCCGCTTGTTGGATTTACTACTTCTTGTTGTTATTGATGGACTCATTTCTTTTGATTGCTTTGTTGGACTATTTTATTTTCTTTTCATTCCGGTTTGTAACTGAAGGGCGTAGGACCCTTTGACTTTTAAGTTGTTATCTTTGGCTGATTTTCGAGGATGTAATTTGGATGGTGGATGTTGTGGACTGTATGTTGTACTTGTTATTTTATTTCCGTTGCTATTTAGACTCTGTTCCATTAGGTTCTCGATGATATTCGTCTAGACCTTGTTTGGTTATTTGTATTTAAGTTGTGGATCGTCGTCGCGACCCGTTTGGGGCGTGATGATTAGAGTGGTATCGAGCTCGGTACCGGTAAGATGGAAACTTACACCGAGCCGACCCAGATAGGACCCTCGATGCGTGTTTTTGGGTAATCTGCGACTTGACCAATTAAGTGTGAAATCGATTTCAAATTGGCATAGAACCGCCTTATTGATGTTTGAACCAAGTTAGAACGCATATTTTGAGATTCCATAGTCATACTTGTCTTGACTTAGTTGATTCTTGACTGATTTCCTTTATTCATTCTTTCCTTACTCTCTCCTTATCTTTCCTCTACCTTCGACTGATCCGCCTTAGTTTTTTTGTTACTTTCCCTACGATATACTTGCTTTATGCGAATAATTATTGTATTCATTTACTCGTGAATCGCAACTAACGCTTCAAGATACAGAATGGCCGAACATCGAGGACGTGGGAGACCTCACTGCGTTCCACGAGGGGATGATGACGTACCCAGGGACCGGGTACCCTCCCCTAAATTACCACCGCCTCCTCCACCTGCTGCAGGAGACAATTTGACCGCACAAGCCTTACAACAAATACTGGTTTTCATGAGGCAACAGGCAGAGCCTCAACCCCGTGCTCTCGAACCCGCCAGAGAGGCGAACGATCGCACGTTGGAGCGATTTCTACGATTCGACCCACCACGGCCTTCTTAGGAGAGCCTGGACGATTTGAAGGCGAGAAGAATGGGTAGAGAAATTGGAGAATATCTTCAATGCTCTCCAATACTCGGATGAGCGAGAAAGTCACACACGCCGTATTTCGCCGGAATCGGCCGCTAGAGACTCGTGGAGCGCTGAAAGAAGATGGGAACAGGACCGGAGTAGCTAGAACATGGGAAATTTCTTGGCCGAGTTCAATGAACAAGATATATTCCACGAGGTTGTGAAAGAGGCACGCCGATATGAATTCCACAGTTGAGGCAAGGAACATGACCGTAGCTCGATGCAGTCGGAATTTCACCGATTGTCCAAGTATGCTCGGGGACAATCGATCAAGAGGATAAGCTTTACAAGTTCACTCGAGGATTGAAACGGAACTTCGAAACAATGCTGATCGTTGAATCGACAACCTACTCAGCCGATAAAGGCGACTCTCCGCATTAGTCGGGATCAACCGTATTGGATAGATTCAGCAGAGTAGGCCATCGAATAGTCTTAAGAGGACAGCTGTGGGACAGACCATCTAAACCGCCTGCTAAGTTTGAAGGGACCAGATTAATAAGAGAGATAAGGAAAGGGACGATAAGGAAAGACAGTCAATTGTGTACATATTGCGGTAAACCGGGACATATTGCCAATGACTGTGTTAGGCGTAAACAAAGAAGGTGTTTGCGCTGTGTAGTAATGTCGAGATCACCAAAGATTGCTCAAGTACGAGGACCTAACCAAATAGACGTAGCCACGAGCGGGAAATGGCCAGTGTAATCGGGCAAGGATGCCCGCCGAGCATTTGCACTAGCCGGACGGAAGGCTCCGGGAGGCAACAGACCGGTGGAAGGTACGCTTCTAGTATCTAACCACTATGCTAAAATATTGTTCGACCCTGGATCAACGCATTCATTTGTTGCACCGCATTTTGTACCCAAACTGCATGCATGCATGGAACATATGCCTATTTTTCTAGAAGTGTCAACTCCTATGGGTGCAAGTCAGATAACAAATATTATCTATAATGCATGCGAAGTTAAGATTGATGAGATAAAGTTTCTGCCGATTTGATCCTATTACCTATATCCGAATACGACGTGATATTGGGAATGAATCGGTTGTCTGCACATCATGCACAAATGGACTGCCATAACAAGTCTATTAAGCTATGTGAACCTGGAAAACCCGAAGTGGAAATTTTGGGAAGGGCACGAGTTAAGATTGCCCCAATCATTTCAGCAATGAAAGCGAGGAAGACAATCACTAGAGGGGCTCGAGGGTACTTGGCGTTTGTAATTAACAAACCCAAGGTTGAGACACAAATCAACCAAGTACCTATAGTATCAGAATATACGGATGTAATTCCACAAGAACTCACCACTATCCTCCAGATAGGGAAGTCAAGTTCACCATCGAGGTGTTACCAGGGACTGCCCCGATTACCAGAACACCGTATAGAATGGCTCCTCTTGAGTTACAAGAGTTGGAGACGCAATTACAGAAACTGATGGATGTGGGATTTATCCGACCGAGTACGTCTCCGTGGGGAGCACCTGTACTGTTCGTCAAAAAGAAAGATGGCACATTAAGGCTGTGTATAGATTATCGTGGTCTTAATAGCGTGACCATCAAGAACAAATATCCCCTCCCGAGGATAGACAAACTATTTGATCAACTTCAAGGAGCGACAATGTACTCGAAGTTTGATTTACAACAAGGATATTACCAACTGAAGATCCGCGAAGAAGACATTTCCAAAACTGCATTTCAAACCCGATATGGACACTACGAGTTTGTGGTGATGCCTTTTGGTCTGACGAATGCACCAGCAGCATTTATGGACCTGATGCATCGAGTCTTTCAACCTTATTTGGAATAATTCATAGTGATATTCATTGATGACATACTCGTATACTCTAAGTCTAGAGAAGAGCATGAACGTCATCCGAAAATTGTTTTGGAGACACTACGAGAGCATAAGTATGCCAAATTCCCAAAACAAGTGCGAATTTTGTCTTAGTGAAGTCGCGTTCTTGGGACATATAGTATCCGGCACCGGATCGCCGTAGATCCTTCAAGGTGCAGATAAGGTGGTTGAATGGAAACAACCCGAGTCATGGAAATCGAGTTTCTAGGACTAGCCGGATATTATCGAAGATTTATCCAGGACTTCTCCAAGATAGTGGACCGCTCACTCGACTAACCTGAAAGCAAGTCAAGTTTGAGTGGAATGACAAGTGTGAAGCTAGTTTCAAGAGCTAAAGAAAAGACACTACGGCTCCAGTCTTAGCCCTTCCAAGGGGAACCGAAAACTTTGTCGTCTGACAAGTGATGCATCAAAAGAAGGACTAGGAGCGAGTGCTCATGCGGGAAGGAAAAGTTATCGCTTATGCATCACGAAAGCTCAAGCCGTATGAAGCCAATTATCCAACGCATGACTTGGAATTGGCGATAGTGTTTGCGTTAAAGAAATGGAGACACTATCTCTGAGAGCAACATTCACGGTTTTCACGGATCATAAGAGCTTGAAGTATCTATTCTCCCGAAAGACCTCAATGCGAGGCAACGGAGATGGATGGAATTGATTGAGGACTATCACTTTGATATTCAATACCATCCCGGAAAGCTAACGTCGCCGAGGCATACTAGCGAAAGACGCTTAGCGGACTTATGATTCGAGAATAGGAATCATTAGAAGAGCTCGAAGCAATTGGAATCGACGAGAACCAATACTCGATTTCATGCACTAACATTTCGGTTAAGCCCGATCTGCTGAAAGAGATCAAAGAAGCACAAGAGAAAGATGCACATCTTCAAAAACTGAAGGAAAAGATACTTAAAGGAGAAAGATCAGAATTCTCGGTACCTGAAGATGGAGTTATCAGATTTCGGAATTGATTTTGTGTACTGTAATGACGGGCGATTAGGAATAAAATCTAAGAGAGGCACACCGTTCAAAATACACTATACACCCTGGAGGAAACAAGATGTATAAGGATTTGAAACGGAGTTATTGGTGGGTAAACATGAAGAACCAGGTAGCAGAGTTCGTTGCGAGATGTTTGACTTGTCAATGAGTAAAAGCAGAACACCAACAACCATCTGGTTTACTACAACCATTGAGAATTCCCGAGTGGAAATAGGAACACATAACGATGGACTTCGTGACGGATCTACCAAAGACCAGAGGAGGCCATGATGCTATTTGGGTAGTTGTAGACCGACTCACGAAATCGCACACTTTTTACCCATCAAGAAAACGATAGCTTTGCGAAACTTACACATTTATATCCGAGAAATCATTCGACCGCATGGAGTACCGGTCGACATAGTATCCGACAAAGACCCGAGGTTTGTCTCCAGTTTTGGAAGTGCTTGCACGAGAAATTAGGTACCTCGCTAAGTTTCAAAGACAACAACACATCCACAAACCGATGGACGATCGAGCGAACGATTCAAACCCTTGAAGATATCTTTGCGAGCACGCACATTGGATTTTCAAGGAAGTTGGGATTCGCACTTACCATTAGCCGAGTTCGCCTACAATAACGGTTATCGGGCCACGATTGGGATGGCACCTACGAGGCATTATATGGGCGAAAATGTAGATCCCACTACACCGAGAGATTGATGACCAATGGACTCCGAAAGAGAATGAAAGTCGCCTCGATTCCAAAGGTTGACTTAGTTCGGGAGGCCATGGAGAAGGTCAAGCTGATCAAGGAGCGGATTTGCATAGCTCAAAGCCTCCAAAAGAGTTACGCGGACAAGAGAAGAAAGGATTTGGAATTTGAAGTCGGTGATGAAGTATTTCACAGACTCTCACCACGGAAAGTATTAATCAATCCGAAGAAAGGAGGCAAGTTGAGTCCGAGATATGTTGGACCTTACAAGATTTTACTGGAGGATCGGGAAGTTAGCCTACCGACTCGAGTTACCACCATATGCGGGGAATGCATGATGTATTCCACGTATCAAGATTGAAGAAGTATCAACCGGATCCACGAACACATCATCACTCGTGATACTCCTTCTCTAATGGAAAATCTATCCTACACCGAGAGGCCGATCCGGATCATTGAAAAGCAGATACGACAGTTGCGTAAGAGAAAAATTCCGATGGTTAAAGTTGTGTGGCAGAACCACAACCGAGACGAAGACGTAGCGTGGGAGATGGAAGAAGACATGAGGAATAAATATCCAGAACTGTTCTGAGGAGAATTTGGGGACCAAATTCTTTTAAGGAGGGGAGGATGTGAAGCCCCGATTTTTCCGAGCTTATAATTGATTCTTATTGTCGTCTATGTATTTGATCGACTATTTTACCGCGTCACTTTGACGGGTAATTATTAATAATATATATATTTTGTATTTTATTTCATTTCATTTATTACTTGTGATCATGATCTTTATTAATTATATTTTGCATTTATGATCACTTGATTGATCATTATTACTATTTATGTATTTATTAGTCACCTTAGAATTTTAAGAGACTATTTATTTTAGAGACTTTTACCTTATAGAATTAAGATTTTGATTTATATTAAGTGATCATGAGACTTATAAGTGATCAAGGAAATGACTAATTAAATTGGAGATTGATATATTTCATCTATTATCATCAAATTTGGGAAAAAACAAATATGGAATTACCATAATGCCCTTAGTATGGACGACCATGGTGATGATTTGGAGTAGAAATATCATCCAACTCTTGTATACTTACACCTTAAATTAGTCATCTTGTGTATAATTATACCATTAATTCAAACATTATACACATCATCTTATATATCAATTCTTTATTATTAATTTTGCCAACATGTTGGAAGTCTTCCAACATTCCATTCAAACAATCTCATGCCCATACCTTTAACCTCCAAAATGTCTCCCATGCAAGAGGCAAAATGCAAGACACAAATTAATCAAAATTTTCTCCCCCCTCTCAAGCATGTGGACGGCCACATGAAGGAAAAATGAACAAATTTGTTCATTTTTCATCCAACACCTTCATCTCTCAAGCTAATTTTCCTCCTTCTCTCTAACCTCTCTCTAAAATTCATTCACAGCTTCAAACATTCAAACAAAATTCATTCATATCTTCAAACCTTCAAACACCAACTCTTCACATCTTCAAATCTTCAACATAAGTTCCTCATATCTTCAAGTACCACTTCTTCATATCTTAAAATATTCAAACACAAGTCCTTCACATCTTCAAACCCATTTTCATAACTCCAAGAACATCTTCTTCCTAACATCAAACATACTTCCTTTCTTCAAACATCCAAACCAAAACAAACAATCTTACCACTTAAAACTCAAAAATTAGAACACCCTCTTTCTCAAGGTAAGAAATTTCACTCCTCAAATTCAACTTAAATTCTTTCTACTCATCACCTTCTTCTTTTAACTTAAGTTTATATTTTGGATTTTGAGGTACTTAGAAAACCACTTGGAGACATGCATGCATGGTGGTGAAACTTGAAGACTTGAAGAAGAACTAGTAGAGAATTTGGACTACAAGGTAAGAATTGGACACTAGAACCCTTCTTTCCTCTTCTTTCTATTATTTTTCAAATTTTAACACCCCTTTTTCATTTTTGAGAAATAGGGGCTGACCTTAGGTGATTTTGGAGTTCAACCAAAAATTCCAAATTTAAAGCTTCAACTAGTCTCCAATCACCTACTACACAAGGTAAAGTGTAGTCTTTCTCATTTTTTTATCTCCTTCTTTTCCTCCTTAATTTTTCTCTCATTTTTCTAACATCAAATTTTTGATATTTCTTGACTTAGGGGCTGACCTAAGAAGCCTCATCCAAAAATTGTGAAATTTATCCTTTTATTTCACAATTTCCAATTTTAAGGTGGGTGGAAAAATACTTTCCAACTATTAGGTGTTTTTATTAAAATGCATGTAGAAATTTTGATCATGAGCCTTGAGATATATAATCTATGTATTGCATGTCAATTTTATGTATCATATCATGAAAATTCTCAAGAGTTGCTCAAAATTGCTATTTATTGAATTTTAGGTGCATGCATATACAATTTAATGTTTTATTTGATGAATTCTTGTATGTATTGGATATGCATGTGTATGATCTTTAAAATCCATGTTTTGGATGACTTATAACCTGGAAAAGTCGAGAATAATTGATTAAATTTCAATTTTGGACTTAAAAATGTAAAAATGGAAAGTTGGTGGACTAAATTGCAAGAAAATGAAAGTTAAAGGACCCCTCTGCAAATTTCGATTTTTGGGACTGTACTCAGGTTCAAAAGTGACTTTGGACATTTTAATAAAGTTTTAAGAGTTTTAAGATAAATAAAATCAACCTTTAAAAGCCCAATGACTAGATTGTAAAATTTTGAAAGTTTAAGGGCTACTTTGCAAATTTTAAAACTATACCAGACCTTAACTTTAAATTTTAAAAAATTTTATTCTTAAGGTACTGGAAATGACATATTTTAAATGTATTCCAAAAATCCAAGTGTTTAGGGCTTGGAAAGTAAATTTTCTAAAATTGAGGGACTAAAGTGTAAAAGACTAAACTTGAGGACCCAAATGAAATTTCCAGGACTTATGCAGCCCATGCACCTGGAAATACTAACTTAATTGTAACTTAATTATATTTTGTACTGAAGGTTCAAATTTCATAACAATTGGACCCGTAAAAGCCTTAAATGCAATTATTTCAAAATGGGACAAAAATGATATTTTCAAAATTTAAAGGACCTACACTTATTTCTTTTAAAAACTGCTTTTGTCCCAATATCCTACTAACCTTAGTGACATTTTTCAACTGGAATCACATTAAAACCCCTTCTGGTTTGTGAGTTCCGATTATTTTAAACTTAAGGTCCGAAATGACAATTTTTACAAATTTGGGGCTAATGTGAGAATTTTATAAAAAACCCGACCTCAAAACTTTAAAAACCTGAATCTCTGGACAATTTGGAGAATTTAGGAACTGACCTCATAATTTTTCAAGGTCGGGATATTTATTTATTCAATTTTTAACCCCAAAACTCTTGGTTTTACAAAACGGGGCTAAATTGTAAATTTTCTTTTAAAAGGACCTAAATCAAATTATTTTCCCCTTTTACTAAAATAGCCCTGGACCCTCTGACTTGGAGATTTAATTAAAATATTTTATTTTCCCAAAAAACCTTGACTTATCGGACCGATTTGACCGATTAATACCCGATCGCGGAGCGACTTCCTCGCCTTGCGATGTTGAATCTATAACGGGACTTATGTTCCATCTAATCTTTCAAGATATCAAAGGTTACTTATCCTTCCGATAATCATCTTCATCCAAAAACTCCACCAACGCCATAATTGCCACTCGCGTTTCAAAATTTTCCTGAACTGCTTCCCTGAATCAATAATACTCGACATTTTGCCGATGTTGCTGAACTTGTATTTACTTTCCTGCTGAGTCAACTTGGTGTGTCGAGCTCACGATCCGGAATGGATATGTCGGGGATGGGCAACCGGCGCTGATTGCTATTCCACTCTTCCGCCCCATCGTCCTAATCCCGCAACTGAGGGACGAAGTTTGTCTAAGGGAAACGGGTCGTAGTACTTGAGGTATAATCATGATTATGACAATCCGGGCCTAGCTAGCTCTCTTGTGGATTTGTCTTTGCCTATGGAGCGATAAGGTGACAGTCTTGGACCATCTTGCTCGGGGAGTTACAAGGAAGAATGAAGGAATCATTGTCCCGATCCACATGATTCCGGAGTTATCGGACCCATTTGGTTGGCGCTACAAATCCATACACAACCGCTATTTGTTTTGCATTGGTTGGCGCTACAAATCCGTCGCAACCATTATCTCGCCTTGCATGGGATTGGCGTTACATTTCCGTGACGCAATCCTACCATCTTGATTGAATCACATAGTGCTGCGTGACCATGAATCTGTTTTCTTGAATCAGTATAAGTATATTACTTAAATATATTTATCACGACGCTTGTGGATCATGTGTGTGAATTCATGCATCATACTCACGCGTTTTCATATAAATCGTTTTCTCGCATTAACTATATATCGCCACACTTGCACACGATCACCCCATTCACCGAGATTTTGTCTCATCCCCACCGTTTTCTAACCTTTAGATGAGGACTTCGTTGAAGATCTTTGAACCGACCTTGGATTGAGCCCTTGTACTCCGCTTGTTGGATTTACTACTTCTTGTTGTTATTGATGGACTCATTTCTTTTGATTCTTTGTTGGACTATTTTATTTTCTTTTCATTCCTTTGTAAATCAAGGGCGTAGGACCCTTTGACTTTTAAGTTGTTATCTTTGGTGATTTCCGAGGATGTAATTTGGATGGTGGATGTTGTGGATGTAAGTTGTACTTGTTATTTTATTTCATTGCTATTTAGACTCTGTTCCATTGGGTTCTCGATGATATTCGTCTAGACTGTTTGGTTATTTGTATTTAAGTTGTGGATCGTCGTCGCGACCCGTTTGGGGCGTGATACAAATAACAAAGTATTTTGGTTCCAACAAAACTTTTAAAAATAAAAGACTAGCATTCAATAGAAAATTCAAAAGCATCGACACTAATAAAATATTTTCTAAAAATCAAATTTACTAAAAATTATTGTTTTCACATCCACCACCTCTAATCCTCGCTCAGACTCCTCAACCTGAAAAGTGTTAATAAATATGGGGTGAGCTTTCAACTCGCTCAATGGGGATGCATTTGTCATAATTAAATACAACAATAGGCATAGTCATAAACATTCAACATGTATTTTAACTTTTATTTAGACTGGCCAGTTACTTTGTAGTACAGCGGGTTCACCCCGATGATACTTTTGATCCCGGACCTTCTTACAACCCCTGACTAAGTACTGCGGGTTCACCCCGAGGATGCTTTTGATCCCAGACCTTCTTACAGCCCCAGAATAATTATAACACTGCGGGTTCACCCCGAGGATAATTTTGATCCCGGACCTTCTTACGGCCCCTGGCTAACATGATTTCTTTTATTCCATATTTCACATAAATAAATACACATATACAAAGTATTTAAAAATGAAAAATAATAAGTGAATAGAAATATCCCCACCTCGAAACTTTGGTTGAAAAATAATGAATGATTTGATGCAATATCCCTATTGAACTTCAGAACACACCATCTTCGTCGCCTAACATGGATATATATAAATCTTAGTTCCTAGTAGTCAAAACTTAAGTATTACCCTCGATATCGGAAGCACTAAAATAATATTATTGGAAGCTCACGGTATATACCTAAGGTTTAGGGTTCAACTTGGTAGGTTTGAACAATACTAAATCTCTGTGCAGTTTGGATCGAATAATATTTTCTCATAACACGTTTACTGTAATTATTCAATATTTTTTACAGTAAATAATAGATTCAAAAATAGTTATCATATAAAAAATTTCACAAAGATTCGATAAGCTTAGCTATGGGTTTTGAATTTGTGAAACTGAAATTGCTGTAACACAAAATCCTGCACAACTATGGAAGAAAAATCATATTTAAATACATATAAAAAACATACCATAGTATAACATATCCAAAATTCATAATATTTAAAATTTGTTAACTTTAGGTTCTGAATTTCATAATCTAAACATAGCTAAAACTGTAACATTTTGGAAACTAGTTAATATTTAAAATAAATATAAGTTGGAATGATCTGATATTTTATCACAAGATAGTATATATTATGATACATAAGACATCAAAAATTAAGGTATTTTGAAGGTCTTTATATATGTTTTATTGAATTTTAAAATCGAAATGCAGTATATTCAAGATTTGGAAAACGTGAATGCGAATTTCATATAAAATAAAATGCAACTCAAATGTATATGAAAATTTAACTACATATTATAAACATATGATAACATAACATATTACAATTCACGAATTTTGGATATGTATAAGTAGGGTTTTGGATTTTCTAAAACGAAATCAGGGAATAACATAAATTCTGGCATCTTAGTTTGAAAATTCAATAACTTCAAAAGTACTCATCGGATTAGTAATACGATACAAACATAAGAAGAATAACATATTAAAATTTCATAATATTCTGAATAGTATAGATTGGGTTTCGAAATTTAGAAGTAAATTACCTTAGGAGTTGAGAATGAAATAGGGAAGACAATTGAGGGATCATGGCATTGAAGAGAAACTTCGTCGTGGTTGTGTGGTAGATGATGAGGGATGAATGGCACAGAGAGATATAAAGCTGGAGCGTTTTTATTTTTGTCATCTCTAATGTGGTATAATAAACCTAATAATGAAAGAGTCCTAATATAATTACCCTAGGTAGTTTCCCAAGCACCTTAGGATTCCTTATGGGCCATGTAATTGGATAATCAATCCGATAATAATAATAATTCACTAATGGGCTATCTAACTAATTAAATACACTTCTATTTTTGCTCGGGTGTTACAACAGGTGACTCGGCTGCGTGGGCATGAAGCTTTGGACTTGGCTGCGGGAGCATGTGCTTTCTTTGTCTTGGCTGCGAGGGTAGGGGCAGGATGAGATACTGTAGCTTTCTTCTTGGTTGGAGGAGTCTCACCGTCGGGATCACCGATTCCCCCTCATCGTATCACCCTTCTAGCATGAGCCTTCTCTGGGGCGAGAGGTTCCCTCTCGAACATCTTTTTTTGTTGACATGAAAGGGCTTGCCACGACGTAGAGCAATACCCTTCACCTTCATTAGACGGCCAATCACCAGGCCATAACCCAAGGAACAACCAAAGGACCCATCCTCCTTGAAGGTCCTGTTTCAAGAAATTTTGGCGGAGAGTGGCGTAAACAAACTCAGCCCAGTTTACTTTTTTCTCTTGCATGATCGCAACCATCACGATCAGCTTAGTCTTGGACAACTGATTGAAGCTTCCAAATTTCATGTCAATGCACTTTGAGATGACATCCATCAGCTTGTGATAGTCGTCCTTCAAAGACTCTTTCTTGGCTGTATAGACCACTTTCGCGAAAGACACTGCTTGGCAATTTCTTTCCAAGCCGCAACTAAGTTGACATCTTCCTTTGAGATGTCCTTTAATCCATCAAGCAACAAACGATCTTAGCAAGGTCTTTTGCAGTGAGTTTGATGACCTTGCTGTGGACCGATGATTGGATTCCATCGTCCAGCACTTCAGTGTTCACATAGAACATAGCTACCTCTTCAAGGTATGTATGTGTGAACTGCATCGTCAGAAAGTCCTTCAGGCCGGACTTCTCCAATTTTTCAGCTATTTTCTTGACCAGGGTTTCATCGATACCCTGTTTGATCATTCCTTCAAAATCCACAGAAGCACCAGTGTGGATTTGCTTTGAGAGCTTCATGAAATCATGTTTTGGAGCCATTTCCAGAGGTTTCTACCGATTGAAATACGAGAAAACTTGCTTGAAAGAACTAGGGTCTGCACTAAGTTTCAGAGAGAATGCACTTTCTTTGCTCAAGAATCATAGCCTCTTCCTCAGAATCACTTGAGTAGTCTGCTCCACTACTATCTGAGTCTGCTGCTTCTTTGGACTTGACTGTCTCAGCAGTCTCAACAACTAACATGGCTTTTCTCTTTTCCTGTCTTCTTTCCCTGAAGACTTTTCTTTCTTCCTCATTCCTATACTTGTTGACAGGTGGATAGGAACAGTTAACTGCAAAGTGTCTTGGCTGTCTGCAATTCCAACACAGGTTCTCAGCTCTCTAATCAGCTCTGTCATTCCTTTGATTATCATTTCTTTGATAATCAACCCTTTGATGGTCAACTTTCTTGGGTGGCCTGTCTTCCCTTATAGTTCTTATTGAAGAACTTGTTGAATCTTTTGACCATCAGGGCAATTTCCTCCTAGTCTATGGCTTCCTTTGGCTTAGCTCTCTTTCCATCACTGGCCATCAATGCAGCTGTCTTGGGTACAACTATCTCCTCTTGCTCTTTCCTTCTCAGCTCAAACTCATAGGCTTTGAGGTCTGAGAATAGCACATGGTTAGATGTTCTTGAGAGGTCCATTGAGTGTCTCAGGGCCATAACCTTTATTTCTCATTCAGCTGGGAGGCTTCTTAAGATCTTCATACACATTTCCTTTTGTGTATATTGTTTCCCAAGAGCTGAAAGCTCATTTGTGATCTCAGTAAATCTGGCATCCAGCTGATCCAGAGTTTCACCTGCAAATATTTTGAAATTTTCAAAATTTTGAATAACAACAGATAATTTATTCTCTTTAATATTTGTTTTGATCCTTCACAAATTAAAGTCAGCTTATTCCAGATTTCTTTTGCAGATTTGCAAGATTTGACTTTATTGAACATTGCTTTGTCCAAAGTCTTGTAGAGTATATCCTTGGCCACATTGTCCAAGTTATATCTCTTTCTGCCTTCATTTGTCCATTCAGTTCTTGGTTTTTCAACCAAAGCTGGTCTTACTTCAGCTTCTCCTTCAGCTGCAACTGCTTTTGGTACAGCCGTGTTCACTTTGAGTATTTGCAGTGGCCCATTCTCTATCACAAGCCACATTTCATCATGTAATGCAGATAAATGAGCCTGCTTACGAATTTTCCAATCATCAATTTCTTCAGGAGTGAACATAAGAATGCGTGTTAGATTTGCTTTCATGATAATAACTTTGCTTGAAAATTGAAAGACTTTGAAACTCAAGTGTTTAAAAACTTTTTGAAAAGATAGACATCTAGTTCAGTAACCAGTGCGGAAGGCTTAATGAACCAACCACTCTGATACCACTTGTAGGTCCCAAGGGGTGTGGTGTAAGGTTTAGAAGGGGGGTTGAATAAACCTTACCAAATTTTTGAATTTAAGTCCTTTAAAATTATTCAATAGAGTTGACTCAAACAATTGGGTCCTTGAGGGACAACTAAGTTGGCTATTCAGCTGAGTTACCCACTCAACAGACTCGATAGAGCTGCTGATAGTATAACTCGACTGTTTAACCTAAATACTTAACTTGGCTGGTTTGGTTTTTAACAGTGGAAGACTTAACCCTTTGATTTGTTTAAGGCTTGTTTTTAACGCTTGATTTTTAGCACTTGGTTATTATCAGTTGGATAGCACATATAATACTGACAACATATATAATGTAAATGTGCAGGAAAATAAGTTTGTTGAAAGTAAATGACACAAATATTTATAGAGGTTCGAAGATGGGGTAATTCTTCTAATCCTCTCTTTTCCAACTCCTAGAGGAATCCACTATGTAACAGATCAGTTTACAAAGCGGTGAACAGTCTGGAGACAGCCTTGATCACACAACTGGCTTCTCTTGCGACTCAACTTCTTCACAGAGCAGTTGCCTTGCGACTTCAGCTCACTTCTCAAGTTCTTGGATTTGATCATGAAGCCCTCCAACAAACTTGATAATGGTTCGACCTTGAACCTTCCTACAATCCAGGCTTGGAAAGTAGACCCCTTTGGTTTCTTCAAAAGTTTCCTATTCAACAGATTTGAAGTTGTCTTTCCTTCACAACTTGTGTTGGAATGAGTTCCTTCGAGTTTCAGCTTGAGGATTATCTTGATAAGCTTTGAGAATATTGCAGGTTATTTGCTTGAATATTTCTTGCTTTTTCGTGGTTCAGGTAACCTCTTCTAAATAACTTTCTCAGCCTTTTATACTGCACATTTGAAATATTGCCCGTTGAAGAGATAGGCTAATTTCAAAAGTCACTTTTGTGGTTGTTGGCTTGTCTTGTCTTGGTCTGCAGTCCTTGATGTAGACTTTTTCTCGTATTAATGACATAACAGCTTTGTAGGTGTCTGACATAAGATGCATTGCTTCCCATTGGTTCATTCCTTTTGCACAATTCCGAGAAAAGCACTTTTAGACCTGACAGACTATATCAAGTAAAATTTGAGACTATATTCCAACGGATCTAAGTCAGTTGTCTTCATTTGATCTTTGTCTTTACCCTGTGGTGACTTGAGTCGGCTCAATCATAGGATTGACTACACTGTCACTCAACTGACAGACTTGGCTCCTTAAGTTGACTTGACTGACACTTTACTCAGCTGTTCCCCAGCTGACTCTACTTCAGTCGAGTCCTTGACTTCCTTCTTGGCCACACTCAGCTGACACACAACAGAGTCTTCATTCCAGTCCGCATATGACTTCTTGTAATCCTTGGCATAAATGACTTGACTCAGCTCTTTCAGCCCTATTTATTACAATGCAAATTACAAGGAAAATGGGGTGCCAACTTCCTAGTTTAAGTTTTACATGGCATCATCAAAATATAACAAATAAATTTCCTAACAAATATCAGAAGGAAACTCTTGAGATCCTTCATGATATTCAGAGACATGTCAAGAATCTGGAAGACAAACCAAGTTCGTCCGGACGAAAGAAACGTATTGATTTCGGAATAGTACCCTATTTACACCAAAAGGGAAAACCAACCAAAGTTGTATGACGTATGACAGACGATGAAAAGCTCCTTGCTGTCATCAAAGGAAATTCCATCATAAACTGAAAATGGATGGATGTGGAGAAGATAAATCTTAAAGATCTACATGACCTTGCAGAAACCTTCGTAGGATTAGGGATTATATAATTAAAGATGAACGCATGAGATGATCGACTTTGGTTACTCTTGACCAACATCAAAGACCACCTCACCACCACCGGTTGATCCAAACATTGCAGAAAGTACAGGTTCACATCATGGAGATGAACCGATGCCGCACACTGGAGATTTTACTATAAGAGGAGATCCTATCGTTTCAGGAACTCGACAACATTGCAAAAGGCCAAATATATTTAATACGCCTTATGGAAAATCACAGCTCGATTTGATACATCCATATGAATTGATGCTAAATCTGGATATCCCAGATTTCAAAAATCGAGAAGTCTTTATTAATGATTGGGCATCATCTATAAGGATTGTAACAGGTACCCTTGATCTTATAAAGGAATGACTCATCTTACTCCTTGAGATGACCCTTGAAGGATCCGTAAAGATCGCATGGGATATGATTGGACCAGAAATGAAAAGTAATGTCACAGCTGGAGAGTCATTGAAAGGAATAGTTGATAATATGGCAAAATTATTTAAAATCCATTTTATCGGCACAGACTATTTTGAGGGATTGGAAGAAGATAAAAGAAAAAGATACAAACAAGCCCTCTACTGCCTCTAGTTACATGATATTTGTCATATTGACGAATATATAAAGTTGTTCACCGAGTACCGATAGAAGTCCAAGGTGGAAGATAAAGAAGTCTCGCAACTATTCTTTGCGAAGATACGAAGTTTATGGAGAGAAATGCTTATCAGGGAATGCAAGAGTGCAACTGTTTTAGATATTGTGGCCAGAAGAACGTCTTTCCTAAAGGCCAAGTTATCTGAATGGTGCCACCAGGAAGCACTTTATAGGAACTATAAGAGACCACGATGAATTAATAAAATGGTTCCTCTATGTTGCGAAGATGATGATATCCCAATAGTCGTGGGTGGTCAACCATCGAGGCATAAGAAAAAGAAGCACATAAGCCATCCATACTGTCGTGGAAGTAGCAGCAAAAAGAGTAGGTCTTGATGAAGACCTAGAAGGTTTTGGTCAAAACATAAGGCCCGAAGTTACAAATCAGGGCAAAGACCAACACCAAGCAGGAGTAGAGCCTCTTCATCAGGTTCTAATCAAAGAAGCACCAGCAGGACATCAGGAAGAAGAACTTTAAGACGAGCTCACACTAGAGCTAATGAAAGTTTTAAAGATTCAAATTGCTGGACGTTCGGAGCAAGAGGGCATATCTCAACTGATTGACTAGAAAATCAAAAAAGAGGAATTAGACAGTTCAAAGCTACACCAGAATTCAAAGAAACTGTCTATTATCAAGATTTGATCCAGGTGTATCAATTTGAGGATCTACCCTCAAATGAAAGCATCTATGAAGAAGAAATCTATTATGACAATGGAAGTGAATCTAGCTGAGAATCAAAGTGAAGTAGAAATTCTTCAGCAGACGGTCAGGGAGGATATGTCAGGAAGTCATCCTAATGAAGTACAAGAATGGTATACTTTTTAAGCTTTAGCTTCAATATATACTGTGTCACTAGGATTCCCAGAAATTTCAAAATTATCGAAATAGATTGGGGAAGCAGTTTACGAGACTTGGGCTAATAATCCACATTTGGCTAGAAGAGATATTTGGAACTGTATTTTATCAGTGCAGCTCCAGAACCAGCAAAGAAAAACTTTAATGAAGCTTTTCATTTTATCAAACTTAGAAGACCGGATGGAAATGCTTTAAAATACATTAAGGCAGCTTCACCGGGAGAAGTAGTATTATTAGTAGGAGCAATCTCAAAAGACGAAGCTTCTACAAGAAGAGCATGGGGACTTTGGGTTTGTCTAACTAAAATGGATAAAGTCAAGTATCCATTCAAGTTTTTCTAGAATTCAACAAATAGATCTTTCCTTCTGAATTCAATGACAGGATCAACAATAGGAGTTGCAGAGGAACTTTTCGAGACAAAGAGAAGAATTCTCTAGGAGAACAAGATTCCGTCCAGTAAAGAAACTTACCAAAAATTTTGTAACATGGGGCATGTTGGCTGTTGGATTGATCGGAACTGTCAGGCAAGCCCCAAACAAAAAGAACTTGAGTTTGGGAAAGGGGTATTTTGCTTTGCTTCAACATGTGTTCATAATAAAAAGGGGCTTTTTGTTTCAACATGTGTTCATAATGTTCTATTAATTGATCCCTTTGTAAAATTATCTTATACTCCTGGAGTAGGAAACGAACCAAGGTTGTGCTGGGCTATTACTGAATGAGTCAATTAACTTGTAGACCATCTTCCCTGTTGGTGAGGTTGGACGGAGACGTCTGTCAAATGGTCTGGGGGCAATAATTTATCGACTTGTATCTTTGCAAACCATCTCACCCGATGCAATTTCGGTCAAAGGAAGGTATAAATTTTAAGGGATATTTTAATTTTACGGAAGCATGGGCCTGACATGGTCGTAATTGACTATTTTCATTTTCAATCTAAAGACCCAATTTGTAAACAGATATGTACTTGGAAGTGAGACCTTTAAAGAAATATGCCTTGTTGAGTTTATAGGTTGGAAAACTGACATGATCCATTTAAAACCTCCGAATGGAGACTGGATCTAAGTAGGTGTAACAATGCCAAGAACAAAACAGGTGTCAGAAAATAAGGGTTTTCATTTCTCAAAAATTGGAAAAACAAATTGTTTATGGAGCTAAATTTTATGTTTATTGAATAATGCAATGAAATTATAATCATGTAGTAATATGCCACAAATTGGAGTTTAGAGGGATACCTAAAACTACTTTTATAAAAAAATAAAACTATGGGGGCTAAATTGTCCATATAGGGTAAACTGTAATGATTTTCATAGTTCAGGGGGTATAGTTGTAACAAATTAAAGTTTGGAGGGTAAAGTGTAAAAAATGGTAAAGTTTGGATGGTTTAATGTATTTCTCTCTTTTATTAATGAACATTCAACACTTATATTATTGTATGTATATTACAAGTATGTTTGTAAAGATACAAAACAAATTTATTTGATAGCTAGCTTCTCATATTCTTGGCTATCTTCTTCTCCTTTCTTCATCCTCTCTTATTTTTCTACCTTCTTTTTTCTTCACCCCCTTTCTTCTTCTAATTTCCTTCATTCCTCTTCTTCCTTCTTCCTAAGCTTCAGCTCTTCCATTTCATACTTTCGGGCTAGCTCATTTGCTCTACGCTCATCTTCTCTATGTTGAACTTCATTAAGACCCATCCAGTATAGCACATCCCTTTTCAAAGGATTGACGGCCATGATTCCACTTACTCTTCGAGGTGCAGAGCTCTTACCTCTCTTTCCGGAGTGAGAATCTTGACCTCTTCCTCTTTTAGAACTTCTTCCCCTTGCATGGCGGCCTCCCCTAGATACTTGGCTCTTTGGTGGTCTGTGACTTTTAAAGCCTGTTTGACTCCTGGATTTCTTTCCTTGAGTCAGCTGCTTCTTAGACTCTGCGATATCTCTTAAGCCTTTTTCCCAGTACAATGCCCAAGCATCAATAATGCCCACTCTAGCAAAGTCCATTCTGACAAAAGAGTATCAAACTCTTCATTAGACTTTTCTTCCAAGGGACCCACTGGTGGAGTAGCTTCTTCACTCGGGAACAACCCTGCTGATGGACCGCCATATTGGACCTTTAGTTTTTCAATCCTCGCATCTTGATTCTTATCCAACTTAGTTATTTCTTCTTTTGATTTCTGAAAGGCTAATTCTACATTTTCTTCAGCCGACAAGGAGGGAGGTAGCTGAGATAGGATGGAGGTGGTACATTTGTCTCTTATTGATTTTGTAAGGAGTGCTTTCTCTTTCCCCTTTTTGGCATCATCACCTTGAGAAGGTTGGACTGGTCGGAGAATGGAATCTAACTTCTTGTGAGTCACGGAGTCTGCTGCTTCTTGATTAGAGCTGAGTACATACAACTGTTTCTTCATAGAAAAATTTCTTGTTTGAACGAAGCTTCCATGTACTCCATCTTCTTTTCATTTTTTTCTGTAGCAGCTCTATATCAGACAAGTGACTCTTTTCCATTCTATCAATATTACTTCTTTGTCTCTGCTGGAAAGCAAGTTGGTAACAACTTAGAATACAACTGTCTGAAGTAGCTAACTTGCTACATGCGAAGAGCCTTAACCAGCTGCGCCCATCCTTTAATTCTGAGCACAACTCCTCGGATATCCCCTGTGATCATGGAATCATGATTGTCGATTCTTGTGGTTAAGTCAACAAAACCTTTCTCCATAGCCTCCATTTCTTCACACATTGACTCTCAAGGCTCGGGGAAGTCTGCTGCTTGTTCACTTGTATATTCTGGTGCAAAATCAAAATCATGGTCATATGGAACAATGCACGTATCCGAAGGGAAGTGCAAATCTTCTCGGTTGACTTGAATTCTGAATCGGGCAACTTATTTCTCTAGCTCTGCTTCAAAAGGGATTTCTTCTTGAAAAGGGAAATGCAACATTCCCAAAGTGACAATAGGATCTAAGGAAGGTCCCACTCTTCCTTCGAGAATCTTTGTCTCATCACCCTGACCAAAAACTCTATGTGCTTCAGTTGTGGAAGCTTCATCAGCAAACGCATCTGTGGTAGCCTGCTGAGCTGACTATGCCTCAGTTGTCTTAACAGCTTCACTAGAAGTAGTGTTAGTTTCCAATTGAGTAAACACTGCATCATCTGTTCCAACAGCGTCATTTGAAGTAGATTTGGCAAGTTGAGGTGGGGGATCAACAAGCACAAACCTCATTCGGTGTACTTTAAGTTGTCATCTGTATCACTGACCTCTTTCTTAGATTCATCAGATTCACTGGTTTTGAGATCTTCAGCTATGTCTGAGTAATCGGTTTCTGATTCAATTTTGGTTAAGGCATGGATGATCATTGGTTTAGTTGATTCAGATTCAGGAACAATGATTGGCACACCACTAGAAACTTCAACCATTTCCCTAGCAGTCTCAACTACTAGTGGGTCTTCAGCAATCCTTTCAGCAGTCTTAACCGCTGAAAGGTCTTCAATAATCCCTGCAGTAATCTTAAATGATGTTAGGTCTTCAACTAAATTGCCATCCTTAGAGATCTGGATTGCACTTTCATTTCCACCAGCAGTCTCAACTGTTGTGGTATCAGTCATGGTTGTAGAAATCGCTAGGCGCTAGTCGGGCAATAGCCCAGCGCCTAGGCGTCCGCCTAGAAACAACACTATTTTTTATTATTTTTATTATTTTTTACCAATTATTGGCCGATTTGTTTCGCTTAGCCCACCTAGGCGCCCACTTAGGCCTGATTTTTTGGCCGCCTAGGAGAGCGCCTAGCTCCGATTTGGTGCTGCCTTGGGCGCCTAAGCCGATTTTCAGCCAAAACAAATATTTTTGAATGATTTGGGTAAAATCGGATCGGCCTAGCTGATTTTTACAACATTGGTATCAACTATTCCAACATGTGCTTTTGTTATAGTGGTCTCAACTTCTGTAACTTCATCGGCCTGCAACTCTTCTTGTGCCTCAGCTACAACAGTCTCAACTACTACAACTTCACTCGCATGAATGTTTTCCATCTCAGCCGCCTCGCCAATTGCATCCAAACTTCAAAGTTCTTTGTTCCCCTACAGCCTCCTCTGACCTGACTGTAGTGTACTAGTTTCCCCCTCAGCTGGCTCACCAACTGAATGATTTTCAATGGGTTCGGGGTCAACTATCACTGGGGACTTGGTTGTTTCGCTTGAATACTCAGTCAATTTATCTTTAGCTTTCTCAATAGCATCTGTAGGGTGTGGCTCAACTGGGTTCCCCTCTTGCATTTCAACATCCAAATCCACAACTTCAACCCCAATATCATTGTCATTCCCCTTACTTGCAATTTTCTCCTGCGAGTGAGTCAAATGAGAGATCTACGGTCTCTCTCACCGTTCCTTCAATAATGAGAGTGGGAGATAATGGTTCCCCTATTCCAGATAATTTAGCTTACTCAGCTAACTTACAGGATTCACGGAGCGCCTGACACAACTGTGCAATCTCAACTGCATCAACTCCTTCCAAATTTTCTTCGTCACTACTGTTGCTGCTGTAATTAGGGATGAGCGCAGCTGATTCCCCAAAAAGGCATATGTGGGTCTCAGCTGTGATTTTCCCTTTGGCCAATTCCTTTGTCTTCTCTTCTTCCTTTTTCTCAAATAGAATGGATGTGGCATATATTTCATCCAGAGCTTGAACAAATGTGAGATTCTTCAAGAATTTCAAAAACCATTCTTCTTTGTCAATCATCTCGGGCCTCTGAAACTGCTGACGACTATCACTCAACTTCCACTTTCTCCATATATACAGCCTTGCTTCAATGTCAGGATAGATAGGGGATCCTGGTTTATGAGAAGTAGTTGTATCTCTTGCAGCAACCTCTTCTTCGACTTGAGGCCTAACATCCTCAACAACTTCAATGGTGGTCTCAACAGTTGCTTTATCAAGTACCATCGCAGTTGTGTCATCGACCCCGACTTTCTCTAGCTCAGCTACAGCTGGTTCAATGGCAACTGATTTTTCTACAACTTTTTCAACAACGGGGACAACTGCAGTAGATTGCAAGTCACGATTCCTCTTGGATTGTCTCTCCAATGGAATTTCTACTGATTCTATTTCCCCATAGTCCTCAGCTTCAACCTAGACAGCTGATTCCTCTGGTTCATCCCTTAACCCTCGCTTGGGTTTCGGTCTTATGTTTCTTCGCAACTGCCTTCCAGGGTGTAACTGTTCTCCTCTTCTTCAGGACCAGCTGGAGCAGCTGTCTCTTCCTCAGGGACACTTTCAGCTATTTCCCCTTCAGAAGCACCCTTTTTCTTGGTATGGGCCTTCTTCAGGAAAGTGGACAAATAACCCTTGAATAATCTTTTATTCACGTGGAATGTTTTTCCCTTTCGCAATGGCACTCCTTTTTCCCCCAATAAATACCAATGACTATCACATAGCCAAGGGTGTTCTTGAACTTGCCATCAGCTAATTCCATATTTTGTACATTTTGACACAACTTGTCGAAGATATACTCACTCCAATTCACATCCAGCTCTTTGATAATGGCTGCCATTACTGTCAGCTTAGTCTGAGATAGCTCATTGTAAGACCCAAACTTGTTTTCGATGCACTTCGCTACCACATACATCAGTTTATGGTGCTCCTCCTTGATCACAGTCTTCGTAGCTGAAGGATTCATTTTATTTGCCACTTCTTCCTTTGCAATCTCTTTCCATATTTTCATAAAGTCGAACTCATAAGTCTTTAGTAGCCAACTTGACTTCCTTTCCATTCACTGAAGAATGGATTCCATCATCGTGAACGGACGCGTTCACGTAGAACATCACCACCTCTTCTAGAAAGGTCTGTGTCATGGGCAGAGCGAGAAAACTCAGCAACCCTGATTTCCCCAAATGTGTAACGATTTTCTCCACCCTCTCCCTATCAGATGACTATTTTACCAATCCTTTAGCATCAATTAGTGCACTGGAGTACACTTTCTCGGATAACTTTGCGAAATCAAGAGCGGAACTGGAAGCTTTCTTTGGTGCCATGGAGAATTTCTGAGATTTGTTTAAGGTTTTTCGAACTTGGTTTTATGCAGAGAGATATTTGAATTTTGAATGCATGAGAGTAATGTGAGAAGAGAAAGAAATGGATTTACGATATATACGGTTGAGATTAAACCTGAAAGGTGCTTTAATTCCCCACATTAAATGCCCACAACATTTATGGTGAATCATAGGGTTTCTGTAGCAGCCTTTTCCGTGCAGAATTAAATGATGCTGACATCATCTCAGAAACATTCCCGCTTTAACAAAAACAACCACGTTTTGTCTCTTAGCCAATAAATGTGTCTGTTGACTCATTTTGGCTTGACTCTGCTTCTCTCTTCAGTTTGCTGATAAGACTCAGCTGTTTAGTTGACTTAACTCTACTGAACATCCAACTTAGTTGTTTCACTCAGCTGGACTTCTAAAACATAATTCCTTTGCTTTTAACTCTGCTGAATGAGTCTTCTGAGCTTATTAACATAGGTCATTCAATCCAAGCTCATTCTTCAATTTTTCAAACCTTGATTCACATAAGGGTTTTGTGAATAAATCAACTAACTCCTTTTCGGTTGAGACATATTCCAATGTGATGTCTTTCTTTTCAACATGATCTCTTATGAAATGATATCTGACATAAATGTGCTTTGTTCTTGAATGCAATACTGGATTCATTGCGTAATTGCAATAGCACTTGTGTAATCACACATAATTGGAATTTTCTTTTCTTCAATATCATAGTCTCTCAGCTGTTGTCTCATCCACAAGACTTGGGCACAATAGCTGCCTGCATTAGTATACTCAGCATCAACTATTGATATAGCTATTGAATTTTGTTTCCTGTTGAACAAAGAAACCAATCTATTTCCAAGCAATTGACAAGTACATATTTATTGTTCTTGTCAACTCTTCACCCATCATAGTCTGAATCTAAGTATGAAGCCTCTTTCCTTAGGATACCACAACCCAACTTCTTGGATTCCTTTCAAATATCTCAATATTTTCTTTGTTGTTGTCATATGCCTTTGCTTAGGTGTCGATTGAAAACTTGCACATACACATACTGCAAATATAATGTCAGGCCTGCTAGCAGTCAAGTAGAGCAATGATCTAATAAATGCTATATATTTTGTCTGATCCACTGGTTTGCTTTTGCATCCATATTAATCTTGATTGTAGTATTCATAGGAATCTTCACAAATGACTTTCTTCCATGCCAAACTTCTTCATTAAATCTCTGGTGTACTTGGTTTAGCTTATGAAGGTTCCATCCTTCATTTGCTTAACTTGAAGTCCTATGAAGAAACTAAATTCTCCATCATGCTCATCTCAAACTTTCCATGTATTAGTATTGAGAATTTATCACAAAGCTCTTTGTTTCTGGATCCAAAAATGATTTCATCCACATAAATTTGAACAAGCAAGATGTTCTCTCCATCTTGAATTTTGAAAAGTGTTCCATCAACTTTTCCATTGGTGAATCCATTGTCTATTAGGAGTAGTGTGCTTTCTACCTTGAGTTGCATGATTGGAATAAAAAATAATTTGGTTCAATATTTTAAGTCTAATCTCTGATTACTTTTATAATATAAAAGTATTTTTATGATATATGGTGGGACCCTTTTTTGTATGACTTAATAGGAAGATGGTAACTTTATGGAGGATTATATTGCATTTTCTCGAGATTAATCAAGAGTTCTATTTCTTGACATAATTAAATAAATAGTGCCACATCCTTAATTTCTTCTACTGCACTTTATTCGAGAAAACATCTTTGTCCTTATGTCCAGAGTAGCCAATCAGCCTAGTTGGAAATTTCATTTAGCCAGGTACAGTTGCTGTTTCTGATAGTGTGGAAATTCAAAACTAGTCTAATTCCCAATGAGAATACAACAAAACACACACATTCCCATTTTTTTGGAATAGTTGGAAACTGGAAATTGGTTGGTGAAAACACATCCATACATACCCTAAGTTTTCTAAGCAACATCAAAATCTATACACTAAATTTCCTAACATTCTCCCTCTTAACTTCTTTGAGTTCCCTCCTCAAGGAAACGATACCCCGATGAGTATCCGTCTCGAGTCTATCCATACGTTCGTTCATAGTCGGGTTACTATCCTTGCTATTATTTCCCTCATTGCCATCACCATCACCATACCATATTTGTCACTATTTCTGTCACTGGTATTATTCTCCGGTGCACTCCCAATCAAATCTTCTATCTCTAAATCATCAAAGAAGTCATGAGGTTGATTTGGAACTTGGGATGTGAAGGCTTGTCCTCTTGCCGATTTAGTCGGAGCTTGTGTCATTGTTCTCCTCATCCTAACCATTTTGAGAATATTGTCCTTTCCAAAATCTTTGTGGATTATCTCCACATTCATCTCCGATTACAGCAACACCGATAAGTAAAGAAGTCTACAAATAATATTCCCGAGAATGTACTTTTTCTTTACCAAAGTGACGGATTCAATTAGGCATTGCACAAATACCACCCTATAATTGACCAATTCCCCTTTCAAAATTTTGTAAGTAAGAAAATAAGGTTGCTTGGCAACTTAATCTCCTTCCCTCAAACACAGTAAAAGCAACTCACAAATTTGACCTATACTCCAAACAAAATATCTCCCTTTAACAAAAGAGTACAAGAATAAAACCTTAAGTCTAAGGTCGAATTCAATCCACATATTGGCATTGAATAATTTAATGACCTCATCATCATAATGCACATTAGGATTATCCCAAAGATTAACTCATCCATGGGTTTTTTCAAAAAATCATCTAATTGTAGGATAATCATCCCTAAATGAATTAAACCTAGAGATCCTAGTACGTGCAATAGCCTTATTACCCAATTCAATTCCTTTATAGTAATTCTTAGCAAATTTATGAATAAACCGAAACAAATTAGTTCAAGAAGGAGCTTGAGACAAATTTCGTACTCTTATCCCATCGAACGTGGGTAGTCGAAATAGTGCCCATCAAATGTGTAATTTCTCATTCTGATTGTCGAGGATATTATCATCTGGTTGATTCGGTCGGGTCCTCTTGTGAATGGCGATTTGAGGAAGAAGCCCCTCTTGTTCTTTTTCTTCTTATATGAGGATTATGGCCAGTTTCAGTTTGGGGAGGACCCATAATATCCAAATAAGATTGAAAAGAGAATGATATAAACAATTATCAAGAAATACAGAGAGAATTGTGGAGGAAAGAGATTTTGAGGTAGAAATTTTGCAACTTAGGCTTTTGGGAAGAAATATGAAATCTGTTTTGGGCAAATGGATTTTGCCCATTTTAAAAACTTAGTGTAACCGGTGAGGGTGACTGATCGTTGTGCATGGCGACTGATCCCTATTCTTGTTTCGAAATTCGCTTTGAAAAACTAAAAACCTAAGACATTTTGAAAAAGTTTACATGCCCAAAACAAGAATATAAATGTTATTCAATATGCATTATGCCTAAACGAGCTCGAATGGAATTAAAAGACTCGGCGGGTAATGTTTTATAAAGATATCCGCTAATTGATCATGAGATGGGATAAAATTCATCTCAATTTTCCTTTTGACACACAATCTCTTAGAAAATAATGGCGAACCTCAATATGTTTTGTTCGATTATGATGTACGAGATTTTGTAAAATATTTATTGCAGATGTGATATCACAAAAGATAGGTATTTTTGTAAAATCCATTTCGTAATCCGCCAAGGTTTATTTCATCCAAAATAATTGTGTACAATAAAAAAACCGCGTAAATACATTCGACTTTGGCCGTTGATAAAGAGACACAATTTTTCTTTTTAGAAGACCATGAAACAAGACAATCGCCAAAGTTTGACAAGAACCAGGAAGACCTTTTGCGATCATCAATATTTCGCCATAATCCGAATCACTAAAACCTTTTAAAATAAAATTGTCATTTTTGGATAAAATAAGCGATAAGAGATAATGCCTTTTGAATATCAAAAAATTATTTTAACAACATTTAAGTGAGATTCCTTTGGATTACTTTAAAATTGAGCACATAGGCATACGAGATGTTGAATATCGTGTCTACTAGCAAAGTGAAATAAAGTAAACTCCTATCATACCTCGATATTTTATTTTGTCGACTGATTTACCTTTTTCATGCTTGTCTAGTTTGATGTTCGTTGCCATTGGCGTGGCTACGGTTCTTCCTTCTTCAATTCCAAATTCCTTAAGAAGTTACTTTGTGTATTTGGATTGAGAAATGTATATCCCTTCTTGACATTGTTTTATTTGGAGTCCAAGGAAGAAGTTGAGTTCACCCATCATACTCATTTCAAATTCACCTTGCATAAGCTTAGAGAAATTCTTGCAAAAGATTCATTAGTATCACAAAAAATAATACCATCGACATATATTTGAACTAGAAGGCTATATTGTCCCTTTTCAAAAACAAAAAGAGTAGTATTAACTTTACCTCTTGTAAAACTATTTTCTAAAAAGAAAGAACTTAGTCTATTATACCATACTCGAGGTGCTTGTTTGAGACCATATAAAGCCTTTTTAAGTTTATAAACATTATTTGGTCTTGAAAAAATTTCAAACCCCAGAGGTTGTTCGACATAAACTTCTTCTTGAATAAAATATTTAAGAAAGAGGATTTGACATCCATTTGGTAAAGTTTAAAATTTTTGAAACAAGAATAAGCAAGTAAGATACTAATAGCTTCTAAACGTGCTACGGGTGCAAAATTTTCATCAAAATGAACACCTTCTTCTTGATGATAACCTTGAGCTACTAACCTTGCTTTATTTCGAATGATGTTGCCTTGATCGTCAATTTGTTCCAAAATACCCATTTTGTTCCAATGATAGTGTAAGATGGAGGACGCACAAGTTCCCAAACTTTATTTCTTTCAAATTTATTTAGCTTTTCTTGCATTTCTAGAAACCAATCTTCATCTTCAATTGCTTCCTTAGTATTTTTAGGCTCTTTTTGAGAAATTAGATATATTTTGGCATATTTCCTTCTCGTTATGACCTTGTCAAGTGGATCCCAATAATAAGACCTTTAGGACGTTTTTTTTTTTTTTAAATTTCAATGCCATGGTGAGATCCAATATGTTACCCCTGTCTTCTTGTTGAGTATTTGTTGAAGAAAAGGGTTGGTCATTTTGAATAATGTTTGGAAGAATTGGTTCTCCATCGTCTTCATCATCACTATCTTCACTTGAGATTTTTTGAACATCGGAGGCTTCATTGAATTTGACGCGTATGGATTCTGCGACTACCAAGCTTGTTTGATGTATACTCAGCATGCTTTGCTTTTGGTCAAATATCCCATAAAAATTCCTTCGGCGGCCTTGGGGTCAAGCTTGTCCAAATGATCCTTGGTGTTTCAAATGAAATACTTGCAACCAAATATCTTCAAGTAGCTAATATTTGGCATTCTTCCTTTCCAAAGCTCATATGGAGTTTTATTTAACTTGTGGTCGAAGATATACTCGGTTTACTACATAGCAAGCGGTGTTAATAGCTTCGACCCAAAAATATTTTGGAAGTAAAAGTTTGTTGAGCATTGATCGGAACATTTCTTGTAGAGTTCAATTTTTTCTTTCGGCTACACCATTTTATTGAGGAGTTCTTGGAGGCAATAAATTGTGAGCATATCCCTTGGATTCACATAGAACTCTAAATTCTTCGTCAAATTCACCACCACAATCACTTCTAATTTGATAGTATCTTCTTTTTCATTTTCTACAAGTCTACACAACTTAGCAAACTCATAAGCGACACCATTTTTATGAGCAATAAAAATAACCTATGTATATCGAGAGAAATCATCGACAATAACGAATGTGTAATGTTTTCCAATTAGGCTTGCGGTGCAAATGTCCGCATACAAATCTAGATGAAGAAGTTGTAGAGACTTGGTTGTGGGAATTCCATCTTTGCGCTTGAAACTACTTTTAACTTATTTGTTCTTTTGACAAGTGTCACATAAGCCAATATTTTCAAAATTTAATTTGGGTAGTCCTTTGACATGTTGATTTTTGCAAATCATTTGTAAATTTTTGTATCCAACATGTCCAAGTCGCCTATACCATAAACTAGTTAAATCATTGCTAGCGACAAGACAAGAAATCTTTTGATTAACCAAATCACTTGTGCAAATTTTGTAAACATTGCCTTTTCTACTTGCTTCACAAATAATTTTATCATTTTTGAGAACAAGACATTTTTCTTTATTAAAAAGAATATTATAATTTAAATCACAAAGTTGGCTTACACTTATCAAATTGAACTTAATCCCATTTACAAATAAAACATCATTAAGAGAGAATGAAAAGTTACCAACGTCTCCATTGCCAAGGATTTTGACTTGGCCATTTTTGAACCTAACCAGTCCTCCCTCTTGTAGTTTGATGTTGGTAAAGAGGTATTCCTTTCTGGTCACATGGCACGAACATCCGCTATTCATGAGCTATTTGGAATCCTCTTGGACCGTTATGGCCCCAAGTACCTAAAATAAAATTATTTTTAGGTACCCTTGAGTGCTGGGGTCTGTGAGTGTTAGCATTGAGACCTTTGGGTCTCCAAAAATAATTAGTACTATTTTTGATTCTACAAGTGCTAGTTAAATGACTATTTTTGCCACAACAAAAGCATGTAATAGATTTAGGAGTACTAGCACGTATAAAGTTAGAGCTTGGTTCTATTTCTTGAAATGGGTTTGAATATGTTTGTAACCATGTCCTAATTTTTAAATGCTCACTTCATTGTGCACGAAGTATTTTAGTAACTTTGTCAGTACTCAAGTTAAAACTTTGCACATCCTTTGTCAATCTTTCTAATTGTGAGCAATTCTTTTTCAGAATCAAGACTTCTAACTTTAGCAAGAGTAATCGTAAGAGCATGATCAAAAGATTCATAAGAGGAAAATAAATTATCTTTTTCTATTTTCAAGCTCTTAAAATCCCTTTTCAAATTCTTGTATTTAACAATCATATCTTTAAACTCGTTTTGCAAATCATCTAATCCTCTTGAAATTCATCAATTAAAGAAGAAAAAGAGCTGGAACATATCTCATCGGCTTCTTCATGGATGGCCATGAGACCTTATTGTAGGTCCCAAGGGGTGCGAGTGCTAAGTCTAGAGGAGGGGTTGAATAGACTTAACAAATTTTTCGATTTTGATCTTAAATCAGAGTTTTTACACAAGTAAAGAACTTAGTCCTTAAATAAAGCAAGGTTCAAGCTCAACAGAAGAGTTAAGCACTCGATAAACTCGACTGAGTTGTTGATAGAGTAACTCGGCTGAGTTAAGTGAGCTCTTTAAAAATAAGTTTACTTGTTTTTTACAGCGGAAGTCTTACACTCTTTTTGTAAAATGGTTTTACAACACTTGTTTTAGTTTAAGTTATTATCAATTGAGTCAAGAAAATATAAATCAACAGAATAAAATGTGCAGAATTAATGTGATGAAAATAAAAAGACACAAGGTAATTTATATAGAGTTTCGAGGATGGGGTAATTCCACTACTCTACTCTTCTCCAACTCCTGGAGGTAATCTACTAATGCAACAACTGTTACAAAATGGATACAACAGTCAAAGTAGGCCTTGATCACACAACTGGCTCTACTCCTAGGACTCAGCTTATTCGTAAGGCAGCTGTCTCACTACTTCAGCTTTTTCAAACCCTTCGGACTTGATCCTCTAGCGCTCCGATAAATTCAAAGTAGGTTCTAACTTGAACCTCACTGTATTTCCTTCACTTCATGGATGTGCAGACCCCTTTGTTCTTGAAAATAATTTTTCCTCGTGAACAGGTTGAAGTTTTTCTTCCTTCACTGAGTTTGTTGGACAGATTCACTTTGAAAAATAGGCTTGTGGAATAGAATGAACAACTTGAGAATGTTTTTCTTTCTTTGCTCAGATTGCTTATATTTTTCCTTAGTTGCTCGTATATCTTTGACTTTTGGGTAAGTCTTTGACTTTTCATTCCAACGGACTTCTTCAGTTTTCTTCAAGTCCTTTGGCTGCTTTACCCTTTTATTGAGTCTTCTTCATTCATTTGGGTTGACTCAAATTTGTTAGTCACCGACGACACACAACTAATTTACTTGATTGATCCTTATCTTCGATACTCAGCTGCAACTCAGTTGATTCTTCAATGCATCCTACAGTCAACTTCTACGATCTTCAACTTGGCTGCTTCTTTACTCAGTTTATATTTCCTATCTATTACATAGTTGAATTACAACATAAAATGGGGTGCCAACTTTCTAATCTAAGTTTTACATGCATCATCAAAATCTATACAAATAAATTTCCCTATAATTTTCCCCTTTTTGATGATGCCAAAACTTAAATAAACAAAAAAATACAACATAAAAGTGTTTAAAAAAAATGATTGTAAGAATGTGATATTTTATTGAATATTATTCTGGACTTACATGTACTTACAATATTTTTTTGTATTTACAAGTATGTAAAGATACAACAAAATTTTGCAGCTCTCTTCAACGCCTTTGTTGCTTCCTTCTCTTTTCTCATCCTCGTCTCGCCTGCGACGATCTTCATCTTCTTTTCTCTTCCTTTCCTCAACTTCTTTTCTCTTCTTTCTTTCATAATCTCTTCTCAATATCTCGTTGTATTGTCTTTCCTGCCTCGCATTGTCTTCTTCATGTTTTCTTTGAAGCTCATCAGTGCGAAGAACAACTTCTTTGTTTTTGAGTTCTTTATAGCCAAGCTAGTATTCAGTGTCCTTTTTATTGGGATCGACATACATGACTTTCTTAGGTCTTCTTAGTGGAGAGCTTCTGCCTCTCTCACCAGACCTATAATCCCTTCCTCTTACCCTAGTAGGGTCAGCTCCTCTAGGAGTTTGACTAGACTGAGCCCTTAAAGTCTGCTGACTCTTTGAAGATTAAGTCGGCTACTTCTTGGCCAAATCTACAACAACAAGTCCTATTTCCTAATAGAGATCTCATGCACTCATCAGGTCCATTCCCTCAAAATATCCTTCAGATTGAAGAGTTCACTACTCTTCAGTCGATCATTCCACTAAATGCGCTGGGGAAATGGATTATTCACTTGTTTCCGAGCATTCTTGCTGGTGGACCACCGAACTTGGCTTTGAGATCTTCAACTTTGTCATGCTGCCTTCGTTCAAGATCTTCTATTTCAACTTGATGTTTCTTGAAGGCAAGCTCAGATTTCTCATCAGCTGACAATTCCTGTGGCAGCTGGGAGTGGAGAGAACAGGTGGATGAGCCTTTGGGAGTTTTGAAAATGATTTTCATGGGGGGCTTCCAGCAGTGTCTTTCCCCTTTTTTGCATCATCTCTTTTACGAGAGAGAGATTTGGAGTCGAATGGAGAAGAGAGTCAAATTTCTTGTGTTTAATGGAGTCTGTTGTTCTTTGCTCAGTGCGGAGTGCATGCAACTCTGCCTTCATGTCTATCATCTCAGCTCGCACAGAGTTCTCCATATGCTGCATGTCCTTTTTGACATGCAACTTAAGCAACTCCATGTCCATCATGAGGCTTGCTGGCCTGATTGAAATCGAAAACCGTTCCTGGTTCTCCTGTAGCTGGAACCTCTATTTCGTTCCATTCGGTCGATGTTGTCCCTTTGCCTCTGCTGAAAGTGAACCTGTTCGCCACACTAGACCACTAGATTTGAGAAGAGTGATATTAAGTAGCGAACATGTTCCCTGCGAAGTGCCTTAGGCTGTGGTGTCCATTCTTGAATTCTCAACACTGCTTCTCTTATATCCCCAGAAATCAAGGCATCCTGATTATCAATCCTCTGATTCAGTGCAACAAAGTTTATTTCCATTGCCTCCGTTTCCTCGTACATAGCATGGAAGGCCTTTTGGAAGTCGGCTGCTTTAGGCGAAGAATCCTCAGGTAGGAGTGATTCAAAGTCATGGCCAAAAGGGATGATTTGCAAGTCGTCTAGAGCCTGGAATTCAACTAGATTTATTTCAACATGGAATATGGCAGTTTCCTCCGCAGTATCAGCTTCAAGGGGAACTTCATCAACAAATGGGAACTCCAATTCATAAATGCCAATAGGTGCTGAGGAAGGCACTCCTCCTTTGGGAGCACGTCTCTCATTACCCTAGCTGGCAGCTCTTTGTGCTTCAGCTGTTTGAGCTTCATCGGAAGTTGTACCTGTAGAAGCCTGATGAGCTGACTGAGCCTCAGCTGTCTTAACAGCTTCATTGGCAATAGTTGTATCATCTTTTTGAGGTATTCATTGCCTTTTTGGCGGGTGATGGAACCATTGGGGGTGGTCCATCAACCAAAACGAATTTCGTGAAGGCTTTCAAAAGGGCCTCCTTCGTTTGGGCTTCCAGTTCCATATCTTCTGGATCGGACTCAGCTGGGTTATAAGAGTCTTCAAAATCCAGGAATTCATCATCTGAGTCATGTAGAGCATCAATTTCCTCAAGATCAGTTGACTCAAATTCGGGCAATTTGGAAAGAGCCTCGAGTACAACCACATTTCCGGAAGTCTCAACCTCCTTAGAGTCTTCAACAATCCTTTCTGTAGACTTAGTTGCAGTTGGGTCTTCGATGTTGACATCCTTCGAGGTCTCAACCTCTAGGATTGCACTTTCAAGACCAGCAGTCTCAATTGCCATGGTCCTCCTACTTCCATCTTGTGCCTCAATTACAGGAATTTGGACATCTGTAAGTTCAATGGCCATCAGTGTTGTTAACTCCTCAGCTGAAATAGTCTAACAATTTCAACTTCATTGGTAGCAACAATGTCTTCAGTAGACTCACCATCACCTCTAAACACCCAAATTTTCTTTGTCTCATGCAGCCTCCTCTAACCTGGTTGCAGTGTGATCAGTTTTCCCTTTAGGCGGCTCACCCGGTGATTCACGAGCAATGGGGTCAATCACACGGAGACTTGGTTGTTTCACTTGAATGTTCGACCAATTGGGCAATTGTCTCAACAACTTCGAGGGGGCGTGGATCCGTTGGGTTGCCTCTTTCTACTCCTTTATTCCCAACATCATCTCCATCCTCCCTAGTCACTTGTCCCTCAGACTGAGCTGGTGAGATAGTTTCATCAGTGGTCCTCACAATATCAATGATTGCAGGTGTTGGAGAAATAGAGATGGATGATTCTCCAACACCCCCGAGCATGGATTGCTCATGTAGCTCACACGACTCTTGCGTTCTGTTTTTTGAGCCTTCTCCATAGGATCAACTCCTTCAATAATTTTGACGTCGCTGCTTTGCTTCTTTCACCTAGCTCTCCGGTGACTTATTTTTCTCGGGGCATTGGCCTTCTCAGCACCTTTTTCTCTCATATAGAATGACAGTGAAATAGAGTGCATCCAGGCCAAAACGGACAATAGCATTGTCCAAAAACCCAAGGAGATATTCCTCTTCACCGATCATGTCCGTCCTCTGAAATTGGACTCGGCTGGCACTCAGCTTCCATAGCCTCCATGCGCGCAACCTTTCTTCAATGTCTGGATAGGCAGGGGATTAAGGGCATTCATCAACAATGGAATTTGGGATAGGTACTTTTATGTCGGCTTCCTTTGTCCCATCATTTGCCTCAGTATCAACCGTTTTGCCCTGAAGACTGATAGATGAGCTATTTTGACCTTCTTCAGCTTTAGTTTGTTCACCCATTTTCTTAGGGGCAGCTATTGAGTTATTTTGAGTTTCTTCAGCATTGCTTTGTTCACCCATTTTCATCCATTCGTTATCCTTGGAACTGACCTTTTTACCTTCCTCGGATATTGGACTTAGTGTGGCTTCAACTATCTCAACAACTTCTTTTGCGGCATGCGCCTTCACAAGCCGTCTCTGGAGCGCTTCTCTGAGGGACTTCTTCCTACTCCTTTTCGCTTTCTTCATCCACGATCCCGACTGCGATGCGGGCTAAGTCTTACGCTTCTTAACACCGCCTTACGGGAGCAATGTCCTTCTCTTCTTCGTCACTTTGGGAGCAACGACGGAGTTACGGAGAGGGGATCAGAGAGGCAAGGCGGTGTGTCCTTGAGGACGTGTTCAACTAATTCCCCCTCGAAGTAGCGATTTTCTTGGCATGTGCCCTCTTCTTCGAGTAGCCGATAGGTTCATCTTGAACATTTACTTGTTCCCATGGAAAGGCTTTCCCCTGCGAAGAGGTACACCCTTCTTCTCCATCAAATAGCTTAAAACCAGGCCATATCCCAGGGAGTGCACAAGCTCCCCTTCTGCCAGCTTCACATTTTGGCACAACTTTTCAAAGATGAACTCACTCCAGTTCACCTCCACCTATTTAATGATGGCAACCATAACAATAAGCCTAGCTTGAGACAACAGATTGTATGACCCAAACTTCTTGTCGACGCACTTGGACACCATATCCATCAATTTGTGGTACTCTTCTTTAATGGACTTCTTGGTAGCTGAGTAGTTCACTTTGCCAGCTAACTCTGGCATAGCAATCTCCTTCCAGGCCTTCACCAAGTTGAACACTTTTCCAGTCAGTTCCTTGAGTCTGCTGGATGGAACGTGCAAAAACTCAGTTAAGTCAGCCACAACCAACGTAATCTTCTTCCCATTCACATGGGAGCGAATGCAATCATCATGAATAGCCACGTTCACGTAGAACATATCAACCTCCACTTGGAAGGTTTGAGTCATCTCTCAAGAGGAACCTCTTGAGTCCGTTTTTTCTAGATGACGGGCAATCTTCTCACCAACACCTTATCCTCCATTTGTTGACAAGGCCTTCAAAATCCACGAGGAAACCAGTGTGGATCCTCTCACCAAATGTAGTGAAGAACTTAGAGTTTGGTTGCAAAGAGAATTTCTGGAAATTTCGAATGTTTAGAGAGTGAAAGTGAGGAGAGAGAAATGAATTTTGCATATATATATGACTTGAAAAGACGGTTTTGGAATCTCAAAGGTTTGAAAGTTGATCAACGGTTGAGATCAAATCTTTCAAAAGGCACTAATCACGTCTCATTTAATGCGGCAACATTTATATCCAATCCTCAGTAACCGTCACAGCTTTTACTATCCAATATTCTATTGATGTTGACGTCAAGTGTAAAACATTTGTTCTTAATTGAAAATGAGCTCATTTTGTCTTTTAGTACATAAATGCGTCACCTACTTCTTTTATGACTTGACTCTTTGCTTCTCTCTCTTTCTTTTATTCGATAGTGAGACTCGGTTGTCAATTAACTTGATTTTATGTGCAATCAGAAAGATGTTTCACTAAATGGATGAGTGAAACTTTTCTAATATGCAATTCAACCATCTTTAACTCCTCTTGAATGAGTCTTATGAGCATTTTAACTTAGCTCAATCAATCCAAGATCATTCTAAGTTCTTCTAATCTTGATTCAAATAAGGGCTTTGTGAATATATCGCTTAATCAACTTCTCGGTTGATATGTATTCTAATGTGATGTCTTTCTTTTCAACATGATCTCTTATGAATGGTACCTAACATCAATGTTCTTTGTTCTTGAGTGCAATAACTGGATTCTGAGTGATTGCAATGGCACTTGTATTATCACACATAATTAGAATTTCTTTCTCTTCCATGTCATAATCCCTTGGTTGTTGCCTCATCCATAAAACTTGGACACAACAGCTGCCTGCAACAATGTACTGTGCTTCAGCTGTGGATGTAGTTATTGAGTTTTGTTTCTTGTTGAACCAAGAAACCAATCTATTTCCAAGCATTTTATAGGTACCGGATGTACTTTTCCTATCAACTCTACATCTAGCATAGTCTGAGTCTGACTATCCAATCATCTTAAATCCACCTTCTTTTGGATGCCATAAGCCAACTTCTTGGCTACCCTTCAAATATCTCAGAATTCTCTTAGCTGTAGTCACATGACTCTCTTTTGTAGCAGACTAAAATCTAGCACATACTCCTACAACAAAGGTGATGTCTGGTCTGCTTGCATTCAAGTAGACCAATGATCCAATAAGTGCTTTATATATTGTCTTATTAACTGATTTTCCTTCTGCATCCATATCCATCTTCACAGAAGTATTCATGGGAATCTTCACATATTACTTCTCTTCCATACCAAATTTCTTCATTAAATCTCTGGTATATTTGGTTTGACTTATGAAGGTTCCATCCTTCATTTGCTTAACTTGAAGACCTAGGAAGAAAGTCAGTTCTCCCATCATACTTATCTCAAACTTCCCTTTCATAAGGTTAGAGAATTTGTCACAACTATTTGTTTGTGGATCCAAAGATGATATCATCGACATAAATTTAGACAAGCAAAGATACTCTCTCCATCTTGAATTTTGAAGAGTATTCTCATAACTTTGTCTTTGGTGAATCCATTGTCTATAAGGAATTGTGACAACGTATCATACCATGCTCTTGGTGCTTGCTTCAATCCATACAATGCTTTCTTGAGCTTGTAGACATTGTCTCCAATAGTTTTCTACTCAAAACCTGGATGTTGTTCCACATACTCTTTTTCTTCTACAAGTCCATTCAAAAATGCACTTTTCACATCCATTTGGTAGATCGTGAAGTTCTTGTATCTTTGCATAAGCAAGAAACATCCTTATTGGTTCCAATCGGCAACAAGTGCAAATGTTTCATCAAAATCTATTCCTTCTTCTTGGCAATACCATTTGGTGCCAATCTTGCTTTGTTTCTCACAAATGAGATCCTTCCTCATTCATCTTGTTTCTAAATACCCACTATGTGCCAATAACATTTTGGTGGGTAGGCCTTTGAACCAATTCCCAAACTTTATTCCTTTCAAACTCGATTCGACTCTTCTGCCCGCATAGCTAGAATACAATGAGTGTCATTCAATATTTGTGACACATCCTTTGGCTCAATTTGAGAAATGAAACAAGTAAACATGGCTTCATGTTGAGTTTTGGATCCGTTCTTACTCCTTCTCTCACATCTCTAATGATTAACTCGGGTGGACGGTCTTCTAGCCATCTCACATCTGGTTGGAGTAAGTTTGCTTGGTTGAGTCTTCTTGCAGCTAAGTTATCTTGAACAAATTATTCTTGATTTTCATCATTCAGCTGCAAGCCTTTCAGCTGTCTTAAAGATTCAGCTAACTCATCCTCATCAGGATCGAGTCTTCTGACACTTGCTTCAGCATAGAGACTCTTCTGAATAGTTTGTTGACTCATCTTTTCAGCTAACTCATCAATGTCTTCTCCATTTATATTAGGTTCATCAAAAACCACATGGATAGACTCTTTTGTAACCATAGTCCTCTTATTCAGCACTCTGAAAGCTTTACTCTTAGCTGAGTATCTTAAGAAGATACCTTCCTCAGCTTTGGCATCAAAAACTTTCAAGTTGTCCTTGCCATTATTGTGAATAAAACACTTGCTTCCAAAAATATGAAAACATCCCACAGTACTACAGTAGGCTTTCTTCCTGTCCAAATCTCATAGGGGTTTTTTGACAACTGCCTATGTAGGTCTCAAGGGGTGATAAGTAAAGTCTGGTGGGGTTGAATAGATTTTACCAACTTTTCATTTTTAGTCCTTTTATAAATTCAGAGTTGACTCAAGTCAGCTAAGTCCTTGGTGGACAACTAAGTTTACTTACACAGCAGAGTTAGCCACTCAACAGACTTGACTAAGCTATTGATAGTATAACTCAACTGATCCAGTTAACACTTTAAAAATACAGTTGACATGGTTTTTAACAGCGGAAGACTTTCCCCCTTAGTTTTGAATATGTTTTTCAACACTTATTTAAGCTTGGTTATTATCAGTTGAACAAATTAACAAATAGAAATTATAATAAGCAAGAAAGTAAGTGTGCTGAATGCAAAAGACAAAAGCAATATATAGTGGTTCAATGATAGGGTAATTCCTCTAATCCACTCTTCTCCAGCCTCTTGAGGAATCCACTAGTGTAACTTTGACTTTGTTACAAAATGGTTACAGTCTGAGACAACTTTGATCACACAGCTAACTGCTCATGGGACTCAGCTTCCAACCTGCTACTTCAGCTCCTTCAAACTTTTGGATTTTTCACACAGCCCTCCAACAAGTTCAAAGCCTTCTGGTTCGATCAGAAACCTTACTATACCTCCTTCAACCTTGGAGAGTAGACCCCTTGTTCTTGAAACAAGTTTTTCCTCTTCAACAAATGAAGTTATCTTTCCTTCACTGAATGTGTTAGATCGATTTCCTTTGAGTAGGCTTGAGGATATGATTTGAATGCTTGAGAGATATTGCTTTTCATTGAAGGTTAATGGATTTTGCTTGCTTGCATCCGTTACCTTCTCTCTATGTATTCCTCAGCCTTTTATAGTGGTGGTTTGAAAATGTATCCGTTGAAGAGATAAATGCATTTTCAAACTCCACTTCTAGGTTGTTGGCTTGTCTTGTCTTGCAGCTTTGATGTAGGCATCGACAGAGACTTTAATGCTCTCCAGCCTTTCCATAAACTCTAGATTTTAGGTACATCCCATTGGCTCCTTGCTTTTTGCACTCTTTCAGCATAATAGCTTTAAGGTTGGCAGTCTGACACATGCCTATTTCCAGCAAACAATTGACTTTGCTTGACAATGGATCTCTTCAGCTTTCTTTGATCCTTTTTGCTGCATAACCCCTTTGATAGTCAACTCCAATGATTTTGGAATGACTTTGCTGTCAGTCAGCTGACTAATATAACTTTTCTGTCACTTGACTGATACTTGACTTCACCTCACTCAGCTGTCAAACAGTTGTATCTTCTCTTCGATCTTCAGTCGAGTCCTGCAATCTTCAACTTGGTTGCTTCCACTCAGCTTACAAAATACTATCTATTACAAGTTGATTTTTTACAGTTGAATTGGGGTGTCAACTTCCTAATCTAAGTTTTACATGGTATCATCAAAATCTATTACATAAATTTCCCAATAGCCTATTTATCATACACCTATTTTGAGTGTAACAAGCGGTTTCATGGCTTGTTACAAATCTCTTAAGCAATCTAGCTTGACTAAAGTGGTCCTTGTAGCTTCCTTTGAGGGTTATGTTCCTTCTTTCAAATACTCCATTATGTTGTGGAGTTCTTGCGGTGATAACTCATGAGCAATGCCATTATGTTTGCACATGCGAGTTATAATCCCATTGATAAACTCGGTTCTCTGTCATCTTATCTTGATAATGGTTGGCTCTTCTCATTTTGAACACTGTTCATAAGCTGTGGAAGATTGTGCAAAGTTTCTTTCTTTTTACACATAAAGATGGTCCATGTGTATCTTGAATAATAATACACCATCACTAAGGTGTATCTTTCCACTTAAGCTTGTTGGTTCAATAGGTCCAAATAAATCCATATGCAATAAATGTAAGATCCGTGTTGAAGAAGGACTTGAATGAAGACTTGATTCTCTTTTCCCTTCCTCGCACACATCATAAATGTCGCTTTCTTGTATACTAAGTCCGCAATCCTTCCATTAGATGACTACTTGCTAGCTTGTTGATTGCCTTCAAATTCAGGTGACTCGACTTTCTTGTGCCACAACCGACTTGACTCGGTTGTCTTTGCTACATCCGAGGATTTCCAATCCATACTTCTTTATGGGTTCAATGCCTCTGATTTCCCTTGGAGATTCATTCCCTCCAAATATGACTTATGCTCCTCTTGACTCCTTGAAGTTAGATAACTCCTTCTTATTCCCAGTCATATGTCCGAACAACCACTATCCATGTACCAGTTCCTTGACTCGGTGTTCTCCGAACCTGCAATCAAGGAAATCAAGTTTTAGGTACCCAAACATGTCTCGGTCCTGAGGGGTTAGCACTATAAGGTAATCCAACCAGCCTATAGCCAAATGATTCGACTCTAAGAGACTGCCACCTATCAGTTCCATAATCATAATGAATTTTTGAAAACTGCTTAGGAGCTTTAGGAACATACAACTGTCTTTTTTGTCTGTATGCATGTGTATGTGCTTATGCATTTGCTTTCTTTGGATAATATGGAAACTTTTGTGCTTTATAGGCATTTTTCTTAGGTGCATAAGTGTGTTGATGCGATTTCTTTGTCTTGGGAATGTCCTATGTTGAGTTCTGAGTCTTTGCATCTTGGGCTTCTATCCCATATGACTTGGTTGATGCTTCATTTGATGGTTCCAGTCAGCCAATGTAGGGTAGTTTCTACCATTCCCTTTATTTTTGTCTTTTGGTGAAGCTTCTGGGGCCTTTGGTAGTTCTGGTTTGATTTCACAGAATATTTTCTGTTAGGAGTCTACTCATGGGCTTTTCTAAATTTCGTTTTAGCTGCCCTTTCAACAAATTCAGTTGGCTTCCCCTTGCCTTTGTAACCTAAGCAAGCATGTGTATGCTTATCATTGTGTGAGTGGGTGCAACATATGGTGCTTTTGGCTTTTGGATTCCCCCATTGCTTGAGAATCCTTTTTCCAAAACCACTCTAGGAGTTTGTGCATCGACAAAGGAATTAAATCCTAAGCCTGTTTTATCTCCATTTTCTTTACTCAGATCATCATCAATTCATCCAATGTTTTGGATGACTTGCCGAGTGATGCAATCACATTTTTCAATTCTTTTCCCCACATTTTTCTTTTTCAAAGTCTTCTTTGGCCTTAGCTATCTCAACATTTAACTCTTTGTTCTCAACAACTATGTGACTAAGAGTACTCACCTCTTCGATCGGCCAATCAAGTGAGTTTTGGCTTTTAAGTTGGTTGTTTTCCTCATATAGAAGTGTGTGTGTGAGGATTTCATGTGCAAGATGCAACAGGTGGCCGTCATCCAAGACATCACATCACAAGCAAGCAATCATCCAACACAACAAGCAAAGGTCAGCTCATCGGCTCATCCAAGACAAGACAAAGCAAATGCAATATGCAAAGAATAATAGCGTGATCAAGCGGCGGTTGACATGCGACATAGCGTGTAATGCGCCAGTATCTCAAGGGCTGCGGTCAAGGCGTCAAGCGGCGTAGCAGTAATGATTGTCAGCGGCGCAACAAATACGGCGTTCCAAGCGCGCACCGCGATGGGCCCGAACGTGGGCTGAGCTATTTTTGGCCATTTTGACGCATTTGAATTCGAGGGTTTCACTTATAAATAAACCAATGAGGCATACTAAAAGGGGGGACATTATTTTGAGCACAATGCAAGGCAAGAGACTCGGAGCTAGGGTTCGGGACGGCAATTTGAGGCACTTCTGTCTGGACACAGAGAATTCCTTCTCTTTTCCTATCAATTCTTTCTTTGTTTTTCTTTGTCGATTTCTTGAGATGTATAATTATTTCTCCACGAATTTTTGTACATCCAACATGAGCTAAACCCATATTTCTAGGGGATTGATGTAACTACGTTTGAACCTATGTTTTGATTTCAGTTTATGAAATTCGATATTTATTAATCTATTTGTCTTTATTTGATTTGATTGCATCCGGATTATCCGATCAATAATTTAGATTGTTTGGCGTGTTTAATTTGACGCTCAAGAGAGGTAATTGAACGCCTGTTCATAGAATAGCATAACTCTGGGTTTCATAGAATCGAGAGATTTATGAATCTTTTGAAGCCCGTGATAGAATATTCATTGAGCGTATTAGGGTTTAGTTCATGATTTATGATTTTTATAGAGATATCGAAATAAGAAATTGGAACCTAGAATCACTTGGCACTCGAGAGAGGAAGTGATAAACGGTAGGAATATTGGCTTATAGATTGATAACTTGTGATTAATAAACTCGGATTGAAAACATAGGATAACTAGGTGAAATCAAACCTCTAGAATTCATCTTCTTACGTGTTTGATTAATTGTCTCAACCAATTATTTGCCTAATTTTAGTTTTCTTTTAGTATAATAAATCATCATCTCTTTTTCGATCTCTAGATAGAATTAAGCTATTTTAATTATAGTACTTAGTATAAAATTTGATAACAATCCCCGTGGAGACGATATCCCTACTTTCAAAACCTATACTAAAACTTGACACCGTACGCTTGCATAAGATTTTCGCGATCAAGTTTTGGCGCGTTGTCTTAGGGGATTGTTTTATCCTATTTTAAACTAATACTATTACCACGTAGTCTTAATCCTAATCTAGACTAGTTTAGGAATTATAATTCGTTTTTTTCTCATTTGACTTGTCTGTTTATGCGAGATTCTAAAGATATTAATTTGCTTCCTTTTGATCCGGAGATTGAAAGGACACTTCGAAAGCAATCCGAGCAGCAAAGCGGCAGAGAATTGAGCAATGGCGTAAGTCGGGATATGAGAATAACAAATCGGTCGTGAATGTGCCACCACAGCCTAAAGCACCCGAAGGGGCAATCCGGGATTACTTTTCACGATAGTGAACTGAACTACTCAATCAGTCGCCAACCCATTAATGTAAATAATTTTGTATTGATACCGCCTCATAAGCATGGTTCAAAAGAGAATCGCTTGGGGGAGTCCAGTGGATGATCCAAATACACATCCGCCACATTCTTGAAATTTGCGACACCATCAAGATGAATGGTGTGACTGACGAGGGGCCATTAGATTGAGGCTTTTCCCATTTTCACTCCGGATAAGGCCATAATGGTTACAGACGTTCACCCTGGGAGTATTACTGGGATGATCGACTTCAAAAATTCTTAGCAAAATTTTTCCCCAACAAGACACTCCAAATCAAGAGCGAGATAGCCCAATTCCAACAGTTGATTTTGGAGCCGTTATACTGAAGCTTGGGAGCGATTTAAAGATGCATTTGCAAAGATGCCCACAACATAGATATGCAGATCGCGAGGGTTCAGATTTTCTACAAATGGGCTGAATGGGCATACGAGGGACGATACTAGATGTGGCATCGGGAGGTACATTAATGGCTAAAACACCGACCGAGGCCTTACTTCTACTTGAAGAAATGGCCACAAACAAATATCAATGGCCCTCCAAGAGATCGACACAAAGCCGATTGCCGGTGTTCTTGAGCTTGATATAATATCGGCTTTGGCGGCTAAAAATCTCGAGTCGACAAAGCAATTAGCAATCATGAATACCGCGGACACCATAGCAAGCCGCATTCCGACCCACCGCGCTTCACGCATTCACCCACTCATGAGGCCGAGCAAGCCAATTATATGAATAACCTGTATTTTAATAACCAGGTAATTCATTACCAACTCATTATCACCCGGGACTTCGCAATCATGAGAATCTCTCTTATAGCAACAACATGAATGTATTCAATCCACCTCGGGTTATCCAACCCCATCCGGTTCAATGCACTCGGTGAAAAAGAAGCGATCGCTTGAGGAGATCTTTCGGCTCATTCATCGGAGAGACCAGGGAATCGAACAAATAGGAGTGAGGTGTAGATTGATGGTTTGGATACTAAGAT